>CM053789.1:581458572-582058572 GCA_028749045.1 Cupressus sempervirens
CTGAGTTGATGCAAGAGAAATATAAAATAAGGGCAAAGATCACAACAATTCAATCTTTTTTAAAACCTCATTTGGAGGTAATGTAAAGACATTTGAAGACTACCAAGGATCTAATTTAGAGAAATTGCAATTTGTCTATTGCATATAATATGGTAATTTTGGCTCCAAATTGGAGATTGAATGCCAAGTTCTTGAGACACTGAAGACAAATTGGGATAATACAATGTCTATTGTTATGAAATGGAACCACCCATTTCTGGCTAAGCTTGGTATAATCCCTTGTCCCCAGCTTAATTTTACTATGAGGAAACCATGACAAAAATAAGGGGGAATTTTGTACAGAGAAATACAAGGGAGAAAATAATAATTGTATATTGAGAAACAAAGCAATGTATAGTTACCAAGCTAAGGAAGGGATCACACCCAAAGGGGAAGTCACAGTTTTCAAGTTTTTTAATGTATGCATGTTTTATAATGATAAGGGTTTTTGTCACTAATGCTTAAGAGGGAGATTGCTGACCTTGAAAGTAAATTGTATATTAGTGCAAAACACATAGTCATTTACTAGGCAAGGTTGGTCGATCATCACTGGGACCAAACCACTATACAGGATAGAGCTACTAAGTAAAGAAGTTATCAAGTTTAGTATGTGTTGAGGTAGACATAGTTGTCAAGTGCACATAAGTGTCAATGAGAAATTTATTTTTTGTTGAGCAGTTTAGAGGGTAGCACACAAGATGAGTTATCTAGAAGGAAAGAATAGTGAATCTTGAGTGCCACAGTAGTCAAGAAAAGAAGGGATACACAATATATGTTGAGAAAAGTTTATGTCGAGGGATAACACGAAGGATCAAGCATAACCAAGCATCAGGAGGAATATGTATTGAGTAGAAAAAATTTTGTATTTGAGTTTAGAATGGAACAAACTCATATATAAATTATTTTTCCAAGATGGAAGCATGTTCCTAAGTTTGAGGTGCAAGTCAAGGAGGTAATTACGCCTATAATTGCAAATCATTAATCCCTATGTTGTATGATCAACCAATCAAAACTAAGAGGAAAAAGGGATGAATCCTAATCATTCATCAAGATCTAGAAGTTTCTTAAGATTGATATAAAAGAAGGTTTTAAGAAAAAAAATTGTGTTGTTGAAGTTGTTAGAGAGAGGATTGCATAGTTGAAGGTGAATCAGATGTTGAAGGACTAAGGTGACCAAGCATTGCAGAGAGAAGATATTGCATATTAGTCACATTGAGGTGATTACATATTGGAAGGAGGAGATATGTAATTAGAAATCAAGTGCAAACCAAAGGATTCATGCTATTGATTACATTATAACCAGTGTATCGGGTGAATTTCTTAACAGAATTAATCTAGCAGGCCTATTGTAAGTCTCCAAACATAGTGCTCACTTTATTATGATGTATAAATCCTTTAATCAAGGTAGAATTAATAGTCTTGTAAGCTATTAACAAAGTAGACCCCTCATAGGGTAGATCATCATAAGTGATCAAAATTGTAGCCCTAATAGGTACACTTTATTGCCATAGTAATGAAGATTTTGTGGGTGTCATTTCCACTACAGTTTTACTTTCTCATTGGAGGGTTTTTGTGTTACCACATCTGGTGTTATGTGTTGATCAATTGTTTATGTATCTTCATGTCAT
Organism: Cupressus sempervirens; assembly: GCA_028749045.1. Taxonomy (NCBI): domain Eukaryota; kingdom Viridiplantae; phylum Streptophyta; class Pinopsida; order Cupressales; family Cupressaceae; genus Cupressus; species Cupressus sempervirens. Next base: position 581,460,240 of record CM053789.1, read on the forward strand.
TAGATGCTAGATCTAATATTTCATATTTTTACATTATGATAAATGGTTAAGGTTAAGGTAGAGATGTGTGGTGAATTAAGTTTGAAAATGGTTTATGTTTGAAGTGATAAAGTGTTGGACATCCTAATTTAACCCCTCCCCCCTCTTCGCATCTCACTTTCCCATTAGAATTCCAAAAAATAGTAGGGCACTACTATGTACTTATGTATGCCCTCTAACACCCTCTACCTCTAAATCCATGTCATCTGCACCATTGAGTCTGGCCATGTCATCATGAGATGGTAGGGTCTCCAAGTAACATTAGTATACTGTAACTGGTCAAATATGATCCTCCAATATAATATATATCCAAACTAATAGGGGTGTCTCAGTGCATAACTATATACTCTTGACAACTTTGTTGGTATATCACTCAGGAACCTAGATAGTCTAATGCATGTGAAGTGCTCAAAGGCCCACACCTATGAGAGTGCACATGTCATAAGACTTACTCATTCATATCTCAAAAACTTCCCTAGATCATAATATAGATGTTTTATTATTCTCCTTTCCCATGCATACACTATCGACTCTCTCTCCATATGTCTGACTATATGCACTAGAGGAGTCAAGAACACATACCCTTTGTATCGAGTATGATAATAGTAGCAGTAACACATAGCATAATCATTCTCAATAGAGGTTCTTTTCATAGGATGATTCCCTTCAGTCATACCTGGTCTAGTCTCTATCTATCTCTATATGGTATTCTCATGCAGTACTCAAAATTTGTGAATATCTTTGCATGCCACCTCTGTCCTCAAGGTCTCATTGTCAGTCCACGAACTAGCAAGCACAAGATCCAATACACATCCTCCAAGGTGATTTTTATCTCTACCATTGGTAAGTAGAATGAGCATGCGATCACATCCCATATCTCCATCAATGCTAGTAGCACATCCCTGTGAAATCTCACCTATGGCTGACGTGTTACCCAGTACAACCATGTATCCTTGAGTATCTGGACATCTTCTGCTCCTAGATCCTAGATGTGCTCTCAAATTTATATCATCATATTTAAAATTTAGTGCTCTCTCATGACTGGTGGATCCTATAGAAGCATCTAAAAAGAGATCTATTAGTCCAATACACCAACTCTACAATCTACCTAGTATGCATCTAGACTAGATTGACCTCCTAGGAACTAGGTCAACTTCCCTCCAACTAGATCAACCTCTTATGAACTAGGTTGAATTACTTAGGACTAGGTAAACCTCTATGAGACTAGGTTGGCATGCCTTTGGACTAAGTCAACATGACCCCAAGACACCCTAGATCCCCTCAGAATTAGGTTGATCTAACCAAGGACTTGGTTGACCTCCCATTTTGGACCCTACGAATCACATATATGATTATAATATATATCAAAAAAAGCATAAATGTGAGAAAGATATGAAATGATGTAAAGTATGGATATGATGCTTACCTCCTCAAGTGCAGAACCGTCTAACACATCCTATTGGAGCACCTCCATCCATGTGGGTTGTGTTCAAGAAGATTGTTGAAGTATAGAAATGAGGAGATTGATGAAACCTATCATGGAACAATTATTATTTTGTCACTGATGTCAAACCTACTACTTGTTGGTGAGATCATTTCTAATTTGGTCTAAATGTTATCATTTGATTGATTGATGAAGAGGATTTGAAAAGAAATGATAACAAGATTACCTAGAGAAAGGTTGAGCTATATGGTGTATAAAAGAAGTGCTAAGACCATGTAAGACTTTGATGATATAGTGTATTATTTATATAATTAAGGATATAATGAAAGGATACTTTAGAAAAAGAAGAAGAAGGCTAAGCAAAGAAATGTGTCTGCTAAGCCTAACTGAGCAAACAGTGGAAGCCAAGCAAATTAGTGCAGGCCAATCAGAAAGTTAGTTTAAGCCTAGTGAAGTAAGTTCAGTATGTTTTGAGCAAAGAGAAATCTAGTTGGTGCCGAGTTAAGAAAATTTAGTGTGTTTCGAGCACCAGTAAAGACTTAGGGTATGTTGGGAAACCTGGTGTTGATTGAGCATTAGAAGATAGTGATTGCTAAGAAAACAACATGTTATTGCCAAGTGCTATTCAAATGAGTTTGATTGAATATTTGATGAATCTTAGCTGACAAAGTTGATTTCTTGAACTGTGTGAAGTGTGTGGAAGATAGTATGATGAGTTGGTGGCATAAAATTCAAGATAAATCATATTGAGACAAAAGTGAAGAGGATTGTAAATGAAGTTTCTAAAAGGGAACAAAATGGAAAAGAGCATAGATTCAATGAATCTAACCTACCCCTAAGATGGACAATTGTGGTTAAGAAGAAAAAGATATAAATTCTCTATATGAGGAGATATTAGGCTAGAAGCAAAGTGTCATAGTGTGAACCAGAGATAGACAAGGAGTCTTGAGGTGTTTCTTCATTTGGTGGCCTAAGGGATGAATCTACAGTTGGCATACTAAGCAAGAAGGCTTATTGAAGTGAAGTTTGAAGGGTGAACAAGCTATTAGAGATGAAGGAGATTGAATGCCAAGTAGAATGGAGGAATGAACAAGTGATTTATAATCTACAAGTGATTTGTTTTGTTATCATATCAAGTCTTACTATTACTTTCTAACGCCTATATTAGTTTGGATAAATCATTTGGATTGAGGTTGACCTAACAGTCATGAGTAAATCCTTTAATAGGGTGACATTCTAATGGAATGTTCTAAAGTCCTCTAACAAGGCTCACTCTTGATAGAGTGATTGAAATCCTTTAAACAAGGTCAGATTTAACAGTGTGCATTGTAACCTTTAACAAGGTTGGTTCCTCACAGAGCTCACTTCAAAAGAGTGAAAATTGGTGGCATGTTACTAGTGTTTTTTCCCAAATCAAATTCTCGCATAAAATCCTTGTGTCAAACTGTGTGAATGATTTTGTGGTATTTCATGTTTACATTTATGCAAAGTTCATTTGACCTAGGACAGTAATATACTATGGTTTGAGATATTGAATGATCAATTTATGCACAAGTATTTGTTAAGTACTAAAATGTTTTATCTATACATTTGGACCTTGGATAACTAATTCACACCCCACCCCCCCTCCTAGTTATTCTAAAGCATTCCAAAAATTGGTATTAGAGCGTTTGGTGCTTTTGAAAGAAAAGTTTGGAGGTACTTAAAGATCAACATCAAGATGTACAGAAAGGAGGTGCCCAAGTTAAAGAAGGAGAACTTTCGTGCATGGAAAATTTTGATGAAGCTACATCTAGGAGAACTTGGAGATTATGCACATGCAACTATCACCACTGAATATGTTGCAGTAACTGGTGCCCCAAATGTTGAACAAATCAAACAAAAGAAAGAACACAATTAGACAATGTTGGAGATTGCATCTGCCCTAAGATCTTTAGAGTTTGAAGACATTAAAACATGTACCACCTCCAAAAGAATGTGGCATGTCCTATAGAAGATCTAAGGAGGAGACAAGAATGTGTTGAGAGACAAAGCAAAAAGTCTAAGATGAAAATTTGATGAAATGAGAATGCAAGAAGGTGAGACTATAGTCCAATATTATGCAAGAATCAAAGATGTTGTAAATGTAGTTAGAGGAGAAAATGGAGTCATTGAAGATGAGACTATGATCAACAAAGTGTTGAGAACCTTGTTGCCTATCTATGCTATTAGAGTCTCTGCTATACAAGAACTGAGGTGTATTCCTAGTAGTGATCTAACCCTTGAAGGACTGGTTGGTAGACTCACTACTTTTGAACTTTCAAATTTTGATAGTTTCAAATCTAAGAATATTTATTCTTCTTTCAAAGCTAAGCTGACAATCAAAGAACCTAGAGGAAATAACAAGGTCAAGCATGTTGCTAATGATAACGACATAGATGATGAAGATCTAGAAGAACTAGAAACATTCTTGGCTAGGATATTTCATAGAGGCAAAGGAAAATATTGTTGTGAGGTTCTCACACCATCGCCCCAAAAAATTTTGAGAACCCTCTTTTTTTTAGTCGCCTTGGCAATTTTTTAGATTGTCCAGCAATTTTGATTTTTTGAGAGTTTTGAGCCTTGGACACCCTCAGACCAGTGGGAGAGACTTAGCTTATTTTCACCCGATCTCGCTTGATTTTCCAAAGCAACCAATTTCATCCTTAAGGCTAGATACAAATTTTAGACAAGAAACATTTGGTAGGATAAAATTGTAGAGTTGTACTTAGACATTTTCTTTTGAAAATTCAGACATAACTGTGTAAATTTGAATAATTTTCAAAAGGGAATTTTTTTTAGACTTTAATTTTGGAAAATCTTAAATTTTTCTTTTGTGAAAAAAAAATAATTTTGTCGAGATGAAGTCAAATTGCAAAATTGATTTTAGACTCTAGAAGTGATTTTATTTTTGTCCAAAAAAAACATTTAATGGCATAGCAAAATCAATTTGGAGGAAAATTGCAAAAATTGGCTTTAATAGATTAAAATTTCCTTGAAAACTTTTAACCTTAAATAAAATTGGTAATTTAATATTGAAAAATGGCTTTTGTTTAGCCAAAATCCAATTTTAATGATGTATTAATTACTAAATCCTCATTAAATGAAAATATTTAATACCCCCAAGGCACCATTTAATTTCTTTTTGCAATTTGGAACTAATTGGCAATTTCAAAATGTAATTTTCATTTTGACAAAGTTAATATTTAGCTAAGTATTTAATTGTGGGCCATAATTTAGCATTAATTTATTTTTTTTGCTCGCAGGGTCCAAGTCGGCCAACTAGGAGGAAATTGGAAAGTTGGGTTTAAGAGGAGGCCTCCCTCCCATTTTCTCCTCACTTCTCACTTTTCCTCCTCAAGGTTGGCGATTTAGCAAGAGCAGTCCTCTCTCCATTTTGGGAAAATTTGGATTTGGAGCAGCTTTTCTCCTCCTAGGAAATTTCTTTTGGGAGGCAGATTTTCTTGCATTTTGGGTCAATTTTGTTTGCAATCAACCATTTTTAGACCTTGGGGATTTCTCTTGGTGGCAGATTTTTGAATTATTTGGTGATCTTTTCCCCTTCTATTAGGGTTTTGATTTATGCCCTAGGTGATTTTTGAGGGCAAATTGGAGACTTTCCATGCTTGGGCAGATGTGTTTGAAGGAAAAACTTTCTGTTCTTGGCAAATTTTGAAGAGCAAACTTGATTTTGTGCTATAGGAGATACATGGTGAAAGTCTGATTTTCTCCATTTGGGACTATACCTTTTAATCAGACTTAAACAATTTTAGTTGGGAGAGGAGATACATTGATGGAAGTCTAATTTTTGTGGACAAATGGTGGATAATTTCAAATGTTTAAATTTCTGATTTGCAAGAGGGTTTAAAATTCTCAAGGTCTGATCCTAAATTCCAAAAGTGTCAAGATCCGATTATTGGTAGAGGTGATTTTTAATCATTTAGAGTTGAAAGGGGTCCTTAAGCTGACTTCCTTCTTTCAGTCTAGTCTAAGGATTGCCTCCCTTGGTTCTACTTGTCTATTGTCCACCACTTTACCATCATGTAATAGGGCGATGAGATCGAGGATGTTAGTACAAACAAAAATCCTAAGGGGACAAACACTAAGAAAGACAAAGAGGATATGATGCCCAAAACACCTTGCTTCTCAAAAATGAAGCGAATAACTGACACCAATATCAGTTCAATAGACATGATACAGGTAAAGGAAAGATTAAGAGAAGGATAGTCCCCCTTGGCAAAGAAGATATACAAAAGTGGAATTGTGCACACAGCAACTTTTCCTCCTATATTGCCCTATTTGGAATTGATTATGGAATGTGCATCCCAGTTTGATCTAATAAGTAAATCCATCATCTTTGGTGAAGGGAAGAGGGTGTTGGCCAACATTAGCAGACAAGAAATCGAAGAAACATTTAACATTCCCCAGTACAAGAACATGACAGTAGTGATGATGGATCAACCGACTAAATCATTTCAGGAAAACTAGGAGGCCTATTCAACACATCTAAAGCAGAATTGGCTACACAAGGATAGGAAGGGTGTCAACAAATCATCAAGGCTTACAGTGGCAGACTTCAAATCAGAATACGAAGATCTCATAGTGCTTCTCAGTCAGATCATGGGCCTAGCTCAAGGGATGTAATTTGAAAATTGGATGTACTACTTCATTGATGAGATTGAAAAGGGGAAAATAAGATTTGATTGGGCTAGGAGAATAAGCGAGAACCTAGAATTGTAACTTATAACCATGCAAAACCAAAAGAAATTCTACATGGGATCCTATATGTTCTACCTAATTGCTATATTATACAAGAGTCTCGGACTTAAGGCTCTAGGAGAAGTTGGCAAAGGGCCGAGACAATATTTGGTGCATGAATGCTATCCATAGCTTCATTTGCAAAACAACAAGGATTACAAGATATTCTATGATGCCTTTGTCATGAAGACAGTAAGGATACTACAAGGGACACCTACTAAGAGACTTTCATCAGAAGCAGAGGCAAAGATAAAGAAGTTTGGAAGTTGGTTCATCCAATTTCTGTAATTCACCTACATTAGAGTAGCAGGGAGTACAGTTTGTCCCAAGAGGCTTCCAAGATACCCTCCCAAAAAGGTAGTTTTGATGGAATTGGCTAGGCAACTTGAGCATTATGATAGAATAATGAGAAATGAAGGTAAAATAGGCATTACCTTCTCACTCTCAATTGGCAATGATAGTTGCCCCAGTCAGGCTGCCTTTGCAGTTGTAGAGAAAAAATTGGAATGGTATCATCTGGGATGGTACAAAGCAAGGCAAGGGTTTAATCCTAATGGTCTTATCAAGGTATCTCATGGAAATGAATTTAAGCATGTTCCCACTATAGAGGACTTTTGGGCCAATGCCAAGGATGACTTTCATGTGAGAAAGCTAGCTTTCTCAAGGCTATTGATGAACATGATGAGAGATATCAAATGGAGAGGCCTTGATATTCTAGATCAGCTAGAGGATGATGGAAATGTGTTGAGAGAAGATTATGATATGGTAGAAGGAACAGAATTGAATCCGATTGATTGGGATGATCATGAGGATCCTTCCTTGGAAGCAGTCACAAGGGTAGTAGAATTGCATACCGAGTCATGGTATAATGAAAGATTAAGGAGGCTACAAAGGCAAAGGGTACCCCTTACTTATGAGATTATGAAGCCAAAAGATGGGCAAATAGAATCAGTCAGATAGAAGGGTGAAAGAAGTAGCCAGCAACAAGAGGCAACCAAAGAAAAGAAGAGAGCTTTGGAGGTAGAGAATGGAAAAGAACATTCAAAAACTTCAGCCAAGAGACATCATATAGTTCCATCAAGAGAAAGCATAGTTGAGGCTAGAAGTCAAGAAGTCAATTCAAGTGATAAAGGGGTCATGGTGGAAGTAAGCTTTGATTCAGAATCAAGTGGTTACAATGAGAGCACTGAGTATTCCCCTCTCTTAGAAAACTAGCAAGGAGATGATATGGTAGAAACTAATGGAGAAGAAGATGGGCCGATCGATATTGAGGCAATAAGTCAAGCACCCGAGGCTATTGGTGATGCTTTGTTAGTCAAACCAAATCCAGATTTGGGGAGATGCACCGCACCACTATGGTTAAGGAAAATACTTATGCCAAGAGGCAAGGTAGTAACTGCCTGAACGGTGGAAGACATTAGAGGATTAATAGAAAAGGGTGATAGCGAGAACTAGAAACAAATGGCAAAGACAGTGGCAAAGGTAATCAGGAGTGACAACGATGGTCACCAAAAGGTTCAAATTGCTATATCAACAGTCAAAAAGGCAGTGGATGAAATTGCAGCCCAAGAATATGAGATAGCAAAACACAACTTGGGAAGAAACATAGATGATATGGAATGTGAAGAGATTTAGGAGGGTATAGCTTCAATCAAAGAAAGGTTGAGGAAAGCAAATGAAAGGATTGTAAAGTTGGAGGCCAAAAATAAATATTCGAGAGACTGCCAACCCATCCAACAATTGCACTAGGCAGCCCTTCCTCAAGATAGCGAGAGCAACCTCAAAGAGATATCAGCTTAGCTATATAAAATTAGGGATTGGATCCATGATACAATCCAAGATGGGAAAAAATTCTTGCCTTCCTTCATCTTGACATTTCAGTCATTTGTAATTGTTAGAAACAAGTTTAGATTATTTGAAAAAGAGTGGAAGGATTTTCTTCCCATCAAAGATTTAGCTATTCCCAGGCTACAGGCCTTCATTAGGCTACTGGAGGCATATTTGCAAAGGGCCAAGTTGGTTGATGAGACAAGATTGGGTATGATCAAGTCTTGGTTTGTCACCTTGACTACCAGATAGAGAATACTCGAAGAGATACGAGAAGCAGTTGCACAACACAACCCAAGAGTCGACACTTCCATTTCAACCATGACGAGTGATATTGGGATGGCACTTGATTTTGAAGACATGAGAGAAGGAGATATCAATGAGACAAAACTTGGATCAAGATCAGATGAGCTAGGAAAGGTTTCCATCAAGAAGAAACATTTGAACACCCTTTCCTCCCTAAATGCTTTCATTGGATTCACAAAGGAATATGAGAAAGATCATGAGAAGACACTACAAGCAGAAAATATCATGATGAAATCGACAAAACTCAAGATAAAGCACACACCTTGTCCTCCTATGGAAGAAATCAATGAAAGGCTAGCTAGGTTCATTGCCTTAGCTAAAAGAACAAAAGAAAAGGGGAGAGTCATATTAGAAGATCATTTAATGTAAGCCCAAATGGCAATGTCTCTTTCTTCTAGAATAGGAAAAGTGTCATTTTTTGATTGGCTTCCATTTTGGTGCCTTCTCATTGGTTGCCACTTTTGACACTTTTTTCATTGGTCCATTGACAAGGTGACATCTTCTCATTGGCCAATGGGGTGGCAACCCTAATTAGGGTTTTGGGGATTCAATCTGGATTGTCAATTTTTCCTTTGATCTCCACTGTTGGTTGTAATTTTGGCATCTATAAAAGGCCATTTGCTCTCATTTGTAAAGTTTAGAGAAAATTGTTGCATAAGGTAATACCAAAATTCACTATTTCTTTCTCATTGTTGTGACTTGCATGGTGATTAAGGGCCTTTGGTATTATTGCATGGTTTCTACTTCCAAAAAGTTAGAGTAGATTTCTTTATAAGTTGTTGAAGCAAATTTCATTTCAAGTTTCTAAGTAAGAGTAAAATAGATGGATAGTTGCATTGTAGCATTAGTAGGTGTTTGATAGGGATCACTACTAGACCACTAGCATCCTAGCAACTTGTTGGGAAGCCTTGCATGGAAAACTAGTTTATTATTCCTTTGAATCATTGCACCTATGGAAGTGAGGCCACTGGTTAGCTTTCATTAGGTTTGATCCCATTCTATTTGCTAGTCTTCCATCTATAGGAGTAGGAGTAGGATAGCAAGAAGTTTAGGACTTAGAATTTAGGAGAAGAAAGTTAGAAAAATACCAGCCATAAGAACCACTCACCCTCCACCACCATCACTATCACCATCAACATCATCAAACATTCACACTAAACCACCATCTCCATCATCCCACCAAAGTCCAAGTCATCCTCAACAATTTGTGTAAGGCTGCCTACGTGATTACCAACAAATCATATCGATAAAACTAAGTGAGTATCCACAAGTGTAAGGAACATTGGAGTTATTCTCATATCCCATGAGCAATAACTTTTCAAGAGAGGAATTGTATATTTGATACTCTGTATCAAATATTCAATTACTAATATGTTATGTAAGTAATACTAAACTTGCATCAACAAATACAAATCGATAAAACTGAGTGAGTATCCACAAGTGTAAGGAACATTGGAGTTATTCTCATATCCCACTAGCAATAAATTTTCAAGAGAGGAATTGTATGATTGATATTCTGTATCAAATATTCAATTACTAATATGTTATGTAAGTTACCTATCATATGTGTTATTTATGATGAAATTGGTCATATTGTAGCAAGGTGTACTGAGAAGAAGAACAATAGAAATGAAGACTAATTCAAAGGTAGAAAAGATGAGAGTAACAAAGGCTATAAAGACAAGGGAAAGAAAGATTGTTACATTGCTAAAGAAGAATCTAATGAAGAATTATATGATCATGATAGTTGCTATGAAAGATGATTCAGATAAAGATGAGGCAATTGCATTAGCATCTTATTTAGCCAAAGGTGAAAGGTGGATCATTAATAGTAGATATTATCATCACATGACTGGTGACAAAATTAAGTTCATTACCCTTGAGCATTAGAATAGAAATAGTGTTATATTTGGTAATGATGCACCCTATCCAGTGAAAGGTAAAGGATCAATAAGATTGACAAACAAGATCACATGTGACAATGCTTACCATGTAGAAGGACTTAACTATAATCTGTTGAGTGTGTCACAATTGAATAGTTTACGATACAAGGTTGAATTTGAACACAAGAAAGCTAAGATCTATGATGCTAAGGGAGAATTCATTGGGAGTGGAGATTAAACAAGAGGTAATCTATTTTATCTTGACATGAATGAAGGTAATTGTTTTTTTGTACAATTTGATGATGTGTGGCTATGGCACAAAATATTATGTCATGTAAATTTTGACAATTTGGTTAGTATCAGTTAGATGAAAAGAGTCAGAGGTTTGCTAAAATTGAAAAAATTTGATAATGTGATTGGTAAACAATATCAGTTAGGCAAGACAATAAAGTCTAGTTTTAAGAGTAAGACTCATACTTCAAAAGAAATTTTGAAATTAGATACTAATCTATGTGGACCAATTGATGTGCAAAGCTACAAAGGTGATAAGTATTTTATTCTATTTGTTGATGATTACTCAAGAATTATGACAATTATGTTTTTGAGAGAAAAATGTGATGCTTTTCAAATGTTTAAGTGGTATCTGGCAAAAGTTGACTTCTGCAATGACAAAGGAATCAAGAGACAAACTTTTGCACTTGGGACCCCTCCACAAAATGGGATAGCTAAAAGGAGGAAAATATGTGATGGATTGTGCCAAAACACTGATGATGGAGAAGAATGTTGCTTTAAAATATTGGAGAGAAGTTGTCAATACAACTATCTATACCTTGAACTGAGTACAAGTCAAGAAATGTACAAATTTCACACCTTATGAATTATGGTATGGATACTCACCCAATGTCAAATATTTTAAGGTGTTTGGAAGCAAGTGTTACATTTCTAAGGACAACAGAAATGGTAAACTTGATGCTAAAAGTGAAGAAGGTATATTCCTAGGTTATTACACAAGAAAAAAAGCTTATAAGTGTTTAAATACTAACACTAACAAAGTTGTGGAAAGTGTGAATGCAAAATTTGATGAATATACATAAATACATGAAGATGAACAAAAGAAAGAACTTGAGAATTAAAAAACCTTTATGTACTACTATGAAAGCATGTCTACTAATACTGATGATACTATAGTTGCTAATCAACAAGAATTAGTGACTGTCGAGTCACATACAATGGATGTTGAGTTGCATTTAGGAGCTAAGTAACAATCAGAAGCTAAGGTACATTCTGATGCCGAGATCAATTCACAAGAAAGGAATGTCGAGTTAACTAATAGAGAAGTATATAGTGAACCTGAGATTGAATTTCATGAATGACCTATTATTGAAAGAAGAACAGAGCCAAGATTATCAAAATATGTCAGAAGACATCATCCTATTTAAAAAATCATTGGAGAGAAATAGGTTGGACCAATGACAAGGAATAGATTAAGGAATGAGAAATTTTTGTTAAGCATACATGAACCTAAATAAGTGAAGGATGCATTAGAGAATGAAAACTAGAGTTAAGCCATGAAAGAAGAAATTGATCAGATTGAGAAGAACAAAATATGGACACTAGTACCTAGACCAAAGGACAAGAATATTATTGGAACCAAGTGGGTGTATAGAAAAAAATTGGATGAGAATAAGGAAAGGTTAGTTTGCAAAGGTTATGCACAAGAAAAGGGAATTGACCATGGAGAAACATTTGCCCCAGTTGAACTCTACTTGCTTATTCTTCTTATAAAGGATTCAAAGCTTATCAAATGGATGTTAAGTTAGCATTTTTGAATGGTATACTAGAAGACAAGGTTTACATTGAACAACCTAAATGATTTGTTGGTCCAAACAAAAAAGAACATGGTGTGTAGACTGCACAAAGGTTTATATGGTTTAAAGCAAGCTCCCAGAACATGGTATGAAATATTACATAACTATCTCGTGAAGATTGGTTTTGAGAAGACTGATAACAATAGCTATCTATACTTGAAGATAGAAGGAGGTAAAGGAATTTTACTAGCTAAAATATTTGTTGATGATATCATATTTGGAGGACAAAATGCATTGTGTAAGACATTTGCAAATGAAATGATGAAAGAATTTGAGATGTCAATGTTTGAAGAAATAAAGTTCTTTGTTGGATTACAAGATTATCAGATGAAATATGGTATTTACCTCATTCAGTCCAAGTATACAAAGGAAACCTTGAAAACTTTTGGTATAAAAGATTCAAGACCACTTAGTACTCCTATAGTCACAAGGCATAAACTATCCAAAACTAATGGTTTTGCTGAAGTAAATCAAACATTGTACAGGTCTATGATTGGCAAACTGCAATATGTAGTTCATAGAAGGCCTGACATTGCACTAGCAATTGGGATTGTTACAATATTTTTTGCAAATCCTAAAGAGAATCACTTAATAGTTGTTAAAAAGATTATGAGATACTTGAAAGATACAGAAGACTATGGTCTATACTACAAGAAAAATGGCAATTTTGAATTGAGAACCTATACAGATGGTTATTGGGCTAGAAACATTGATGATAGAAAAAGTACAAGTGGAGGAGCATTTTTCTTAGGAAAAAGATTGGTTACTTGGACTAGCAAGAAACATAATTGTATTTCACAATCTACTGCTGAAGCTGAATATGTTGTTGCCACTGTAAATTGCACAAATGTAGTGTGAATCAAATAATTACTCAAAGGAATGAAGGAAGAAATTACTAAACCCATGGTAATTTACTATCATAATACAAGTGTTATAAATATATCTAAGAACCCTGTGATGCATATAAAGACAAAGCACATTGCAATCAAGTATTGTTACTTGAGAGAGTTGGTTCAAGACAAAGAAGTGAGATTGGAATATGTGAACACAAAGGAACAAATAGTTGATATATTCACAAAAGCTTTACCTAAGGATGCACATGAATATCTTAGAGGTAAACTAGGGGTGATACCCCTATCCAAAGCTACTTAAGAAGAAAGAGTAGTGCCCTCCATCAATGAAATTAAATGGCATATTTTACAAACTTGATGCAGTGGATCTTACTTTAGGAACTGCCAGAAGTAAGGAAGAAGTTGAAATAGAAGATTTATAGTCACATGCAAGGTGACAGAGGGAGAACCTGAATTGTTGATATCTACATAAGAAGATGACAAATCTTGGCATTTTTGTCAAAGAGGGAAAATATATAGAGAGTTGTACCAAAAAAGAGAGAGATCAGAAAGAAGAAGAGAGATTGTAGCCTATACAAAAGAAGGATAGATACTGATAGAGGGAGATATTTCAATACAAGTTAAGTTTCTTTTTGGTATTGTTGTTGGTATTGGTTTGCCATCAATGCCAAAGAGGGAGATTGTTTAAGAAGATTGTTGAAGTATAGAAATGAGGATATTGATGAAACCTATCTTGGAACAATCATTATTTTGTCACTGATGTCAAACCTGCCACTTGCTGGTGAGACAATTGTTAATTTGGTCTAAATTCTATCATTTGATTGATTGATGAAGAGAATTTGAAAAGAAAGGATAACAAGAGTATCTAGAGAAAGGTTGAGTTATATGGTGTATAAAAGAAGCACTAAGACAATGTAAGACTTTGATGATACAATGCATCGTTTATCTACTTAAGGCTATAATGAAAGGATACTTGAGCAAAGACAAGAAGAAGGCTAAGCAAAGAAATGTGTCTGCCAAGCTTGAGTGAGAAAATAATGGAAGCCAAGCAAGTCAGTGCATGCCAAGAAGAATGTTAGTTGAAGCTGAGCAAAGTAAGTTCAGTATGTACCGAGCAAAGAGAAATCTAGTTGGTGCTAAGTGAAGACAGTTTTGTGTGCGTCGAGCACGAGTAAAGACTTAGTGTATGCTAAAAAACCTAGTGTTGACTGAGCATCAAAAAATAGTGATTACCGAGCAAACAACATGTTATTACCAAGTGAAAATAAAATGAGTTTGATCAAAGATTTGATGAATATGAGCCGACAAAGTTGATTTCTTGAATTGTGTGAAGTGTGTGGAAGATAAGTATGATTAGCTAGTGGCACATAATTCAAGATAAATCATTTTGAGATGAATTTGAAGAGGATTATAAAGGAAGTTTAAGGGAACAAAATTGGAAAATATGGTAGATTCAATGAATTTGACCTAACCCTAAGATGGAAAATTGTGGTTAAGCAGAAAAAGATCTAAATTCCTTATACAAGGAGATAACAAGCTAGAAGAAAAGTGTCATAGTGTAAACCAGAGATAGACAAGGAGTCTTGAGGTGTTGCTTCATTTGGTGGGCAAAGGGATGAATTTGCAGTTGAATTACTAAGCAAGAAGGCTTAAAGAGGTGAAGACCTGAAGGGTGGACAAGTTGTCATAGACGAAGGGGATTGAATGCCAAGAAGAATGGAGGACTAAACAAGTGATATGTAATCTACAAGCGAGTTTTTTTTATCATACCAACTCCTAGTGTTACTTTCTAAAAAATATATCAATCTAGATAAATCCTTTAGATTAAGGTTGACATAATAGTCATGAGTAAATCCTTTAATAAGGTGACATTCTAATGGAATATTCTTAAGTCCTCTAACAAGGCTCACTCCTAATAAGGTGACTGAAATCTTTTAATCAAGGTCACATTTAATAGTGTGGATTGTAACGTTTAATGGGGTTGGCTCCTCATAAAGCTCACTTCAGAAGAGTGAAAATTGGTAGCATGTTATTGGTTTTTTTTCCTAAATTAAGTTTTCACATAAAATCCATGTGTCAAATTGTGTGAATGATTTTGTGGTATTTCATGTTTATATTTCTGCAAAGTTCATTTGACCTAGGACAGTAATATACTATGGTTTGAGATATTGGATGATCAATGCATGCACAAGTATTTGTTAAGTACTAAAAAAATTTATTTGTACATTTGGACTTGGATAACTAATTCACCCCCCTCTCAGTTATTCTAAAGCATTCCAATAGGTTGTTGTGGCTTCATCTTCGGCATCTTTATTCCTTCTTCTTCTCTGCTTCAAGAGCAAGGTAACAACAAATGAGCTTTCAAAAGGTAACATGACCTTATATAACATTCTTTTAGGTTACATTTTTAATATGTTTTAGAAAACCCTAATTTGCAAGTAATATACCTATCCACTCTTTCCATCATCTCTTGAGCTTAGTATCTTTGATTCCCTCATTATAGGTGTTGGAATCATGATTCAATTGCCTAAATTCCAAGACCCTCTTAAAGAATTTAGAGTTCATCTAGTAGTATTTTGGGGGCTTCTTCACATACTCTTTTATCTACAATTCACTGCATTTAGCATGATCCCTTGTTTCACCTTTTCATTGGAACAAGACGAAACAAGGGGGGGCATGGTTGTCTGTAAGCTTCACCATCCTCTATAGTAAGTCCTAGGTTATTTTTTATTATCACTAGCTTGTGGTTGTGTAGGATGCAATTACTAATGTTTTCTTGCAGGATTTGCACATATGGACTTTGTTATATCTTTTTTACAAGTTATGATTATGTTTTCTTACTTTATCTTGCATATGCACATAGTGTCATATCTCGCTAAAGTTGGGGATAAATTTACCATCTTAAATTGGATGCACTTTTAATTAAGACCTTTTAGCTCCTCTTTAATGTGTCTGCATTTTATATTCACACCTTAAACACACACTTCACTTCTTTTCTCCTCTTTCTCCTAGGCGAAATTGAGGTGGAGACTAACAAGTCCTCCTTGATTTCCCTCTTCTTCATATATTCACTACATTAGGACCTAATATGTGAGTATCATCTCTTCCTAGGACCTAAAAATCGTAGATTGGATCTTTGGATGTGATGCAGGAGCATCTTGCATGGAAAAATTATTGAAAAAAAAAAAAGAAAAAAAAAATTGAAAAAAAATTGTGGAGGAGAGAGAAAGTGACGAAAATTAGAGGAGAAATAATTTTTTTTTTAAAAAGGGGGAAAAAGGAGAAAAGAAAGGAAAAGGGAATTTCTATTTTCAAGGTGCATAGGTGGCATAATAGAAAAAAATTAAAAAAATAAATGGTTGTCATTCCATTTATCGAGGTGTGGGTAGAATTCTAGAAAGTTATGAGTATTGTAGAAAGTTGTGGATATTGTAGAAGCTCAAAGAGAAGCTTGAGGAGTAGAAGCTTGAGAAGTGGAAGCTTGAGAAGGAAAAGCTCAAGAAGGAGAAGCTTGAGAAGTAGAAGTTGTGGAAGGTGTGAAAGCTGAGGAAAGTCAAGCTAGAAGGTGTGAAGGCTTCAAGGTGTGAAAGTTGGAAGGTGTGAAGGCTTCAAGGTATGAAAGAGAAGGAGGAAGTGAAGAGTGAGTTTTCCTGAGTCTGTGAACAGAGCGCTGAATGTGAGGCAGTTTACACTTGGATCTTGGATTAGTGACTACAGTTTAGAAACAAGGAGGTTGCTTGGTGGCTTGCGAGCACAAGTTGAGATCTCAGAGGTTTCTACTAGAGTGTGAATCTAGACTAGCTTAGGCTTGGATTGGATCTTGAGAGATCTTGGAGAAATGTTATTGTAATTGCTATTGGATTTTCAAGTTTAATAAAATTTCTTGGGAAGCATTTATTCTCTCTTTATCTCCATATTATTGCATTCTTGGTTGTGAGTTGGTAAGGGTGGTGTGGCTCTTCGTCAGTGGTATCAGAGCGTACCTTCATTAGTGGTATCAAAGCGTACCCTCATCAAGTCGTATCAAAGCCGTACCTCCATCAATGGTATCAGAGCAGGTTTTCCTGAGTGTACAAGCAAATCGCCGAAGTGTGAGGCAGTTTGTACCAGGACCTTGGTTGGGTGAAGTTTATCAGAGTGGGAGTTCTTGAGCGTGTAAACAGATTGCCGAAGCTGAGGTAGTTTACACCAAGACCTTGGGAGGACATGCAGACTGATTAATGGATGGGAAGATGGAAGTTTGATCTTCTTGATGCATGATTGTGGTGAGCTTGTGGATTGCAAATCCATTTTCCTAGACTTGTGATGTGGTTCATGATTGTTCGTGTGAGGTGGCAGGTTGTGATCTGACTTGCAAACAATTTGGTTATCACAAGGAGCGTGGGAGGGATTTGTTGCAGAGGGTTTACGAAGATCTTGGGAGATGGCTCCAAGAGGATTGGACCCTAAGATGATTGCGAAAATCCATGATATAGTGGAGAGCAATTTTTCTAAGATGTTTTCTCGGTTGGATGCTAGATTGGCCGATCAAACTAAGAAGGTTGAGGTGGAAGAGGTTGGCTTTGCTAATCAGTTTGTGGAGTCTGATGCAAAACCTGCAGAGCAACTAGAGGTTGTTGCTGAAGATATTCCTAACGTTGTTGATGTTGGGACAGAGGTTGGTTTTCATGGTCAGTTGGTTGAGTCTGACATGGATATTGTGGAGCACTCGGTCATGAATGATCCGATTGTTGGAGGTGAGTTATGTATTGCAGAGCATCTTGTTGTGAGCAATGAATGAGGTTGATGGTGTTGAGAGTTTGGCATGTGTTGATGGAGATCTACATGTGGTTGTTGATGTGGAGTTTTTTATTGCTCGTATGGACGCACTAGTTGTTGATGTGAATGGGAGTTTGCTAATGCAACATTATGTTCAGTTTGTTCCTGGGAGTGAGCATGTTGATTGGATGTTTGAGATTCGGGTGTTTGATAGAGTAATGCAAATGTGGAAGATTTGCATGGTGGTTCTGTTGTCCCTGTTGAGGTGGAAACCTTTGGTGAAGATGAAGATGGTTGTAGATCTTTCTTTTTGGCGTCAAAGTGTGGGACACACTTTTCTATCTACCGAGGGAGTCTGATGCAGGAGCATCTTGCATGGAAAAATTATTGAAAAAAAAAAGAAAAAAAAAATTGAAAAAAAAATTGGAAAAAAAAAAAAAAATTTGTGGAGGAGAGAGAAAGTGACGAAAATTAGAGGAGAAATAATAAAAATAAAAAATAAAAAGGGGGAAAAAGGAGAAAAGAAAGGAAAAGGGAATTTCCATTTTCAAGGTGCATAGGTGGCATAATAGAAAAAAAATTTAAAAAAATGGTTGTCATTCCATTTATCGAGGTGTGGGTAGAATTCTAGAAAGTTATGAATATTATAGAAAGTTGTGGATATTGTAGAAGCTCGAGGAGTAGAAGCTTGAGAAGTGGAAGCTTGAGAAGGAAAAGCTCAAGAAGGAGAAGCTTGAGAAGTAGAAGTTGTGGAAGGTGTGAAAGCTGAGGAAAGTCAAGCTAGAAGGTGTGAAGGCTTCAAGGTGTGAAAGTTGGAAGGTGTGAAGGCTTCAAGGTATGAAAGAGAAGGAGGGAGTGAAGAGTGAGTTTTCTTGAGTCTGTGAACAGAGCGCCGATTGTGAGGCAGTTTACACTTGGATCTTGGATTAGTGACTACGGTTTAGAAACAAGGAGGTTGCTTGGTGGCTTGCGAGCACAAGTTGAGATCTCAGAGGTTTCTACCAGAGTGTGGATCTAGACTAGCTTAGGCTTGGATTGGATCTTGAGAGATCTTGGAGAAATGTTATTGTAATTGCTATTGGATTTTCAAGTTTAATAAAATTTCTTGGGAAGCATTTATTCTCTCTTTATCTCCATATTATTGCATTCTTGGTTGTGAGTTGGTAAGGGTGGTGTGGCTCTTCGTCAGTGATATCAGAGCGTACCTTCATTAGGATGATAGACTAACACACTTATTCCATTACTGGCCCTTACTAGTCTTAAATCTAGATAGGGAGACCTTGTAGCTAGACTACATCGACCCCAGCCAACCTAGTTCAGGGGTTACCATTCATTAAGGGCTCTGTTGGCATTGGGCCAGTGTACCTGATAAGATTCATGACATGGATTAACTGCCTCATGTGGTTTGATAAGACTATTGGTTGTATGGGGCATTGACAGGGCAATCCTTTGGTGCAACGACAACCCTGGCCATTCTAATAATTGGTATCAAAGCTTGGTCATAGGTTTGAATCCTACAAGCCACGTCGAGTGATGCTAGGAGGGGGATTGTTGGCAATGGGCCAGCTGGTGTAGGGCACCCTTGTGTCAAGGGGTTATCAAAATAAAGTTCATTGCTTATTTGATCATTAAGATAGGTTTAGGTCATGTTTAGTAATTTTGGTCCAACTATAAAGGTGTTAGGCCACTTGGTGTTTTATAAACCAATGGCTTTTCACCTATAGGACCCTTAGGCTTAGGTTCATGCCAAGTGGCATCTAGGCCTTAGGTTTTGGCACAATTACATTCTAGGAATGTAGGCTAGGAATTAGTCAATAAGAGCACTTTTACTACATAGTTGCTCAAACAAATACATTCTTGTTGCAAAAAATGTTGTAATGCAACATTTGTCAACTTTTCAAAAGTTTTTCATTGTTGCAAAAATGGAAAAACTGCAACTAGTCAGGTAGTTCAATTGATTCCTGCAATCCAAGGTAGTTGGATCAGGCAGGATGTCTTCAAATCCATCAGTGAACCTGTCACAAGGAAGAGTTCCATCATTCTATATGGATTTGTTTTTGATATCAATAAAATTTCTTTGTTTTCTCTCTATTTTTTTGTTCAAACAATCGTTCTGTACCTGTACAGATTGGCACGGGTTTGAGAATTACATGAACAGACAAAGCTTTGAATTCCCTTTCGAATGCTTCAAGTTTGAAGAAATTTGGTGTTGATTGAAGTGAGAAATCACTCGTTTCCTCTAACAGGGTCTAAACCCTCCTTCCTTTAGGGTTTTGAACAAATGGACGTTTTTCTACCAAACTAACCAGCCAATCTGATCGAAAATTTGGAATTGTATTGTATGATGAGTCCTTTTTATGTTTATAAAAGGAGAGACTTGAGGGAAGCATTTTACCATGATTAAATATGTGCCCTAGGGCAAACCATCGGGTTGTTTGGCCTAGAAATTGTCTAAAATGAACTCACAGACTGAAATGTACGCAATGTCCCAATCAAATCAGGTAGAGCAAAGCATGAGACGATTGTAAGGTACTCCAACATCATCATTTTTCTTATGTACCCATCTTTGTTAATGTTTCTTTACAATCAAGCCTAGATAGGATTGCATATGTATTGGACATTTTCATCATGTTGGAGTAAGCATTTAATGTTGATGTTAGAAGTTTGGCAAGTGTTCAAAAACCATTGAATCTTCATTGGTTGCCTGGCCAAGGACTAGGAATATGTATTCTGTAGAAAAATCAATAGAGTTTTTGATTGGAAAGATTGTCAAACATAATACTGTCTATTAGGTGACAGCAAGAAGGTTGATGTTGTCTATGAGTTCATAGGCAAATCAAGACAAGGTTTAGAAGACCAATAAACATCTCCTTATGTCAGATCAATGACTTGGAATGTTCCAAAGTGCTAATAAAATAGTGAAGCATAGTTTGTAACAACTGTCACAGTCAAGCAGTGGCTGTTTGGTTCAAGGCAGACATCAAGAAGTTTGGATTTGTGTTTGGGATTCCAAGGAATCAACAAAAGTAATTCTTAAACAGTGTGAAGTTGGTTAGTGATTTGGGATCTTCAAGGATTGTGTCAACCTTTGGGAATGCAGTTGTGATAAGTCTGCCATAGTGGTTGATATAAGAGAGTTGTAATCAAGTGCACCTTGTAATTTGTGAGTCTATTTCCCTTTGGGAAAAGTTAATGGTTGTAGAGGTTTGTTAAAAGTGTGACACCTAGAATCCTTCGGGGGATCTTGGAACATTGGAGTATAGTACATTAGGAACAACATCCTAAAGAATCAAAGTTCTTTGTGGCAGCATCTTTTAGGAAGTATAAAAGTATTGATTTCTTGTAGGACTTAAGGACTACAAGTTGAGACAAGGACTATTGCTTGGAGATAGATACAAGAGGCATTTAAGTTGCTTCCCTAGCCACTCTGCATCACCAGCTTCCCTCGCAAGATTCACAACATGGTTTAACTGCCTCATGTGGTTCTATAAGACTATTGGTTGTATCAAGCATTCATAGGTTGATCTTTTGGTGCAATGACAACCTTAGCCTTTCTAATAGGCTCAGTAACAATTTAAATCCGATAAAATCTTGCTTCTGCAGTCGGCCCTTGCAAGGTAATCTCACAAAATCTCCTATAAAAAGGCATCCAATCCTTCATTTGTACATGGGAGGAGCAAGAAGCAAGCATGTGTGGGCACCCCAATCTGACTTAGAGAAATCGCAAGGTGAAAGAAATGGTTGGTTTCTTATTCTTCATTACAAGTGAGGTTATTATTCTTCATCAAGAATTCAAAGGAAAATTTATCAAATATGAAGTTGCTAAGGGATCTCGAAGATGATTGGATAACTTTAGTCTTGGGGGCTTGGTATGATTTTTACATCACGCTTTAGATCTTATTCTTTGCACATTCATACATTTACATACATTTTACACACATGCAAACTTACATGTTAGGGTTTCACTCACATAGTAGAGTCTTTAACATTTTAGCATATTTACATTCTAGATCTACAAATCTAAGGTACGCACATACACACAAAAATTTTCCTAACAACTATTCGTGGAGGTGGAAATTGCCAAAATAGAGGGTTGACTAAGGCAAACCCCTTTATAGCCACCCACACACACAAAACTTGTTACAAATTTGCACGATCTTAGTGAAAGGTTACAGATCTGGAACCTACTTTTTGGGAGCTTTTTGGAGAAGTTAGTTTGAGGTCGTCGAATAATGTCAACCTAGTTAGGACGTCTTCCCACTTTGACCTAGTCCTTTAGTCTTCATTTTTAGGGAGATTTATGGGTTTTGTTCCTTTTGTCATTTTATTCTGAGATTCGCAATTAGAAGTTCAGAAATAGTTTAGATCTGCAAGTTTTGAAGCAAAATTGCATCTTCCTCTTCACACTTTGAGGTGAGTACCCTATCCTTTATCTTTCCTCTTAGCATACATCTACTTTCAGATATCTATTGGGTTGTATATATATATATATATATATATATATATATATATATAAAATTTATTTATTTTGTCATATCTCTTGTTTACATTGCATGAAAGAGAACTTGCCAACGTACTTCCTTGATAAGCTTCTAGATTTTGTATTGGCATCCCTTTATCCTCTTTAGGGTTTTGCTAATCAAATTTAGGGATTATCAAGATTTATGCTTGGAAGCCCCTCTTTCTCTTGTATTGAATGACTCAAGGAGAAAGTGTTCAACTTGCTTAGTCTTGTCTGCATTGTTATCATTGGTGTCAAGTTCCCCCTAAACACTAACTTTCCATATCTTAGAGCCTAAAATATATTTAGGGTCTTGACAATTTTTGTTTGTTTGTCTTTATATGTCAGTTCACACCTGAAAAAGTATTTTTTGGCTTCTTGGTATTAACAAGTCTCTCTGTAGAGTACATCAAGCGTTGAAGTGTCAAAAATGGTGATTTCAAAGTGCCACTTGATACTAGCTAAAAAGATTTATCAGTAACCATTCACTCGAAATTGATAGTACTTATGGATAAATATCCTAGTAATCATGCACAAATGGGTCAATTACCAACTAGAAAAGCTAATATATGATTAGCTATTTGTACACGTGTTATCATTTTTAGGGCTTCCTTAAAATTGGCAACTTGGGGGTCAAGTGTGTGTGGAGCAAGCAATTGGAATGCATTTGCTTAGTAGTGTGCTCTTTCCTTAAGAGACACAATTTTGCAAAAAATTAAAGTTAAATAGAAAATTGTAGATTTTGAAGTAAATAGTTATGTTGATGATTGTGAAAAATCAATATCTTGTGTTGGATCAAGTATGTTTTATGTTTGATGATGAGTCATCATATGTATTGCAAAATATTGATACAATTATTTCTAACAATAGCTCTAGATTACTAGTATTGTCATAGGTTGTTGAAGAATTTATCTTTAACAATAAATTGAGCTAAATTTTACTAAATGTAATTGTAGCAAATTTGATGAGCACAATTGATGAATCGCCAAGATTCCAAATTCTACAAGGTGCAAAAAATAAGAAATTCTAACAAACTTTTCTATTATATTAGATGAACACATTTTAACCTTATGTTTGTACACTAACAAAAAAGATTGTACTATAAACAACTTTGATAGACCAAACTAAGATCTTTTACAAATTATTTAAAATAACTAAAACAACTATATTAAATATGAACTAGTATAGATATCTTAAATAATTGTTGAGAAATATCAATTAAAAAATACAAATAAAATTTATTACAATCAAAACATTATTTATATTTATTTTCGATATTGACTTAATTTTTTTGTAATTTAAGAATTTAAATTTTTTTAATCATTTATATCTCCAAAACTTATAATTTTAACAAATATTAAATTATATTATGTTAAAAATATATTGTTAACATTAATGCACTCAAACGACCCTTTTACTATTGTAAAATGCCTCTGAACATGAACTTAAAAAATTATATCAAACAAATTATTATATAATTTTTTAATAAAAAACCTTGAAAGATAGTATTAGCAACATTTGATGTTAATTTATAATTACGAAGTGTGTTAAAAACTGGAAAAAAAAAATTGTCTTTCAAGTGTGTGGCAACGGACAAACGAAGCGGCGGAGTGTTTTCCATCACATGTTTACAGAAAGTCAATGGGAAGATGAGGAGCCCGACAAGAGAGGGCAATTTCCCCACTCCTAACCGAAGCCAAGGGCTCGAGAGAATCATTGAATTCTGCTTCAACATTTGGCTGCAATGGAATTATTAATCTTGTCCCTCATCGCTTTGCTGCCCATCTTTCCTCATTGCAGATGTTCACCCTCTTCCATGTTTGACAGCTGCTCCACTACTTGTAACGGCAACCGCATTCAATTTCCTTTCGGCGCTGCTCCCGGTTGCGGCCATCCAGATTTCCAGATCCAGTGTGACAGTGGCAGTGAGCGTTCCCCAACGATAGAGATCAGCAAGCACCATTTCAGAATACTCGATTTTAACTATGCTGAGCGGAGCCTTAAAATCGCGGATGAAGCGGCCTTTTCTAGTTACTGCTATCTGCCAAAAGTGACCCTAAACATCTCCTCCACTCATTTCCAGATCCTCCCACATTCCACTCTTTATCTTTTCATCCACTGCCACAGCCAGGTACGAAATTTCTCTCACATCAATTGTAGCAAAGATTCTTACCTGGCTTTCTCTGATCATGTCATAGATGCCAATTGGACCAGTAGCGTATGTGAATCAGTTTCAGAAATACCCACAAGGGTGTTGGAACCGATTGATTACTCCACCAAATTGATCCCTCAAAACTACTGGACGGTGGCCTATTCCATTCTAGCTAAAGGATTTGGGGTCAGATGGCAGACGGATAACATCTACCAGAATCTCTGTCGCTCCTGCAATTCAAGTCAAGGGATTTGCGGGTATAATGTTACAGACCCCAATCGTCCATTTCTCTGCCATTGCAACAAAACCCCTTCCCACCCGCTCAGTTGCTTCCCAGGTACGGTTCACACCCTCAAACTCTCTTTTTTCCTTCACCCATTTACCAACATCAACTCTTAATTATTTGGGTTCTTTATCCCCACCTGTGACAGGCATTAGCAGAAGAAGAGGGAAAACATTTATCATCGGTAAGTTTTTTTCCATTTTTGGGGGGCTTTTGGATGTTTTCCATGATTAATTTGTGAAGAGGCAGCACCTTGTATGTTATCTACTGCTTTTGCTGTCTTCCTGCTATCTTTTAAAGATTAACACCACTGTTTTGTTTTCAAATAACAAATACCTATTGACTTTGTTGTTGTTGAGTTAAAACTCCACAAGTTTCTTTACAGTTGTGTTGTTTGCCTAAATAAAAATTGTGGGAACAATGTCATATGGGCTAAAAGTAAACAACCTGTTATGTGAGATTTAGATGCCAAACACTCTCTCGTTGATTCGGTTTCATTTTATTGAGATTGATCTTGCAGGTCGAAAACAAAACCTTAAATAGTTTGTCCATTGTATAAGCTTTAAGCCCATTTTCGCCCAATTTGAAACCCTTAGCTAACAACTCAAATGTTGGATTGTAGCTCAGCGGGTTGCATCGGAGGTGCGGTTGCATTGGTAGCCGCTTCAACACTATTCGTACTCGTGTGGTCTAGGAGGAAGCGGTTCGGCTTGGCCAGCCCGAGCTGGGGTAAAGATTTTGAATTTGTGAAGCGAGATATTCCGAGTTTGAAAGTATACAGCTATGAGGAGGTGGAAGAGGGGACAAATGCGTTTGAGAAGAGCAGGGAATTGGGAGACGGGGGATTCGGCGTGGTGTACCTGGGAAAGCTGAGGGATGGTCGCACCGTGGCAGTGAAGAGGCTCCACGAGAACAACCCAAAAAGGCTCGAGCAGTTCCTCAATGAACTCACCATTCTCTCCACCCTCCACCACCCCAATCTGGTTCGCCTCTTCGGCTACTGCCATCACCGCCAAAATCTTCTGCTTGTCTACGAATATGTCCCCAACGGCACCTTGTTCCACCATCTTCACCCACAAAGAGAAGAGGGCGCCCTGCTCCTCCTGCCTTGGAAGACCCGATTAAACATTGCTCTGGAAACGGCGGAGGCCTTGTCCTATCTTCACTTCTCTGTTGAGCCTGCCATTTTTCACAGAGATGTCAAGTCCACCAACATATTGTTGGATGAATACATGCGTGTGAAAGTGGCTGATTTTGGGCTGTCGAGGGCGATGCCCCTGGAGTCCACGCACGTTTCCACACATCCGCAGGGGACGCCCGGCTATGTAGACCCAGCGTACCACCAGATGTATCAGCTCACTGATAAGAGTGACGTGTACAGCTTCGGTGTAGTTTTGGTGGAGCTCATCTCGGGGAAGAAAGCCGTGGATACAAACAGAGAGGGAAAGTACATCGGCTTGGCGAACATGGCCATCTCCAAGATTCAAAACGGTAGTTTGCATGAGATGGTGGATCCAGATCTGGAGTTTGAGAGGGACCCAGTTGTGTATTCAATGGTTACAGGCGTTGCGGAGTTAGCCTTCATGTGTCTCTCGTATGAGAAAGACGACCGGCCATGTATGATGGAGGTTGTGACTCAGCTTCAGAGGATAAGGCAATTGGGTTATGGTTGTCCAAACTGTCAAGCGGTGGGACACATGCACAGGACGGACGGATTTCCAACTTGCGTTTCTTTCACGCCGCCCTTCTCTCCAAACACACCTCAACCCATGTGCTCCGCCTCCACCACAACCTCCTTTCCAGAAATTACCGGATAATGCTAGGGATGCCCTGCTCATTCTCTCTACATTTAGCGGGTTTCTATTTCATTGCTAGGCGTATTTAAGATAGAAAATGAAAATTTACACTGCGTTCCTATAAAGGGCTACCCGGTGAAGCATGCTTGTATATGTAACATTCATGAACCTTTTACAGGTGGGAAAGCTTTTCCCAATCTGTATTCCGTTCATGATTCACCAATAGTTGCCGTCTTCCGACTGTACCAGTTTTATGGGTGAATGAGGACCTGTTACTGGACTTAATATTTTTTACTTGGTTTCATAATCATTGCATCTGATTTATATCAACAGAAACTCTTTTTTTTAATCGGTCAAATGCGACTTGCGACTGTTAGAATGGTGTTTAAGATCAGCTTCCACACGTCTTTTCAAGAACATAGTTAAACGCATTATGGTCATGGCCCATGGGCGATGGCATCTTATCTCTCCTTACATCTAGATTTGTTTTTGTTGGTGAAGAGTGGTTGGTTGGTATATAAGATCAGCCTTTTTAAAAATCAGGCTCCGTCTGTAATATAAGTTTTTGAATCCGCACATCAAATTCAAACTCACGATTTTGGGGGAACATATCTAAGACTTATATACTATGGCCTAACTCCCATCAAAATGTCTAAGTATTATACAAATAAAAAATAGTGCTTTTTAATATTTCAATATAATGTATCTTGTTATTATATTATTTTATATAATATTTTAATATTTTGTTTTTTTTAAGGTAATAAGTTGAAGTAGATTAATTATTATTTGCTAAAATTAATTATTATTATGTGTTAAGTTGAGTAGGGTCAAATTTAAGACCTTTCAGATAAGAAGTTCATACGGTATTGTTGTGTTGTAGGTTCTTGTCAATTTTTCTATTAAAATTATTATTTAATTGCTTTTACATTTGATTGTGTAGTTTTTTAGGTTATTATGGTGAGTTATTAGAAAAATTTATAAGTTAATGTGACTATATAAGGTTGTACTTGTATACAAAATGTTACATTAGCAACTTCTATTTTAGATAGAACTATGAAAATTTTAACCACATTAAGGAGTTGTACCAAACAAAATTAGTTCATCATGTTGGAACCCATTATACAATAGTGAAAAAATGTCAATCTTACATTTAAAAATGAGATGACTCATACACAAATTACATGTCATCATCACACTATAAGGATAGAATAAAAATGGCAGAGGAAGGAATTATAAATGATAAGTCATGTCTCATTTCCATATGTTTGTCCCTTGTCATGCTTTTTAAATGTGTTTATTTTGTAATTTTTTTGAGTGAATTCTTTTATTTTATTTTATTTTTCAAACTTCTTTAGGTAAGTGTCAAAGCATGGATTAGTTATTGTTATTTGTTGAAATTATTATTATTGTGTGTCAAGTTCAAGAAGGTTCGAATCCAAGACCTCCTAGATAAAAAGCTCAAAATTTACCATTGTGTTTTAGGCTCTTACCTTCAATTCCTTGGTTTCTAATTTAACAGATTTAACAATTACTAAAGGGAAACAACAAATAACATATTACCTAGGGTTTAGCTACTTCCAATGTTGGGTATATCTTATTTGGACCTGGACTGACTTAACAAAGCACTTATGTTGTCTACACTTTAGGCTCTACTAAACCAAGGTGGGTCAACCTAAGGATTTGACACATTTTATGAATAATGCTCTGTTATACAAACCCTTCACACTAGATTTTGGCATTGAAACTTTCCTGAAATTGCAAAATAAATGACAAGTCAATAATAGCCAATGATGAACTTGACATATTCATGCAACAAGTAATGGCCAACTTTACATTCCATTATGATAGCTCAATTCTTTAATGATTTTTTTAATAAAAATATATTCATGCTAAGACAAGATTGACATTGCTTGGTTTCTTCAACTAAAAGACCCACATGCCTTAATCCATTTTCAAAACATAGTCATATCAGTTAACATTTAGATCTATTTAATTGACTTGCAATTTGTTGCCATGATTTCAGTTCCCCTATAATTTTCAAACTTCAAATATTAGGGTTGAGTTAATGTGATGTCATATATGTGTCTAGATTGCCCGTAAGGAACTTCTCCTCTCATCTATCCCTTTGTGTGTACCTAAGTGGGCATTCAAAAGCAATCTAATGCATTCATTCATATTAGGTGATTAGGAAAGGGAGATTAAGCCTATGCATTTCCTAGATGAGAGGGAAGTTATTTTGGAACCCTAATGCTTTGATCAAGTGTTCATGGTGAAGACAAAATGCATTCGAAAAGAAGAACACACTTATATCCAGAGCAAAAGGCAGCAGAGAACATCAAGATCAAGGCTAGAGGATATGATGCAAATCATGAAAAAAAGTTAGAAGGAAGAGCATTCGAATCAAATGCAAAGGAAACATCAGAAGCCTTCAAGAATGCTCGATATATTACACAATGGTGAACACCCTTGTCAAAGGTGGCAAGAAAGAAGATGGAAATCAAATCAATGGCACAAAATGCATCAGAATCTCCACGTCGTAGGTTGAAAGGTCAATTGCCCTTGGAGATGGATTCCTAACCGTCAGATGAGGATCATATCAAAGGTTTCGCACCATCGCAAGCAATCCACTAAACCTTCAACATCTCAACTTATATTCCATATGATGAAAGATCAGTCATAAAGTTGCAAAAATTGACCTAGGTGGTTAAGTGTGCATTCATCGCAACATCGCATGGTTAAAAGGGGAGTTAAAATCTTAAGTGGCAAAGTTGTGCACAAATTGATAGTTAAACTCAAAATGGTCACCACAACATCGCGGGTGGCAAAATAGTTTAGACTTTTCAAGTTGTGAGAATGTGAAAATGAACAAGACAGTTAGGGTTCTTCATCGCATCGTCGCATGTGGTTAAACTTGACTTGAGGTCAAGTTTGCAAGGTTGTGATGGATGGTAGTAGTCAATTTCACATGGTTATCACATCATTGTACGGTTTCACTGACAATTAAATTCTTAGGTTGCGAAGCCACGAAACAAGATAACAATCTTCTATGCAGTCATCACAGTGTTGCAAATGTTAAGGTTGACTTTCAATTTGGGTTGCGAAGTTGTGAAAGGTGATTTGGGTGGTTAAGTATGAAGTGATCACACCATCCCATGTAGTAATGCAATTAAGGGATTTTAAGTGGTGAAGCTGTGAAAAGTAACCCAGGGCATTCAAATTTTGAACCGTTGCACCATCGCAAGTGGTTAAGAGTAACCTGAAGTTAGGGTTGCGAAGGAGCGAAAGCATACAATCACAACTTCATTGGGTTAAATGATGAGTTAAGATATTAAGTTGCCAAGGTGCAAAAAGAAGTAACTACAATAGTCAGATTACAAGCCATTGCTACTTCACAGGTAGTTAAGAGTAACCTAAGGTTAATGTTGCGATGGAGGGAAATCATGTATTTGCGGCTTCACAAAGTTAAGAGATGAGTTAAGGGTTCAGGTTGTGAGGTAGCGACGATTTGACACCTATCCCGACGAGCCCCTCTTTGGTTTCACAAGCGATGTCAAATGGTGCATCTTCCTAGCCGTCAAATCTTAAAAGATCAATGCCTATCACTTTCTCACTTTTCAAAGATGCATGAAGAATAACCAAAGCGACAATG
This sequence comes from Cupressus sempervirens, assembly GCA_028749045.1. Lineage (NCBI taxonomy): Eukaryota > Viridiplantae > Streptophyta > Pinopsida > Cupressales > Cupressaceae > Cupressus > Cupressus sempervirens. Next base: position 581,490,373 of record CM053789.1, read on the forward strand.
CGAGCATTGGACACATGTGCACAAATGGACTCATGAAGGAAGTCATAAAGGGAAAAATAAGGAGGATTGCTAGGTTTTAATCGTGATCCTTGATTTAAGATCGACAGCCAAAATTCAAACTTGTTATGACTATTGAGATACAAATTGCATGGATTTGGCGCCAACAACAGAATATGAAGGAAATAAAGTGTTCACAGGGTTTCTAATTCCGCATGAATATAAACGGTTGCCAAGTGTTCTCGGAGGTGTCATGGGATCAGGATCATCACTAGGAAAGATGTCACATGTCCATACCATGTTGTAGATTAGATATTTTCATGTTTTATTCCTATTTTATTTCTATTGTGTGATTGTTGCACTGTCAGAACTGAGGAATGACAGAAAACTATAAATGTAATTTATTATGATAATGAAAAGGTTGACAAACTTGATAGTGGAGAGTTGGTAATTCCATTTACCTTGATTTGGTTTTCACATTTGTTGTTCCAATCATAGGTTATATTAGGTTTGCATTATGGGCTAAAAGACAATTACATTTGGTACTATGATTTTCTCTTGGATTCCATTCCATTATGGTGATTGCAACATAGGTAATTCCATTTATCTTCCACATGTAGTTCTTTTTCTGCACTTTCCTATTGTATCTGCATCAATAGAATCAATATTCATGGTTGTAGAAGTTAAAATAGTTGCTAATTAGAAGTTAGATGCTAGAGCTTTAAGATAACTTATAACAAACATTCCATTGGGGGTTGTGAGTTATCCAAATCCATTTTTCTTGAATTGTTTGTGTCTACAAGCAATTTGGTTAGTAGCCTCTTCTGTTCTCAAGTCAAGAGCTTATCTTTTACAATCATGATCAAAGAAAGATATCAATTCATTGTATATCATTTCAAACCAAAGGGAGTTGTACCTTGTAATTCAAAGGGCAGTGATATAACACATAGATTGACCCATTTGTTGGTGACATCCTTTTGTTTCTCCAAAATATTGGGCATTAAAAAGAGTCTAGATAAAAACCCTAACAAGAGAACAAACTATTAACCAACAGTTTTTGGCAACTCTGCTCGGGAGAATTCAAAATCAAAGAGCTTTGAAAAATTTCTCTTCATAATTAGTTTGCACTCTAATTTCGTATATATTTTAAGTTGCGAGATAAGTCTTGTGGAAGTGAGGTGTTTTCCATAAGAACCTAATACTAGTTTCATAGCCTCAACCTACTAGAAAAGGAGAAGTTAAATCAACGTTGAAGACTAGTAAAGTTTCCTTGATCACCAGGGTTAAGGTAAACTCAAAACACCATTTTCTAAGTAGTTTATCCATCATGGATTCCAAGTATACCAGGAGTGCCAGGGAAAGAGGAAGGATTGACCCGATATACAAGGAACTCAAGAAGGCCAACTTTCCTATTCTAGAAGATATTTGCAAAAAGGGAAGAGCACTTACAAGGGAATCTATGGCTAAGAAACTCCAAGAAATGCATTTTCCTACACTTGTTTCTACTAGAACAAGGAAAAGTCAATCTTCTTCCCCTCCCATTGCTAAAATTTTTATTCCTCCTATCTTTGACTCTTTGTTGTTGCATGGTGTAACACTCCCTATTTTAGTCACCTTCCAAACAAATCATATCATTGTACCAGTAGCTATGGAAGTCCCTTGGGGAAATGCAATTGATCCTCTTGACCTTGGAGCTAATAATGACTTGCCAAGAGCATCAAGGAAAAATTTCCCAATATTCAATGGTAATGACACAATCTCTGTAGAACAACACTTAAGTACTTTTCATAAAGCCTATGGTGTGGTGAATCCTCAACATGAATATGTGGCAGTCAGGATGTTTGTGGATACTCTTGTAGATAATGATGTTGATTGGTTCCAAGATTTACCTACAAGGTGCATCACAGATTGGAATCACATGAAGCAAAGGTTTTGAAGAACGCTATAAAAGTATAGAAGATGCACAAGTGTTGTTGCTACAATTGGCACAAATGAAGAAAGAACCATCCATTTCTATGATGGATTTTAATGCAAAGTTTAACAAACTCATCAAGAGAATACCTTTGGCAAGTGCACCAATAGAAGACGATAAAAAGACCACCTACATCAGCTCTATGCCTCCTAATTTGGGGTATCAAATTAGAAAAAACAATGTAGCAAATTTACAAGCTTCCCAAATGCTAGCTATGGAGATGGAAGAAGACATGATAGCCTCTGGTAAGTGGAAAAGAGAACTTCAATTTGGAATCATAGGTAATGCAAAAACACTTCAAATAATATAGATGTCACGCTCCAAAAGTTGTCTAATGAGGTTATTTCATTGAAGAAACAAATCAATAGGCCTATTCATTATTTTCACCAACCTTATCAATTTGAAGGTTCTAGACATCCAAATGGAGGTAAGACTTTGCAAATACCACCTGCTCAACAAAGGTTAGCAATTGAGGCTGCTCCAAGGAGACAAAACATGTGTGATTTCCACTTAAGAAAAAATCATGATAGGGATACATGTGCTGACATGATCATATATAACTAGATGGTGGACAATAAAGAACAAACAATAGAATATCCAGAAAGTGAAGATGATCATACTCCTTGTGGTGACTTTGAAAACTTTTATTTGGAATATGAATCAGATTTAGAGACTAGAGGGGACTATTTTGCAACTCTAAATGGATCTCCGTTGACAGTCATGACTAGGGGTTAGAAGAATAAGAATCAAATATCCAATTTAGTTCATGCCAAAAATCATGTACCATCAAACAAAGATGGTAGAGATAGTGGCATGGTACCTTCAACTTTACAAAAGGAACACAAAAGTAAGTTATCTAATTCTTTTGATATAATACAATACTGTGAATAGGAGAGAATTTAGATTTCTCCACTAGATTATTTGAAGTGTTACCCTAATCAACTTCAAAGACTTGTTGAACACTGTAATAATAAAGATGGAGGTCATGATAGTATGAATACTAATGTTGGTCATCACAGTAAAGTCAACACTAGTGGAAACTCTCTGGCTGATAAAGATCTTGCACTACCTAAGTTATTTCAAGAAGAAGAGTCTATTGTCTTAGTTGCTACTTCTAATAAACAACTAGATCCCTTTTACATTTCCTTGTTTATTAATGGAAATAGGTTAGTAATTGCATCATAGACTTAGGGGCTTTTGATAATGTGATACCTGCCTTTGTAGCTAAAGCTTCAGGTCTACCCCTGACAAAAACTTTTGGTTGTTGTTACTCATTGGATGCAAAACAAGTACCCTTGCTTGGACAAATAAAGGATGCTCAAGTTTATCTAGCTGCCTATCCTTTTAAAAGGCTGAAACTCACCATCCTAGTAGCAGGCATCCTTGCAAGTTATGGAGTGCTCCTAAGCAGAAGTTTTTGCAAGGACATGGGGGGGAGATAATATTAGACTAGTCCTACACTACCATCCTAGTTGGGAACAAAAGGGATAAACTAGAATCAAAAGAAAAAGAAAAATTCATTGTCCTAAAATCAAATGATCCTAGGTCTCAAATCTTATATCAAGAAATGCAATTTGGTAGCTATATGTTATTTTTTGATACCCCTCATAGTCAAGAAGAATCAGAGTAGACTAATGGTGAATAGTTTTGGACTTTAGAATTTGATAGCAATTGTACCAATGTTGGTTCAGGTGCAAGAGTGGTTTTGACATCACCTAGTGGAGAAACAACTTGTTTGGCATATAAGTTAGATTTCAAGAATACCAACAATACTGTAAAGTATGAAGCCCTTCTCCTTGGCATAATTGTAGCAAAACAAAGCAGGGTCAAGATACTCAAAGCTCAAGGAGATGCAAATTTGGTGGTAAGGCAAGTGAAGAACCAATATGCAATAAAGAACTAAAGATTGAAAAACTATCATAATAAGGTGTGGGATGAGATTGAAAGTTTGGATGCTTTCTCAATTATAGCAGTACCAAGGGAATTGAATTCAAGAGTTGATTCTTTGGCAGTCTTTGCATCTTTGCTCCCACCACATCCTGACTTCAAGGATCAAATCTATAAAGTGGAATTTCTATTCAGACCCAATGTTCCTGATAATGAAGATTCTTGTCAGGTGTTTGATGATGACAAGTGCATACAACAATTCATTAAAGGGGCAGAACCTTTTGCAAGCCTATATTTTGAAGGAAGCACTAATTCAAGTAGTGATCCATTAACTGATGATAAAAGGAAATCATAACCAGATATGATCCAATTGAAAGGTAACAAGATCCCATCTCATCTCATTTCTTTGGGAAAACTTTTTGATAGACACGATGCATACATTAAGAGAGAAAGAGATAAGAAATGAAAAGCTTGTGGTGAGTATGATGGAATAAATATAGGGACAAAAATCAATCCAAAAATGATAAACATAGGGAAGTGTTGCATACAAAAGGAGAGGCTAGAAATCAAGAAATTACTCATTGAATATCAAGATGTATTTTCTTGGAGCTATGAAGATCTAAAAAATTTCATGGATAAGAAATTCAAACATGAAATCCCCCTTAAGCCAGGAGCAACACCATTTAGATAGAAATAAAGGAACTACAACCCTATAGTTGAAGGAGCAATCTTTAAGGAGATTGATAAAATGTTGTAGGCTAGGATCATATATCCTATTCACCACTCTAGTTGGGTAGCTAACATTGTGCTAGTAAGGAAGAAAAATGGAGAGATAGGATTTGTATGGATTTTAGAAATCTAAATCAAGCTTCTCTCAAAGATAACTTTGTACTTGCCAATATATATCACCTCTTGTAGACTTTTATAGGGTTAGAGATGATGTTTATGTTAGATGTTTTTTCAAGATATAATTAGATTCAAGTAGATGAGGCAGATCAGTTCAAGACAATATTCACCACACCTTGGGGTACTTTTGCATATAGTAGGATGTCGTTTGGCTCAATTAATGCAGGTGCAACATTTGAGCATGCAATGAATTTGGATTTTGGTGATTTGAAGGATAAAATCATTGTTTTGTACCTTGATGATTTGACAATATTTTCCAAGAAAAGAGAAGATCACATCAAAGATTTAGAAAGAATTCTACAAAGGTGTAGAGATCATGGTGTCTCACAGAATCCCAAGAAATCAATATTTTATGTGACAGAGGGTAAACTGCTTGGTCACATTGTCTACCAAGAAGGGGTGAAAATTGATCCAAACAAAGTTAAGTCTATTCAAAAATTAAGTCTTCCATTGAGAAAAATTGGAGTAAATTCTTTGTTTGGCTAGTTAAATTTCTTAAGAAAATTTGTGTCTGATTTCTTTGAGACAGTTAAGTGTATAGTAGATATGATGAATGGCAATAAAGCTTTCAAATGGAGTGATATTGGAAAAGGGGCTTTTGAAGACATCAAAGGTGCTATTGTCAAAGCCCCTATCCTTGTTCATCCAAACTACACTAAGGAGTTCATCATATATTGTTATGCATCAGAGCATACAATGTCAGTCATATTGATGCAGGAAAAAAAAGAAGGAATACAAACCCTATTTTCTTCCATGAGTATGTCATTAAAGAATCAATAATTGAGATACTCACAAATGGAGAAACATGCATATGCAGTGGTGAGAGCTCTCAATAATTTCAGGTTTTATATTTTACATTCTCATTTAGTGATACATGTGCCAAATCATGCAGTGAAAAACATTTTGACACAACAAGATATTGGTTGCAATAATATAGGAGCTTGGATTGCAAAGGTTCAAGAGTATGATATTGAAATCAAGCCAACCAAAATTGTGAGAGGAAATGCGCTTTGTAAAACCTTGGCAGAAGATCAACAAATTGAAGATGAAGATACTCCAAAGGTTCTCATGGTCACTCTTCGAGATCCTTGGTTTTTAAACATTGCATACTTTCCTATGGTGAATGTCTTGATGGATTGAGTGCTAAGAAGAGGAGAAATCTAAAAACAAAAGCCTTAAGATATGTAATTCATGATGATGTCTTGTATAAGAAAGCTATTGATGGTACATTTCTAAGATGTGTTGATAATGAACAACATGTGAAGCTATTAAAATCTTTCCATGATGAAGCATGTGGAGGAAATTTCTCTTCCACTCTCACCACATTCAAAATTTTGGGACAATGCTACTATTGGCCTGGTATGTTTAAGGATGCATATAAGTGGGTTGCCAATTGTGAGAAATGTAATATGTTTACTAGTAAACCTCATCTAGCTTCCTTGCCTCTTAGGCCAGTAGTGATTGAAGCTCCTTTTCACCAATGGGGGTTGGATTTCATAGGCCCAATTAATCCTCCTTCAAGCCAAGGACACTCTTACATATTGACTACCACATATTATTTTAGTAAATGGGTGGAAGCTAAACCTATGAAGAAGACTTCATCAGAGGTGGTATGTAAGTTTTTCAAAGAACATATATTGGTCAGATTTGGAGTTCCTATGAAATTGATAATGGACAATGCATCTTATTTTTCTTCCTTGGAAATGATTGAGTTTTGTTATGATAATGGTATCCAAGTTGGTCATTCCTCTTATTATTTTCCTCAAGGAAATGGGTAGGCTGAGTCCAACAATAAGAATCTGATTAATATCTTGAAGAAATTGGTCTCAAATAATTAGAGAAGTTGGCACAAGAAGATACATGATGCTTTATGGGAAGATAGGACCACACCTAAAAGATTCATTGGTATCTCACTTTTTGAGTTATTTTATGGAGTAGAAGCTAACTCGCCATTGCCTCTAGAGCTTGCCACTTGTAAATTGAAGACTGTGATTGAAGATGGTATATGCAGATATGGATTGGAAAAGAGATGTTTCTATCTCACGAAGTTGAAGGAGGAAAGAGAAGAAATGGAGGATAAAATCACTGAACATCAAGGGAGAGTTAAAAGGTTATTTGATAAAAGAGCAAGACCAAGGAAATTCATGGAAGGTGATTTGGTCCTGTTGTGGGATAAGAGGCATGAACCAAGAGGGATGCACTCCAAGTTTAAGTCTTTGTTGAAATGGCCATTTCAAATCATGCAAGTGAACCAAAACAATTCTTTCAAGTTGGCATATCCCACTAGAGAATTCCTGCCATGTTCTTATACTGGGCAAAATTTGAAGTTGTATCAAATGCGAAATTGAAGCAGGTGACCCCTGCATAGTAGATAGTTAAGTAGGTTTTTCTTTCATGTGGTTTCCTCTTTCTTAGTTAGTTTTTGTTGCTTTCCTAGATTAGTCTATTCTTTTTGTTTCCAAGTTGTTACCTTATTTTATGAAACCAAAGATTGTTAGGTTCCTGCCTAGGCACTAACATGCCTAGTTCCTTGGTAAGAGCCAATTGTTGCCATGATTTTAGTTCATCATAACTTGAGCTAAATAACTTTGTTTTTAGTGCCATCGGTGGCGTTGGAAATGTGCTTCAAATACCTAACTCCTTCAATCAATTTAGGAAGGTTCTGAATTATTCTAATTGGTTTAAGGAATAACTTTTCAACAAACTGCATATTCAATGCTTAGAGTTATCCTTATCACCTTGTTTCACCCTTCGAAAGTAAAAATCCAAATCGGGGGGGCATAAGGGGCTTTATGCACTTCTTAACTAACATTTAGTAATATTTAGGTAGTTTATGGATTTTCATTAACCTTGTGTGTTGTAGGTTCTAACAGTTTTTTGTAGGATCTCTGCATCGAGGACTTGGCTATATCCTTTTTATTTACTATGATATTTTCTTACGTTAGCTTACATATTTACGTAGTGTCAAATTTGAGCTAAAGTGGGGGCTAAATGTATTGTCTTAAAATGGAATAACTTCCATTGTGGTAGGTTATTTGATTGGACCATAATTTGAACCATAATTTAATTCGATTGACCATAATTAGTGATTCCATTTTAAGAAAATACATTTAGCCCCCACTTTAGCTCAAATATGACACTACGTAAATATGTAAGCTAAAGTAAGAAAATATCATAGTAAATAAAAAGGATATAGCCAAGTCCTCGATGTAGAGATCCTACAAAAAACTGTTAGAACCTACAACACACGAGGTTAATGAAAATCCATAAACCCTTAATTATGGAAACATTTAGTTATTTTCCCTCCTTAGTTGGTTATTTTGATTGGACCATAATTCGAGGAAAATTTTGAATTATGGGTCCTCACATTACTCTAGGAGCCTCACCTTGAAGCCTCTATATAAAGACTCTCATTTGCATCTTTCTACAACTAGAACACGAACACGATAACTAGAAGGACAACTAGAATCAAGAGATGATTGCTATGAAGATGCAAGATTACAAGAGAATGATCTAGAAGATAAAGCTATTGTGGATATCAAGCATTTTTATACCATTGTGAACATTTATTTGGAGCAAGAGAGATCCAATCTTCCTTGATCCGCCATTATTGATATTCAATCATTCAAAGATACAATCATGAGGTCACAATTACAGATTATGAGTTTGGTAGGACTACTTTAGCCTTGGGGGCTTGGTATTCTTTCTTATCTTATTCAAGTCTATGTGTTGCTTTCTGATACATATATATTCATGCTAGGGTTTCAATCTAGTAGATTAGATCTTAGCATTACACATTCAATACGCACACATTCTATTATATCTAGAATCCACCAAAATGGGGGTTTGACTAAGGAAAAACCCTATATAGCCACCCCAAAACCCTATTTTCAAATATATGTAGGTGTTGTTTCAAAGATTGGAGTGCAAATTTGGATACTCTTGTTGAAAAACTTTCGAGATCCATGAAAGAAATTTTCATCGGAGTAGAAAAGGTCAAGGTTGACTTTTCAAGGCATAATTGTACCCCACCAATAGGGTCAAGGTCGACCTCCCTTCAAAAAGGCAAAATATTTCTAGGTTTTTTCCATTTCAACATTTCCAATCTAGAATAGAATGCAGATTTTCTGGAAATTGTGCACAGGCATCAGAAAATAGGTATTTTCGTATTGGTTCCATTTCAAGGTATGTATCTTATCCTATCAAATTTCCAAGCATTTCTATTACTTATTTTATATCAACTCTAAAACAAATAAATGAATAGTGGTGAATGTCCTACGCATTGTTAAAGATCCATTTTCTTTCTATTCACCTACAAACTTGCAACTTGAATGGAAAATTACTATAATAACATGAACAATAAGGATCTAACCCTAGAATAAAAACTTCAATCCATTATTCTGTACAAGTAGTCAAAAACTTTTAAAACTGTAAAAACTAAATTGAAAATCATGGATCTAATTGCACAAAATTGTTGATTATAGTTCCCAACCCTTGGGATGTGTTTAGCTCATTGTTTTATAAGCTCTGAAAGAGGTTGCAATTAGTTGGACTAACCACCAACCTCTTTCTTGCATTTTGCAACTTTTTGTCAAAAATTTGTCAAGAAACTTTTCCCAAAAATTACACGACTTAGACAACTTTTTGCATCTTTGAGCAATTTTGGTTTCCTTCACTTGGGAACTTCCAAACCTGTCTACTTTGATCCATTAATGATTTCTAGGTATGATTTAGCCTCCAGGACATCAATTTGCATGATTTTATCCATTTTTGTCTTAGTGAAAACTTTTGCACAATTGTATCACAATTGACATCTTTTTGACATCTCCTTTTCTTGCTCCAAATAACATGTTAGGAGCTCCAATCCATGAAATATGATATAAAGACATCATGGAGGACAAGATGGTTTACAAACTATACCTTCCCCATCCTTTGATGGTCTTATACCCATGACTCCTAACACAAGCTATACTCACAAACACACCAAAACCACCTAGGAGGGAAACCTCATCTAGGAACAACTAAAACAAAGAGATGACCTTGAAAAGGTCCAAACTCACTCACACTCTTGACTTGGCTAGAGTTAGTACAAGCCAAATATCTAACTAGAAACCACAATCAGAGGCTTTGACTAGTTGCTCCTACACCATAGACAAAATCATATCCAACATTTATATGTTGATCCTCTATATCCAATGCCATTATATACAAAAAACCAGGAGCATTCAAGGTCATATCCTGTCCAATTACTTTGTTTATACTTAAGATAATATATTGGAGATATCTTCTAAAGTATTCGAGGGGTATGAAGTCCCCTAATTTCTTTCAGATTTCACCCTTCTCTTTCTTGGACATAGGGATATGTTTCCTCATGACCTTCCCAATGAGGAAAATTTTCTATGTATTGAAAGTCCCTTCAAGTTTCTCCAAATCAATAATACAAGTCATGGGTCCTCCTAGATCAAAAACCTCTATGAATGTTTCCCTATCCAATGTACACAATATACTTTGACATAGTGCAAGGCAAGGGAATCCCCAAAGGTGATGTCCTAGACCCCAGCAAATAACCACACAACAGAAACAAAATACAAGATACAAGATACAAGATCTGATACCAAACACAATTCTTTATTCATAAAATAATTAATTACATGGAATGTGTTAGGTTGTAAGGCCTTCTTGGTTACAACCAAATGTAAAGCAAGTAATAGTTTTAAAAGATCCCTTAAGATCCAATCCAAACCCTAGCTAGTCCACATCCACACTCTAGTAGAAAACTCCAAGGAAGACCTAAACTTGAGCTCGCAAGCCCACTAAGAAATCTCCTTGTTTCCCAAGCCTCAGCTACTAGTTCTTCTCAAACTTTACCCAAGATCCAGGTGTAAACTACCTCACATTCGGCGCTCTGTCCACACACTTGGGAAAACTTTGCTCACTTAGCTACTACATCTTCTCCATGCTGGATCCCACACTCAATAATGACTCAAGACTCCACAAGACCCCCTTACTTATACCTAACTAAGCCACAAGTCAGCCTAGCAAGATTACAAATTAAATAAACCCTTACATTAAATGCACATTTAAGCCACAAGTCAGCTTACAACAAAAATTAAATACAACCAAATTAAATTCCAAGGTCAACTCACACTACAAATTGAACACAAACAACTTAGGTAAAGTTGGAACCAAGACATGATCGAGCATCAGAAAACCACTTCCGAGTATCAACAACTATCAGGTTCCCTCGGCACATGAAGGAACAGTTGGTTAACACTAGAACTTGGTTAACACTGCAAACTCAGTTAACACAGTAGGTTAATAATTGATTAACACTGCAAGTTGGTTAACATGACAGCTTAATACTCGGTTAACAAAACTGAATTAACACGATAGGTTAATACTCGGTTAATACTACAACTCGATCAACACTACAGGTAAATACTCGATTAACACTGCAATTACAGGTTAACATTGAAACTCACTGAAAACTGCCAAAATCTTTAGGAACCTCAGATGCCCCTACATCAGACTCTCAGGGTACAAAGAAAAGTGTGTCTCACACTTTGTTCCTTCAAAAGAACTAGACTTCCACTTCATATTCACCCAAGGCTTGCCAATCTATATAGACAAAAGAACAAATTCGCAAATCATCCACACCTACGACATCTATCCAAACACCTGAATCTCCTGAATCTCAACAACCCAATCAACATGCTCACTCCTTGGAACAAACTGAACATAATGCTTCACCAGTAAATCCTCATCCATGCCAACCATTAGTAAATCAAGAACATACAAATCTGCAGTATCATGTAGATCCTAAACCACATCAACAACTAGTGAATCCACACCAGCTTGACATGTAAATCCAACTCCACTTCAATAGAAACATCCATAAATGAATTCTCACAATAAGCAATCTCATCATCCACTATAAGTTGCTCTGTAATTTTCATGTTAGATCCATCCAACTAATCATGAAAATCAAACTTTGTCCCAACATCAACAAGGTTAGGAATCTTTTCAGCAAAAAACCACAAGTTGCTCTATCAGTTTCACATTAGACTCCACAAATTGATCGACAAAACCAACCTCTTCCACCTTGAACTTTCTATGTCATCTTCTCTCTCGAACAAGTCTTATAACCAGCAAGACAACTCTCTTTTGAATCAATAGACTCCAACTCCACAAATCTCTACGAAGCTCAACCATCCCTTCCTTAACTTAGTCAGTCAACCTAGCTTCAAACTGAGCAAACATCTCTGAAATTTTATTCTCCACCAACTCACAGAGATTCAAAATCATCCCAAGGTCCAATCTTCTCGGAGACATCTTCCATGATATTTGCAAACCCACTGCAACAAATCCTTCCCACACACCTTGTGACAAACCCAAATTGTTTGCAAGTCAAATCACAACTTGCTACCTCGCACGAACAACCAAGAATAAATCACAAGTTTAATTTCACGAATTTGCAATACACATCGCACAAACCTTCTACAATCATGCCCCAACAAGATCAACCTTTCATCTTTGAATCCATCGATCCATTTGTAAGTCCTCTGCAATTTTAAGTAAGAACCACGATCTGCCACCTCACAACCAATATATCTAAGACCCCAGAAAGAACAATCCACCACAATATTAACCAGATCAAGATCTTCTCGGATCAACTTCTCCAACCCAAGGTCCTAGTGCAAACTACCTTAGCTTCAGTGATCTCTCTAAATGCTTAGGAACAATTGTACTTTGATACCATATGATGCAGTGCAAAGCAAGAGAATCCTCAAAGGAGATGTCCTAGCCCTCAAAAAATAACCACACAATGAAAACACAATACAAGATACAAGATCTGATACCAAACACAACTTTTTACTTATAAAATAACTAATTACATGCAATGTGTCACGTTGTAAGGCCTTCCTGGTTACAACCAAATGCAAAGCAAGTAATAGTTATGCAAGATCCCTTAAGATCCAATCCAAAACCCTAGCTAGTCCAGATCCACACTCTGGTAGAAATCCATCAGGAACCAAGGCCTTATAGGATTTCATTGAGAACAATGCCTTTTGTTACTTTTGCCTCAATGATAGGTTAGGTAATGAGCTCATTATCCTCTTCCTTCAACACACAAGATAGGGACTGAATAAGAATATTTTCTTTTTCTATGTCCACATTTTTGTTCTGATGAGCACAGGCTTTAGAGAAGAAAATAACAAACCATCTCCCTGTGTCTTCTTTAATTGTAACTATAAGAGTGTTGTTATTCCTATCCTCCAAAGACATAATAGTGTTCCTTTTCTTATGCTTAAAAGTTGATCCATGAAAAAAGTAGTGTTCATATCCTCTTCTGTATTGTTTAAGTTAAAGTTATTAGTCTCTGCCTTATATATGAATAAGGCATGGAATGTTCCCAGATTCTCATGTACATTAAATTTTGAGATCCAAAAAATCTAAGATGATAAAGTTTGGAGTCTGTTTATTTTTAAAAAAACTTCTAAACAAAAATTCTAGAATTTTTTATTGGTCCTTACCAATTTTGCTAGGGTTTTAGGTATTTGTTCTTTAGGTCTTCTTGTTTTCTTGGTTTGAAACAATTATTTAACTTTAAGGTGAGTCTTCATTTATTTATTGCTTAACATTATTAGGGATAGTAAATAATTTGTTTCTATTACTAAATTTAGATTGCTATTTGCATTATAATTTACTATAGAGATAGTACATGCCACTACATAATATTTTTTTATTAATATTTTATGTTTACAACGAGATTCATTTAATTTCCTTTGACAATAAAATAAGGTCCTCTAGAAGGATGGTTTTGATTGGAGAATAATATAAAAAACATTGTTGGGCACTATTCGTTCCTTAACCTAATAATAATAAATCACTAAGAAATCTTTAAAATCAGGTCACAAGTCTAGCAGAGCCGGGTAAAAGAAGCAATGGACAAAAATAACGTCAACTAAAGTGGCTACGAAGGACTTGCGTGTTTTGCACCCACCTTCATTTGACTCCAAGAAAGTCAAAGAAAAGATGAGAAGCGACTCAGCGACCACAACTACTCTCTCCCTTCCGACTTGGTTTCTGTACTCCTTCCTCAACCACATCGATCAATGGATTCATCGCTTTGCTTCTCATCTTTCCTCTTCACAGTAGTGCTTCCCTTTCACTGTTTGACAAGTGTTCCATTTCTTCACCTTCCTCATGTCTTGCGGCCAGGGAATATCCAGATGCATTAATCTCCCTTCCAGATCCACTGTGACAATGGCAGTGAGTGTGATCGATTCACAAGTATACAGAATACTGTTGGTAGTATTAATTTCTACCATTAATAGCAGATAATCAGTCTATCGACAGCCCACAACTTAGCCGTCTAGCCCACCGTCCAGCCCACACTCCAGCACCATCCATATTAAATAAGAGACAAACAGCCGTCCAAGCATCGGCCAACACACCAACCTCACCGTCCACTATTAAATGTACATTTGCTTATAAATATCATGGATTGAGCTTGTGATCAGCAGAGCCCATTTTGGGTTTCTCATGGTGGATCATGAGTGGATGGAATGCTGTAGCATTCTATGGATTTGTAATAGATTTCAGTTATGTTAATGAGTATGAAGTGCTGTAGCACAACTTGATGAATTTGTGTTTTGCTTATTGATTTGAATGTTTATCATTGCATTCATATTTATCTTTGATCCACTCTATCCACCTCCTTCAAGTGGTATCAGAGCTAATGGAATATGATCTTAGAGATCGTGGAGAGCTCAAGAAGTTTAAAATTGGTGAAGAGTGTTGTGGCAACGTAGCCCAACAAGCGATGGCATTTGAAGTTATCTTCTGCAAGAATAAAGAGAAGAACAAGTCAAGAGATTGCTATGAGAAACAAAGAAGCTGTGAAAAGAAAGAAGCCAAAGTTGAAGTGTGCGTTAGAAACATGTGGAGCATCTTTGTGCAAGCGGGAGTGCCAAAGAATGCATACACATGACATGGAAGATATTGATCATGGAAATTTTTATTATGTTTGTGTTTGAAATATGTGTTAGTTGTTATGCATTAGTTGTTAAAGTTAAGTTAGTTATCTTAGGTGTAATAAAAGGTGAGATGGTGTGCTAAAGCTTGTTGTCATAGTGCAAAGGTCTCTGTGTGTGCTGATTTGGAGTTTAAGTGTTGGAATTTGGATGAGAAAATGTTTAAGGCTTTGTCATATCAAATGTGGTCATGTAATAGTAGATTGCTGAATTGATATCCTCCAATCAAGCGATGAAGATTGAATGAGAATTGCTTGTTAAAAATCTATTGTAAGGGGTGCATTATCGGTTGTACCCGACACCCTAGAGTTTGACTGAATGTATTGATGAACCATGTATCTGAAAAGGATTCTTATAGAACTGGCGAGTACAGTGGCTGGGCACCCATGTATCTCGGTAGATGGATTTCTTCTTATATGGACTCAATAATCAGTTTGATGCAGGTCAAGAAGGAGAAAAGCCAAAGTGATGATAATTTTCTCGTAGTGATGATTCATGGTCAGTAGAACCAATGAATGTTTGGTTTGTAAACCATTGGAACGCAAAGTTTATGGTGATCTTGAAACCATTTGTGTAATGTTTGAGAAGTTCGTGGTGAACTTGAAACCACTTTAGGATTGCATTGGTTAGGGGTAAGCCGTAAAACCCGAAGTAATTATAACAAGGGAAAACAATGTAAATGTGGTAGCATTAATGATAGAAATTAAGGGGGAGTGTTGGTAGTATTAATTTCTACCATTAATAGCAGACAATCAGTCTATTGGCAGCCCACAACTTAGCCGTCTAGCCCACCGTCCAGCCCACACTCCAGCACCATCCATATTAAATAAGAGACAAACAGCCGTCCAAGCACCGGCCAACACACCAACCTCACCGTCCACTATTAAATGTACATTTGCTTATAAATATCATGGATTGAGCTTGTGATCAGCAGAGCCCATTTTTCGGTTTCTCATGGTGGATCATGAGTGGATGGAATGCTGTAGCATTCTATGGATTTGTAATAGATTTCAGTTATGTTAATGAGTATGAAGTGCTGTAGCACAACTTGATGAATTTGTGTTTTGCTTATTGATTTGAATGTTTATCATTGCATTCATATTTATCTTTGATCCACTCTATCCACCCCCTTCAAATACTAAAGTTTAAAGACGCCGATCACAGAATTCAAATTGTGGATGAAGCGGCTCATTTGAGTTATTGCTATCTGCCAAATGCGACCCTCAACATCTCATCTATGTATGCCGACCCAGCGTACCACCAGATGTATCAGCTCATGGATAAGAGTGACGTGTACAGCTTCGGTGTAGTTCTGGTGGAGCTCATCTCGGGGAAGAAAGCGGTGGATACAAACAGAGAGGGAAAGTACATCGGCTTGGCGAACATGGCCATCTCCAAGATTCAAAATGGTAGTTTGCATGAGATGGTGGATCCAGATCTAGAGTTCGAGAGGGACCCAGTTGTGTATTCAATGGTTACAGGCGTTGCGGAGTTAGCCTTCATGTGTCTGATGGAGGTTGTGACTCAGCCTCAGAGGATAAGGCAATTGGGTTACGGTTGTCCAAACTGTCAGGCGCTCAGATTTCTGAGTTGTGTTTCCTTCACGCCGCCCTTTCCCCCAAACACACCTCAACTCATGTGCTCCACCTCCACCGCAAAGTCCTTTCCAGAAATTACTAGATAAAAATCATTACACCGTTAGGTAGTGCTATCGCCATTGCTCTCTCTATATTCCTAAAGGTCAATAAAAACAATCATGTTTTTGGGGGTGGGGGAGAGGGGGGTGTTTAATATGTTTCCGTGCAATTTGAGAAAGACAAAGTAATGAATTTGAAATGCGTATTCAATAACGGGATCACTTGAGATGTGAAAAAAAAAGCTGTCTCCCTGATAAGAATTACTCTGTTTTAGTTTACTTTTTAGTCGTCTCCCATTTCAAGCTTCTAAGTCGTATGTAGCACTTTTTAAGAGTCGACTTGTACAAAAGTATGATTCAACTTTTATAAAATGAGGATCTACAACCCAAGAATTCAATAACCATACGCATCGTGATGGTAATTCTCCTTAACCTTTTAAAGGCAAACATGTGTATTTGTGGAAGGATTCAATTGTTAGAAAGTTATATTACTAGCACTTGTATCAAGTAGTGTAAGGTTCTAGCAAATTTTGATTATGATTTTTTATGTCTTTAATAAAAAATGAGCTTCAGTCATTTTTTTGACTTGATCATTCTCTCTTTCTCCCCACACATTCTACAAAAGAAAATTATTTGCACATTCAAGGATAAAAGAAATGTTGACATCTGTATCTCAAAATAAATATTAACATCACATAATTAGTATCAATGTCATCAAATTAATAATAGATTTAGAATACAATAATGTAGTAAAAACTATTCTCACTCATGTCGCTCGAAGTGTCTTCCCATCCATGCATTTCAAATGCCTCCCCTTTTTACAAGCACATGGGGTGTTGCTTCGAATGGAGGCACTCATTCCACGGTTGCTATGCCCATTTAGTTTCTTATGATGAAAAGAAGGAAGATTATCTTTTATTAAACGTTATAGTTCCTTTGTCATTTGTAACAAGAAGACTAACAAGGATATGGGTAAAAAGGAAAAAAGATGGGAAGAAAATGAGTAAAACAAATGGAACTTTTAGGCTCATACCCTCCATCTTCCAATTTGAAGCAATCCACTTCCAGACCATATCTAAAGATGATTTGAAGGAGTAAAATGTTTTACAAGGGCCTCATTTGATGACTCAACAATGTGACCCAATAAAGTATTTGGGATTGCAAGTTTAGACCCTTCCTCATTTGAAGAAAGTTCATCTTCAAATCTTCAACAATTTGGTATGCTAAAGACTTTATGTTATTGATGTTCAAACTATAAGGAAAGTTTATTTTTTCTTTAAGTATTGTTTTTTAAAATTAGACAAAACTTAACACATGACTTAATAATGTGAGACATTAGAATAATCTTGCTACAACTTTATTCATCTCCATCTAATAATAACAATATTTATTTATTTATGTGTAGTTATAGTGACTTTTTATTTTTGTTGCAAAATGACAATGACTTTTCTTGATCTTTGTGATTTAAAATTTATAAAATAAAATTTAGAAATAAATAACAATGATAATTCAAAAGTTTGTTCATAAAATATAAAATATATAAATTCACATTAAAAATATTTCAAAACATATTATTAAAATATTTATTTTCTAAATTAAATATATTGTAAATTAGGACTATTATAAAATGATATGTATTGAAAAAGAAAATTAAAAGTGTATATTAGATTTTATTATAATTATTTTTATTTTATTTTAAAAATATATATTTATATAATATGATAAATAAAGTTGTAAGGTCTAACAAATTTTAAAATTGTAGGGGAAAGTCTCTAATTTGTCCAAGCTGATTTTGCACATGTATTTAACTCTAGAAATATAAGTTAGATTTGACAATTTTTCTAGTGTAGCTTTATATGTGAAGTAAGAACTTAAAGCTAAGGTTTTATCTTTTGAGTATTTATTGTTGAACACCAAATGGTTAGAAAATGACATTTTCAAAATGTTGTTTGATACTACTATGTTCTTACATCAATAGTCTCGTTCATTCAAAAATGTTAATACTTGTCTCGCTAGATGTTCCAATAGTAACACACAAAATAAAGTAATGATCAACCATAAAAACTAAAAAATAATTAACTATTGATTATTAATACATACCTTAATTGAAATAAAATACCCCAAAACTTCACAATTATTATTAGACCCCTAACGGTAGAGTTTCAAAACAAAGTTAAGCTTTAACAAGTACCGTGAAGAAGAAGTGAGAACGTGTCATTGTTTAAAGTGTTGACAAACTTACATGATACTTAACCACTTATGTACGGACTAATTATTGTTAGTATATATCCGCATAAAATATGTTATAAGATTGAAATCCTTAATCAAATATTCTAATCATGTGAAGGACACCAACCGATCTAAGAGAGTAATAGTAGACGACAAGTGAACACGCTAAAACCAATATGTTCTCTGAGTGGGACAATTATAGGTGGGTCCATGTCATATGATATTTTGAGGTTGTGGTGACAAATCGGATCTTGGGAGTTTTAGTCTCCAAGCAAAACACTCATTTATCTATTGGGAGTGTGAATATGGAGATGGAGATGGATAGGAAGAAGCCTCATGTATTGGTATTCCCATTCCCTACACAAGGGGCACATGATTCCTCTCCTTGATCTCTCTCTTTCTCTTGCCTCTAGGGGCCTCACGCTCACTGTGTTGACCACACTAGGAAATGAGTACTTGTTGTGGCCTCTCTTGTCGCAGGGCCTCAACATCCAATCCCTCATTCTTCCCCTCCCTCCCATGGAAGGCCTTTCCCCCAACGCTAACGTAGGCAAAATACGTGTGGAGCTGATGCCTCTACTCATGTATTCTTTCCAAGGCCTTGTGGAGGCCTTGGAGAAGTGGCATCTGTAGCAAAGCAGTAGAGAGGAGGAGGAGGACACATTTGGGTGCATGGCCTACATCAGCAGTGACTTCTTCCTGGTATAGAGCCAGGAGATGACAAGCAAAGTGGGCATTCCCAAAGTAGTGTTCCATTTGTCAAGGACCTTTGTTGTCTCTATGGAAGTGCTTGTCGCACCTGGGGGTAGAGGATGATGAGGATGAGGATCAAGTGCCCATCCCTAGTCTCCCACATCTCCTCACCCTTGCCAAATTCCAACTCTCTCGCCTTGCATGTTCCTACAAGAGCTTTGACCCCGTGTACGAGTCTATCAGGCACGACATGAATTTGAATCATTGGAGCCTTTCTATGTCAACCATCTCTGAACTATTTCAAGTTGCCCTATTTGGTCAGTGGGTCCCATGCTGCCCCCTACTGTCTTGGAGGGTGGGGGAGGAAGAGGAATAAGAATACTAGTCCTCTTCCTCTTGGTGTGAGGGGGAGCCCTAATCCAACCAAGGAGGAAGACAAGTGGTGGGAGTGGCTGAATGGGTGCAGAGAGAGATCGGTTGAGCCTGACAAGGTTATCGGAGAGGCAGAATGAAGCAATTGTAGGGGAGTGCTTCATATGGGTGAGGAGAGAGGAGGGACTTGAAAATTAGAAATCAAGAAGAATATTTTTCATTCTTGTCTTCACATAAAATTGTACAGATACATATATAGTTGTGTGCCATATGCATACAACTACAGGAAAGGAAATAATCAATTTAGGAAAAAATCAATCCAATATTAGAAACAATCCAATATTGCAACACTCCCCCTCAAGTTGGTGCTTAGATATCACACATGCCCAACTTGCCCAAAAACTTCAAGAACACTCAACTTGAAAATGCTTTGGTAAGAAATCAGCTAGTTGATCCTCGAATTGAATCTTAGGTAGCTCCACAATCTTCTTATCCAACTTATCCTTAATAAAGAATTTTTCTACCTCCACATGCTTTGTACGATCATGTTGAACCAGATTATGAGCAATATCACATGCTACTTTATTGTCACAATATAGTTGAATTGACTGCCTAGGCAGACAACCCAAATCTCTCAGAAGAAGTCTTAGCCACAACACTTCACATACTCCAAGTGCCATATCTCTAAATTCTGCTTCTGCACTTGATCGTGCAACAAAATTTTGTTTTTTGCTTCTTCATGTAACGAGATTACCTCCTACAAAGGTGAAATAACTTGAAGTAGAACGCCTATCATCTACTACTCCAACCCAGTCAGCATTAGTATATGCATCCACACTTTGATAATCCTCATTTTTAGTGAATAAAATTCCTTTTCTAGGAGCAGACTTCAGATACCTCAAAATGCGCATAAATGCATTCATATGTTGCTCTCTAGGATTATGCATAAACTGGCTAAAAATACTTAATGCATAGGTAGGGTCTGGCCTTATATGTGCTAAGTACATCAATCTTCCTACAAGTCTCTAGTATCTTCCTTTATCAATTGGTACTTGATTAGACTCAATACATAACTTCAATCCTTCTTCCACTGGTGTATCAACGGGTTGACATGCTGACATGTTGGTTTCCCATAACAAGGCTAAGGCATACTTTCTTTGAGATAGAAAGATCCCTTTATTAGATCAAGACACTTCAATCCCAAGGAAATATTTCAAGGGACCGAGGTCTTTCATTTCAAATTCTCTGAACAAGTAATCCTGTAGAGCTCTCCTTTCTTCAGGATCACTTCCTCTAACTATGATGTCATCCACGTGAACAATAAGTGCAATGATCTTACCCTACCGATTCTTTATGAATAAAGTGTGGTTTGAATTGCTCTAACGATAAGCAAAGGCTTTCATTGACTTTGTGAATCTTCTGAACCATGCCCTCAGAGATTGTTTCAACCCATATAGTGACTTCTTTAATCTACACACCATCAGACTATGTATTTTTGGTATCATGCATCCAGGTGGGAGTTCCATGTAGACTTCTTTGGACAACTCTACATGTAGAAAGGTGTTCTTCACATCAAACTATTGTAATGACCAACCCAAGTTTGCAACTAGAGACAACAAGACTCGTACTATATTGATTTTAGCTACAAGTGCAAATGTCTCTATATAATCAATCCCATAGGTTTGGGTGTACCCCTTTGCCACCAATCTCGCCTTAAAGCATTCAATTGTACCATTTTCTTTGTACTTAACATTATAAACCCACCAACATCCAACTGGTTTCTTTCCTCATGGATGGTCAACAAGTTCCTAGGTATTAGTTTCCTATAATGATTTCATCTCCTCATTCACAACATCTTTCCACCTTAGATCAACTAAGGCTTCCTGCACATTGTTAGGAATAGATACAGTAGATAATTGATTTACAAATGATTAATTTGATTCTAACAAACAATGGTTAGACACATAATGACTCATAGGATATTTAACTTTACTAGAATGTTTGGGTTCATATGTGCATTTAGGGATACCTCTAGTGAGACACTGAGGTAGCTATTTTCTAGATGGTTCAAGAACATCCTTGGTAAGCGATTGGTGTGGTGTGAGGGACTCAAACGAAGGTGGACCCATAGCTTCGATTTCTAGGTGTTTATCACTACTTTGATCCAAAGTTTCACCAACTTCTTGATTAACAGCTTCAAAGAGTTCCCCTTCTTCAGAGATGTCCAAGCTACCCACATCTTTAGAGATGTCCAAGCTACCTACATCTTCAGAGATGTCCAAGCTACCTACATCTTCAGAGATGTGATTATCATAGTCTAGAGTCTGAATTTCCTTCTGGTACTCCCCCTGAAGTTCAGGCTCAAAGGAAAAATACATCGAGTCTTGATGAAAAACTACATCCAATGTAATAAACATTCGTTGGGTTGGAGGATGATAGAATTAGTACCTCTTTTGATAAGCAACATATCCTAGAAAAACACATCGCAACGTTCAAGGAGATAACTTGTTGCACTAATGCTTATGGGGGTGTACAAAAACTACACAACCAAATATGTGAGGAGGTAAATTTGGGATAGCTGGAGCAATAACCACCTCAGTGAGAACTTGGGACGGTGTCTGGAAATCAATAGTGCTTACCCTATTGATCAAATATGTTGCAGAGGTAAGTGCTTTTCCCCAATAGGATAATGGCATATGGGCTTCTATCAGAGAAGCATAGACAACCTCCAACAAGTGACAATTTTTTCTCTTAGCTACCCCATTCTACTAAGGTGTATTGGAAAAAGTAGTTTGATGAATAGTTTTGTGTGCTTCCAGATACTATTGAAGTTTAGAACTCAAATATTCTCCTCCATTGTCACTATGAGGAACTTGAACTTGTGCATTGTACTAAGTACGAATCATGTTATAAAATTTCTAAAATAACAACATCACTTTTAGACTTCATTAAGCATACCCAAGTCATCCTAGTACAATCATCAATAAAAGTAACAAACCAACATGATCCACCCAAGGTAGTGACTTTGGATAGACCCCAAACATCAGAATGTATGATCATAAACAAAACTGGACTTTTATTCAAAGTTAATGGAAAAGAAGCATGATGGCTTTTTGCAAGTTCACAAACTTCACACTAGAAGCTAGAAACATCAAATTTTGTAAATAAACTAGGAAATAATTTCTTTAGTTAACCAAAGGAAGCATGTCCCAAAGATCGATGCCATAACTAGATTTCAAATTTCTACTTGTCCCCCTCAAAGCCATCCATTGCAAGAGCTTGACGTAGCTTGTCTGAACTCTTTGACACCAAGTCCAAGTAATATAGCTTCCCTCACCTAACACCACAACCAATCATTTTCCTCGTTTGGATGTCCTTAAACACATGGAAATCAGGCCAAAAAATTACAACACAAAGTAATGTAGTGGTGACATGGGAAACTGACAACAAATTGTAATCCAAAGAAAAAACTACTAAAATATAATCTAGATTCAAACTATCAATGAGAGGTAAGGATCCTTCTCCAATAACTAGGGCTAGAGATCCATTGGTAGTGGAAACACATTTTTGTGAGGATGGTTTAAGGGATGATACCTATCTAGAATCAAATGTCATATGATTTGTAGCACCATAATCAATTATCCATGCACAATTAGAAACAAGTGTAGATAGATTGAAAGACTTACCACCATTACCTGTTGTTGTTGCTAATGTTGAGATCTATCCAACAACATTATCCTCTGTCTTTGTTTCAACAAAGGCTACACTGGAGGTCTTCTTGGAATTCTTCTTCCATGAATCATGGCTACGATCCCACCATTTTGGATTCCTGACAAGTTCAAAACAATGACTTTTGGTATGACTAGTTTGATTGCAATGGGTGCATTTGTAGGTGGATTTATTAACACCATTAGTGATCTTAGGCAAGTTTTGAGGAGACCCATTTTGATTAGATTAGTTTCGAGTCACCATGGTTGAAGCTTTAGCCTTTTTTGGTTCTCCAATCATTGGTGTGCATCAAATAGATTCACAACAGACCAATGCATAACATGCTTCTAATTCGGGAATAGGATCCTTTCTCAAAATTTCACCACGAACTTGTTCGAAGTCACCATCTAATCCAGCAATATAAATATGCACCCTTTGTCACTGAATTGATTTTTGATAAGATTCAACATCATTCTCACTTTCCATGATCACTTTATCACGATGATCCAACTCACCAAAAATCTCAGTTAATTCTCCATAATGCATAGAGAGTGTTCTATCATTCTGTTTGGTAGAGAAAGCCCTTTGGTTCAACACAAACACCTACAATTCATCTGTTCCATCATAAAAATCCTTAGAAAGAGCTTTCCAAATATCTCGAGTGGTGGGTAAGCGAATGTATTGCTTCATAATTTCTAGGGACATAGATATCAACAACCATCTTTTGACCTTTTGATTGTCTACATACCACTTCTCATATCCATCATCCTTCTTGGTAGGTGGCTGTGAGTTACCACGAATGAAAGAGAGTTTCTCCTTCTTAGCAATATGCATCTCCATGATTTGAGACCACAAATCATAGTTTGTTTCATTGAGTGTAATGCCTACCTTGAACGATGAACCTTTGGATTGAATAATAGTGGGAGTAGATTTTCTCTCAAATACTTTTGAATCTAAATTGGCCATGGTTCAATGAAGGGATACAAATGATTCAAGCTTCAAAGCTCTGATACCAACTTGAAAATCAAAAATCAAGAAGAATATTTTTCATTCTTGTCTTCACATAAAACTGTACAGGTACATATATAGTTGTGTGCCATATGCATATAGCTATAGGAAGGGAAAGAATCAATTTAGGAAAGAATCAATCGAATATTAGAAATAATCCAATATTGCAACAGAGGGGGTGGGGTTTGAAGAGAGAGTGGGAGAGAAGGGAGTTGTGATAAGAGGGTGGGCACCTCAGCTAATGATCCTATCTCACCCAAGTGTTGGGGGGTTTATCACACACTATGGGTGGAACTCTATACTAGAGAGCATTGCACTAGGGATTTTGATGATGGTGTGACCATTCTCAACAGATCAGCATAGCAATGCTCTTTTAGTGGTGGAGGAGTTGGGAGTTGGGGAGAGAGTATGCCAAGGGCAACATGCAATCCTAGACAAAGAAGAGTTGGCGAGGGTAGTGAGAAGACTGGTGGAAGAGGGAGGGATGCGCATGTGAATGCAGGCACAGGAGTTGAGGAGAGTCGCAAGAGAGGTAGAACAGTAGGCCAGATCTTCTTCCTCTAATCTCCAAGATTTTATCACTTCCATACAAAATTTGGCCCACAACAACTATATACCATGTTTCTATAAAAGCTGAATAATTATTTCACATATTTGGAAGATTGTGTTCCCAAAACCCACCACACATTACAATATAGTTTGTCCAAATTGTGTTCTGGATCTTCAAACACCAATTTTAGTTTTTATAGTCTCTTCTTTTGTTAAACAAAAGAGAGAAAAAAAGAGCTCTTTGGAGAAGGAATCCCGTACCTATTGTGAAAAACATAAGAAAATATTATAGCTAAAGATATATAACATTGTTAGAAATATAATATAAGAATATACAATATTAATATAGTAATATTTGTTCTAGATATTTTATATATTTATTTCAAGAAAAACTAGCATTTATGTATTATGAAATATTTTTGAAAGTGAAGGATGGATGGATGTTGTGTTAGAAATCTCAAGATTAAAAAAATTTAAGGAAATATTCTATTGTAGATTTATCAAGCTCATGCATTGATTTTTTTTAAAATTCTAATTGTTTATTCGAAATCAAGAGCATATCTATCAAGATTTTTAATTTTTTTAATTCTATTTTTGCACAAATTGACTAATTTCAAATTGTATATGTATTTTAAAAATTTATTTACTAATATTATAAAAACCAAATATTAATTTAATTATTTTATATATTTATTTTGAATCTTTAAATAAAATCCCTTTAACACCATGACAAACTTTTAAAAACATGGGTAAAAATGAGACAAAACAAATGATGTCAGCGAAAAAGTTTGGTGGAAAATGTGAGTGGTATTAATTATCATAGGATTTATGATTGTCAAAGTGCTTTTCCCAAATTCCATTATGCTTGAAATAACATGCGTGATTAAAGCAATCAATGATGTCTCTTCATTTTTTTCCTTATTTTTTTGAAGTGGGAAAATACCATAAACCCCATGAAAATTACAACATACCAATCAGAAAAAGAAATTAATCAACATAAATTAATTTAAAAATAAAAGTTTAGCAAACTTGAGAACTTGAATTTTGTTGGGTTGCACAAATTAATAGGGAGGGGGCTAGTGAAAACATTAGTTCCCTACCTATAAATAGACAGGGGACTAATAATGTGAATATGGTGACCGTAAAAGGTACATGCTCTTTTTGGATTTATAATAAATGTAGCATCCCACACGTTAATACAATGATGAAATGTGTAAAATTTCCCAATTCGAATATTTGACTGTAATGTGTTGAAATTTGGCTTCGTTTCTTTACCAATTCATTAATTGTATTGTATATATTAGGATCTACGTTATCTAGAAAACGCATATATTTTGTTGAGGAGGAAGGTACATGGCCTTGAATTTGATGGCTATATTGATCATTTTTAGTTCATGCTTAGGATGTGGTACAATAACTAATGCATTCCTCTCATCCCATTTTTATTATTTGACAAAGTTAACATATCAACTAGAATTAAGAATTAAATTTTGCTAGGTCAATATATAATAGTTAACTTTTAATATTTATTCATAATAATTTAAAAATGTGAATTTCTTGATTTTTGATTGGTTTAAGCAATGTAAAAAATTAATTTTTTTCTTAAAAATTTATAAAATTTCTTTTATAATAACAATTAATAAATTTATTAACTCTATGTTTTATACATGCATGGATAAACAACATGAACGAGAAGAGGAGCAACATGAGCAGGCATGGAAATTTGAATCCTACAAAGGAGGAAGGGAAAACATTGATGATGACGATGATCTGGGAGACCAAAGGCAATTTGAGATTGCTTAGCTTTGTTTTTGTTTGATAATGGTATTGGAACATTTGGATGGAGGTTTCTTGCCCCTTGGTCTCTATTTTTTGACTACCCTCCTAGTTTTGGGAAGCTTGCCCCTCCCTTGAATGTCACTTGATGTATCTCTAGTTGCATGCTCTTTAAGGAGATACATATGTTCATGCATTTGTAGGGGTTTTTTTTCCAGATATGAGGTCATTCATTAGGATGGAGGTGAGGCTTTGCTTTCCTTAGTGTTGGTTGAGGGATTTTTCTCTCAAATCCCTGCAAATCCTAGGTTGATTGTGGAAGATAACAACTACCCACTTCTTGTTTGGGTAGATTCGACTACTAACGACTCTCTATTTTCTATCAAAGCTTTTTCTCTTGTGCAGGATTATGGGTTTAAGTGCGGGTTGTTGCTACTTACAGAGGTGGTTTTGTTAGGTTTGTGTTATGTCCTACTTTTTAAGGCTTTTCTAGATTTAGCATGTTTGCTAGCTTTTCTCTGGATGGTCTCTAGAGAAGTTATGGTACAAAAATGCTTGGAGGGGTTTTTTGCCCCTTTCCTAGTTTGGACAGTTCTTATGTTCTCATTTAGTGTGTGGGGTAGGAAACTAACTCAAATGGCTAGATGGGTGGTTGTTTCCCTCATCTTAGCTTGGTATCCCATTGTTGTTGTTTGTTGTTATAGGGGCATGGAAAGGCTTTTGGAGATGACCTTTCCTTTTGTTGTTTGGTTTGGCTTTGACCCTACTTGGTGCAAGGGTGGGTTACAACTATTCAGTGATGTTGCATCTTCCTTAGTTTGTTCCCACTCCTCACAAGAGGTTAGCATGGTGATTTGTGGTATGATGTCAAGGCCATTGCCTCTTGGTTCCCTTGTTTGGTTCCTTCAGACCCAAATAGAGATGAATAAGGAATTGTCACAGTGGGTTTGTTACATTTGGATGACTTCCTCTTTCATAGTTCCTATGGAGGTGGATGAGTTCCCTATTTAGGTGGTGACTTCTTATGTGAAGTTAGAGGTTGTCATCTCTCCTATTGAGGTGGAGTTTGTTGGTGCAAACCCTCTTGGGCTTCAACAGTTGGAGATTATTTGGGATCTCTACTATGAGATGGTTGTTGGTTGATGGTTTCATGGCCTCTCTATGGTGTTGTTCAGTTGGCTTGTTGTTCCTATTAAGGTGGACCCCTTTTCTATTGAGGTGAGAAGGGTGACTGTAGTTGGCACTTAGAACAACAAACAAGTTATTGTTGTGTCAAGAAGATATTTGTCAAGCATGCCCTCTCCAGAGGTTTTTTTTGAGCTTTCTTTTGTGGGTAGTTGCTTGCGTGTTTTTGGTTTCCTCACTTTTAACTATAATGATAGTATCTTTTAGTTTATTTACTCCTTGTGACCGGGTGATTGCTAGAAGTTTTAAAGGGCTCACTTTGGTCCCTTGTTTGTGTTTTTGGTTAAAGCTTGTAGCTTTTGAGGGTGCTTGTCCCATGATGAATCATGATCTTCGAGAATGTTGAGAATGTTTGGTGGCTTGGTCACTTCCAAACATTTGTTTTTGACAAAGGTATATCTGAGTATTGTTTCATCTAGTCTTGTGCTACTAGTCATTGTTAACCCACTGATTAATGTGCCATTAATGTGTTGTTGAGGTGTTGTTAATGCATTGTTTAATTATGTCTAGTATCAACCCTCTAGGCCTGTTCTCTTATTGTTCCACACATTAGCACCTCTTGTTGTTGCTTTAATAATAATAATAAAGTTATTTCTCAAACATTCCTTGACAGTTCTAGATTTTCTACATTCCAAGTTCCAGAACAAAGCCAATGGAATAAAGGTTGAAAATAATAGAAGATAATGAGAGCATCACTAGATTTTGAGAAGGTGAGGGTGGAGAGGAGACTGAAAATAGGGGAATTTGATGAATTCTACCTTAAGAAAAAATCAACAATTATTTCCAATGGGCACGATTTCTCTTTGATTTGTCTGCTAACAGATATGAAACTTGCAAAGTTTTAGTTTTGATCAAATAAATATAGAAATTTAGAGATTGAACTCCCCTATTTTTGTTGTAAATCCTTGTTGACATAAAAGTTTGCACCCTTCCCTAAATTTTTTACCTAAAGGCAACCTCATGTAACATGGAAACAATCTCGAAAGTGTGGGACTTTGAAATTAGAGACCGAGTCCCCAAAGAAGGCCGACTTCCTTTCTATCAAGGTGCACTTAACCATCCTTGAGAGAAAAAGGGAGAAGGAATGCATAAAAGAAAACTACCTATTCTAATCTAGAGGGTGGGGGGGTGATACACCAAATAGTATTGTTCAATCTTATCCCTACCCAAGGAAGCACAATTCATCAATATAATCCTTAGATACACAGATTCTATCTTAGCTTTGACTCAACAATCATACACAAATCAAACATCAATGGAATGGTATAAGGAAAGATCTTCACTCTATATCATTTAAAGATAAATGGACACAACATATAACCAAAGAATGAAAACAATACATCAATATAAGGCAAAGAGATATTGCATGATATATTAATGAAAGAAGGAGATACAACTAAGAATTATATTCATTACCAAGTGAAAGGGGAATTAAAATAGTAGAGCATAGAATGTGACTACTAAAAAATTAGAGAAAAGACCGACCCTTGGAAGGATTACAAAACTTGCTTTTATAGTTCAAGCATAATTGAGAAACTTTTGCCTTAAGCCAAACTTTAACTACTGCCATTAAATTCCTAGAGAACAATCACTGTGGATCCAAAGAAGATTTGATCGAGTGTGTGTCCATATGAATAAAATCACATCTTTCATACCAATTCTAACCTTGAAGAGATAGAAATGGTGGTCATAATTGCATAGCTAAATAAATAGCTAACTCAGAGTAGCGATGGAATGTCCTTTGTATCAAATAGGCATGGAGAACATCAAAAAGTAGTTGCAGATGATCAAGGGATTAGTTTGCCATTAAAGAGCTGCTTCTAATAGTATTTTTTTATGTGCTAGATTAGATATTTCATCAATTCAACCATCAACCTACCACACAACCCAATATCATCAAAGCATTCTGTCACCTTGCCAAACATTCAACTATCTATTTGACTCATGCTCATCTCTATGTTTCATGGCTTCACAACTTATTCATTTCTTTAACTGTCTAACCCTGGGAAACCATGACCATCTTATGTCTATGTTTATCACTGCTTTGCAACCTTTTACCATTTTAACTCCTTAACTATTGTGACATTGCACTCGATGTGAAATTGATCATTCACATCATCGCCACGGTTTGGGCTTGACAACCCTATAACTAAATGATGATACAAAATTTGTTTCTTTTCCTTTGTCATCCCTTCATAGCTTTTTTTATTAACTCATCTACTAACCTCATGAATGTGCAGACAAGGCCATCGTTGTGTTGCAGCCTAAACTCTAATTAGCCCTTATCCTCTTGTGACAGTACGAACAAGGCCATTTCGTAACATTGCCACTTGAATCGCTAACACAACCTTTAACCTTGCAAACATGTGATGAAGGGATTTTGCAGC
The DNA here is from genome assembly GCA_028749045.1 of Cupressus sempervirens. Lineage (NCBI taxonomy): Eukaryota > Viridiplantae > Streptophyta > Pinopsida > Cupressales > Cupressaceae > Cupressus > Cupressus sempervirens. The sequence continues at coordinate 581,520,715 of CM053789.1, forward strand.
ATCTCCACCTTGACCATGGTTTTCCCTTAACCTCTCATGATTGTGCGAACAAGGCATTTCGTAGCCTCACAACTTAAATTGTTAACTCATCTTTTGAGCTACGAAGCCATGCTGACTATTGAGATGACTGCTTTGCACGTTCGCAACCTTCATGATGGTTAAACCTTAACTTCTTGTGACTAAGTGAAGAGGGTAATTACATTGTCGCAACTTGGATTTTCTCATTTGATGCAAAGGGATTAAAGACTTAGGGATATAAGGAAAAGTAAAAGTATGGCGTATTCCTAAAATGCTTTCATTGCAACAATGAACCAATCAAATGGATGTAAACATGGCTACCACCCTAAACATTCGTATTTTAGGAAGGGGGTAAAAAACGGTGAGTAATTCCCATGCCTTTAAATTATGTCTTGTCTTACTCTTGTTGTTACCTCGTCTATTGCAGTCCCTTGTTTTGCCCTTTTCAATCAAAACCCTTCAACACCTTGGAGAATGTAAAACTTGTGTTAATATTATTTAGAAATTTGTGTGCTCCAAAATAATTTCTTTAAGAGATTGTAAGTCTTTAGGCTTGACTTCCAGTGTTTTATTGGCTAAAATTGAGGAGGAATGCTCTTTCACTTAGCTTAAAGATTTGACTCAGACTAGGTAGATCCTTGGCATGTGGGCTTTCCCTTAGATATTTAAAAACTTCATGGTGAGGTTTGAGCTTTTTCTCCAAGCTTAAATTCAAAAATATGGGTTTCAAAGTCACAACCTTGAGGTCAAGACCTATTGTGTGTACCAAGAAATCAATATGTTTTTTGCCATTTTCTTGGTTGACAAGTGAAGTATTTCAGGATATACCTTAAAGCATTTGACTGATTTCCTCCTCTACCATATCAAGATTTCCATATGTTTAATTTTTACTTCTAGGGTTTCAAAATGTGCTTGGAGATATTATCTTCCTAAATTCATCTGTGTTTCATTCCCTAGTTTCTTTAACTTGTAGAGGAGGCCTAGAAACAAAAGCTAAATCATTGACTCGAAAACATTCCTTTGCTAGCTCTGAAGAATTGATAATCAAAACTAAATGACTACCAAATTGAGATTCATAATGGGTCCATCAATTTTTGTGAGGGAATCAAGAATTCTATTCAAGGTTCTATTCATAGGCTTTTCCTTGTCTGTTAGAAGATGAAAATGGCTTATTATGGGTAGCACTCTACGTCCTAGAGGAAATCTATGGTTACTAGATTTATCTTTTTTCAATAGAAAAACTATTATTTCCATGACACATGCACAAATAATGATAAGAATAATGAAGAAACAACGATCAAACAAGAAAATTGATAGAGTGCAATAACTATTTGGAAAAATTAACAGAAATTTCCTCTTATCAATGTTTCTTCTAGTAAGAATCCAGAATAACTAGGGTAGGAAAATCTCCTTTCCACAAACATTTTTGTTAAATTTGACTAGCGTTCTTCAAAGTTATTGTGAAATCAAACTCAAACTTAAAACCATTTTTTAAGGAAAAATCTAGGCTAACCAACACAATCAAATGAGTCAAAAAAATTCTAGTCTCCAACATCATTTCCAACTTTCTCTATTGTTCACTATGAAATCACATTTTGACTTTATTTTTTCTAAAGAAAATCTACAATAACCAGAACAACTGGAAATGTTAGAGATAGGTACGGAAAAAGGAAAAGCAAGCTTAAGAGTAGAAATAGGTGGAGTCATCCTTTCTTCAAAGGCAAGTTGAATCAAAGGCTTAATATGAGTATGGACAAGGTGAGTAAGATCATACAAAATATTAACACCATGTTAATGATCAATTTTTAAAGAGCATCAAAAGAAACAATAGTTTTAGTATTGTGATTTTCTTGTGAAATCTAATCATGCATTTTATCAATCTAACTAGCAAGTTTCCCCACTTGTTCAGGAGGAACACTTAAAGCATCGTCCTCGTCATGAGATGAGTGAGAAGTGTAATGCTCCATAGAAGGATTAGGATCATGAGAAACTATAGGATCACTAAGGTTTCTAAGAAGAGGAGATGAAGAATTTTGATCAAAGAGAGCCACAAGTCTACAACTTCTAATGAGAATGCTATAAGTAGGACTAAAAGTAGTAAAGCTATTACAACAAACAAGGAAAGAAGACACAAGGAGATCCAACCTTATGATATAAACTCATATACAATGCAATGTAAAGAAAGATATAAAGCATCCAAAGATAGTTCACAAATATAATAAAATACCAAGATCTAACTTTGAAATAAGAAATCTAACACCAAATTAGAAGTTGTGGAAATGTTGTTGAGATAATGGGTGTTGCACACATTGCATAATATTGTTATTTTATTATTTTATTTTTATTATGTAATGTTGTACCTAGATGGACGTGCAACATGTAAAGATTTTCATGGAATATTCTTGATAAGTTGTATTGTAACATTGTGATAATATTTTATGTAATTATTTAATATTAGGGAAAAGAATTAAATGCCCAATATTAAATGGGGGGTCAGTGGGTTAGGTAGCACATGGTTTATGTAATACCACTTGGTGGTTTTGTGAGACTTGCTACTATATAAGTAGCCACAAGGGTAGTTGTTGTAGAGAGAGAAAGAGTGACAAGGAGAAGACAAAAGGCAAGAGTCGAGCAGGACAACGCTTGACAGGTTAGCCAAGGGAGCATTTGTGAAGGTTGAAAGCATGGCATGGGATGTGTGGATTCATGCTTGTTCACATAGTTTGCTCGGTTGTGGCTATGGCCATGAAGACTTCCATGGTTGTATGGCAATGATATTTTTGCTGAATAATACATGGTGATGGATGCTTTTGGAGGCTAGGTTTTTTCCTCAATGAGGGTTTCCCAGGGTATATCTTATGTCACATTTTGTGGGTATGTTGTCTATTCTCTTGCATGTGAATTTTAATTCTATGTTTATTTAAGATCTATTATGGGTTATGTGGAAACGGTTATATTCTTTGTTGCCAAGTTTTCTTACAAGTGGTATCAGAGCTATGGTTTTATTATTGTAACCCTAGATTGAATCCATGGGAATGCATGAGAGGATAAAAGAAAAGGGCAAGATATATGAATGATTTATTGCAGATCTGAGGGTTTTGAATTTGCTGTTATGATGGGATGTTAAAATATTTGAGCATGTGAAATTGTTAGACAAAAGAGTTTTTCGGATGTTTCATTTAAATGAGGGTTTTGGGGGGTAGCTTGCATAAATGGCCTCCTGGGTAAAAACAGACCTCACCATTGGATCCGGGTTGACATTTCCATAAATTTTGATATATAATATGCCCTAGTTTGGCCATGTTCAGAGGAAATGAAAGAGTTTTTTGGTTTCAGCCCATGATGGCCGTCAAATTTAATCCCGTCGGAATTTTCGTCACTGAAAAAATTAAAAATGAAAAATCGTACTAAAAATGGTAAAAAGACTATCTTAGTAAAATGGACATAACTTTCTCTCAGAATATCGGATTTCAGAGTTCTTACAGGCGTTGGAAAGCTAATTCAGAGCACTACAACTTGGTGTAGGTTTGGTTCTATGATTTTGATATTTTGTCAAGTTTTGAGAGCCCTAAAGTCAGATGTTGTTTATTTTGAGCACGGATTGGGGCATAACTTGGGCATACGGAGTCAGATTTTGGACTTCGAGTAGTCAACGGAAAGCTCTTGGAGAGCTCTACAAATTGGTTCAGATTTGGTGCAGGTTTGGCATGATTTATTTGTTGATATATTGATCTGAATAGTTTATAGGTATATTTTGACTATGGTAACATTGTGAGTTTATGGCATTGGAGATTTAAGTTTTGATGTCATTGTATACTCAGTTCATATTTCAGTTTGGTCTCATGATGATATGGTTATCAGTGTTTGGTTTGGATATGCATGATGACTTGTTGGGTCTACAAGTTGTGCAATGTTGTAAGCGGTCTATACTTACAAGTTGCATTTATAGCTTGGTTATGGGTTGTCTTTGCCCATTGATCTTTCATTATTGATGCATATTCAGATTGGTGGCTTGGATTTGGGTTGTCCATGCCCTAAGTCACATGATTTTATCTTCATGTAGAAGGGATGAGATGTTGTTACCAGGGATAGTCATGGTGGAGGATTGCGATTGACTATTTTATGCTGACAGGTTGGACACTTTGAGAGCCAAATGCTCGGTTCATGGATGTGATCATGGTGCCATGGATTTTGGCATGACATGATTGGTTATACAGGTACATCCTTGATGTTCATTAGCTTGGATTTCTATTTTAGTTATGGTGGTATATCTTCTTGTTTGAGGATCATGGTTATTTAATTTCTTTTGAGGAGTTCATGATGTGCACTTTGAGTTCTTTGATGGTTTGATGCCTTGGTTGATTCTCATGGTTAGAGGATGGATTTTTTCATCATATGTCATGGATAGCTTGGATACACGGTTTAGTGGGAGCTTGTGACAGTGATGGGGTGACAGTGCAGGATTAGTTCCTGGTTTGGTTTATATCTTCTTGGTTTGGAGAGGATGGATTTTATGATGCCATAGGTGACTTGGTACCACAGTTGAGTGAGAGTTGTTGGCATTGATATATTTATTGAGTGTTTTCAGATGTTGGAGGTTTGTCTTAGATCCTGTTGCTGCAGAAGCGTCTTTGACATTTGCATGGTGCACTTGTTATCTTCATGGTGTTTGAAGATGGTTAGATCTTGAGGACTCATGGAGTTCTTGGTTATCTTCATGGTATGTGGAGATGGTTCTTCCTGGTATGTGGAGATGGTTTTCTTCATGGTGTGTGGAGATGGTTGCATCTTGAGGACTCATAGGGTTCTTGGCAAAGGTGTGGTTTATGCTTTTATTTGGCATGTTATCCTTGGTATGAGGATGGTTTCATTATTATGTCATGGTATACTCTTGATACGCGTTTAGAGTTGTGACATGTTATGGTGTGTTCATATGGAGCATGTTATCTCTTTAGTTGAGATGGTAAGATCATGTTGTCATGTTTATGTTCCTGAGGCCATGGTTGAAACTTTGACATTGATCTTGGTTTAGTTTCTTGGTATTGAGTACACTGATCATAAGCTGGATACTTCATGATATTGCTATGTTGCATTTGGATTTGGCATGGATTGATTGGTTACAGGTGCTCATGGATACTTAGAGACGGTGGTGACGCTGATTTCTCTTAGATTAGAGAATTATTTGTTGGGATGGTTGATGGTTTCAGCAGGAAGTCCGAGGGGCAGTCACCTGATATAGACTTGAGAGGAGATTTTTCTTAGATGAGTCTTGGTTGGAGACTTGGGTATCTTGATGAGCATTCTCATTCCCCACTCTTGGTCTACTCGACGGTTTGCTACTTGAGAGGTATAGCCCATTATTTTCTCTCAGTTGCATTATATTTATGCTTGTCTTTCATGGATATGGATCTTGAGCTATGGTACATGAGTTAGTTCTGGAGGGTTCATTTGAGAGATGGTTAAGCATTGGTTATCTCCATGTGCATATGTTGTTAAGCTGGTTGAATTTGGGAGATGGTTTTATATTGGGCATTTTCCTTGGATTAGGAATGGTTATTCCTTGGTTTAGGAATGGTTTATTGAGTTTGATCTTCTTGTGAGAGGCTTACATCCATGATTAGCTATATGGTATGGTTTGGGTGTTGTTGAGGCTTCTTGTTGGGGTTTTATGGAGGAGATCATACTTGCACAGTTTACATCTAGAGGTGTGTGTAGAAGGACATGATACAGGTTTGATTTGTATGGTTTCTTCGGTCTTGGTTATCTTCTTGGATGTTCAGTTTTGCTTACATTAGATTTGAGATTGGTTGGAGATTGTGATCACTGGTTTGTGCTCATGTATGTCATGTGAGAGATGACATGGTTATTTTTTTCTCTTTCCTTTGTTGGTTGTGGTGAACTTGGGAGAGCATTGGAGACTTGTTATGAGAGTTGTTCTTGCAGGTTATCAGTTGATGTATTGTGGATGTCCTTGATACTACATGGATTCACTTCTTTGAGATGTGTTGAGTGGATTGGTTATAGATTTGACATTATCTTTTGCAGTGGGAGCTTCTTGGTATATATGTGGCAGGTATTGCTCTTGAGGCTTGTGATTGCAAGTTATAAATTGGATATGTCGGTGATATGAGATTCACTTGCTATACCTTTGAGGTATGGATAGTTGGATGGGTTTGACACTTTGTTGTGGGTGCTATTTCAGCTATGGATATTTTGACAACTACGGATACATGTGATTACCTTTGGATCAAGTTTTTGTGCTTGAAATTTCAGTTGGTACAGGATTTTATGATCTTCTAATGTGCTAGGTTGGGTGGTTTTCTCTTTGGATGGCTTCTATGTATGTCTAGTGGGAGTGGCATAATAGGAGGTGAGATCATTCATGTTCGAGATGCTGGATACTTTGATTTTTTTGTAGGTACCAGGATGGAGCACTTGGTGTATTTTGATCCATGATGGTGGATGTGCTGGGCGGGATTGTTCCCTTGTTCATTTATGTGGCTACAGATTGACCCTATGCAATGTATACAACAAGTGGGAGATTGTTGAGATAATGGGTGTTGCACAAATTGCATAATATTGTTATTTTATTATTTTATTTTTATTATGTAATGTTGTACCTAGATGGACGTGCAACATGTAAAGATTCCCATGGAATATTCTTGATAAGTTGTATTGTAACATTGTGATAATATTTTATGTAATTATTTAATATTGGAGAAAAGAATTAAATGCCCAATATTAAATGGGGGGTCAGTGGGTTAGGTAGCACATGGTTTTTAGCACATGGTTTATGTAATACCACTTGGTGGTTTTGTGGGACTTGCTACTATATAAGCAGCCACAAGGGTAGTTGTTGTAGAGAGAGAAAGAGTGATAAGGAGAAGACAAAAGGCAAGAGTCGAGCAAGACAAGGCTTGACAGGTTAGCCAAGGGAGCATTTGTGAAGGTTGAAAGCATGGCATGGGATGTGTGGATTCATGCTTGTTCACATAGTTTGCTTGGTTGTGGCTATGGCCATGAAGGCTTCCATGGTTGTATGGCAATGATATTTTTGCTGAATAATATATGGTGATGGATGCTTTTGGAGGCTGGGTTTTTCCCTCAATGAGGGTTTCCCAGGGTATATCTTGTGTCACATTTTGTGGGTATGTTGTCTATTCTCTTGCATGTGAATTTTAATTCTGTGTTTATTTCAGATCTATTATGGGTTATGTGGAAATGGTTATATTCTTTGTTGCCAAGTTTATTTACAAATGTGAATCAAGGATAATAGCCTAAGTACATCACACAATAAATATATACATATGCATATAGAGGGAGGGAAATCAAGGAGAAGAGTCTCTTTCAGTCTCAATTCTAGGGAACTAGGTCTAGAAATATTAGTGCTAACCAAATAAATAAGGAGCACTAATACAAACTAGGTCTAGGAAGAATAGGAAAATGTATCCAAGTCCTTGAAGACCCTAGATGAATGAAAGAAGCTAGATCTATATATAAGTAAATGTGCTGAAAGAATAAAGAAAGGTAAAGAACACACCTTTAAAGTCTTTTTTATACTTGCTATTATGATTGGAATATATGGAAATTGTCAAATCCATGCCTTAAATTGTGCAAGGGATGAAACCCATAATTTTTCTGACAATCTGTCAGAGGTGAATTGGATACTCAAGGGAAAAATGGATCATTAGGGGTGCATTGTGCCCTTGATTGATTGTGTGCAATATTGATTCTGTATTTACAATTCTAAAGAAACTTGAAAAGGGTATTGAAATTTGCAACCTATTTGTCAATACGATATCTGCAACTGGTATAAATTTTTTTTTGTTGATTGGGGGTTTTCCTTGGTCAAGCCCTAGTTTAGGAATTAAAATAATTGGAATAACATGAATATAAAGTCAATGTACAAATTCACCTTACAATAGCTAGATCTCTTGAATCAAATGCAATGTGTTCACTTCACCAAATGATTTGGACCAAGAAGATGAAGATGATTTGATACAGAAGATGTAAGAAAGGATCTTGAATGGATTGAAGGAGATCTTGAAGATAAAATCCTTCAATTTCTTGAATGCTTGAACCCTTCAATGGAGGAATGCTTGAAGACTTGAAGGCTTGAAAACTTGAATGCTTGTGTGCAAGAATGTTGAAGTGCTTGAGTGTTTAGATTGATGATTGCTTGTGTATGGGTATGAAAAATGGAGAAAATGGAAGGGTTTATAGGGTAAGTGCACCAAGTTGTGGTGCCAAAAGGGGGGTATAAGTGGACAATTTTTTCCTGAAATCTGCAAATTTTGAACTTCAACAAGAATTTGAAGATAGTTATGCTTAAAATTTTAAGATATGACAAAAACAAAAGTCATAGTCCTTTGAATCTAGTTTCTAAACTACTAATTTTTTTCAAAATGGTTTAGTTTTAGGTCCTCAGAAAAGGGGGCCACAAAAAGTGGTACTATTTATTCCAAAAAAACATAACATAGTACAAAGTGTGGCCCCCCTAAAATTTTAACTTTTTTTTTGAAATTCTTTAATCGCTCTGGTCAAAAGTTACTTAACACTATGTAGTTTATCCCAGATTTTTCGGGTAATTTTATAATGTGGTTTTTTTTTTTAATGAATTTTTTAACTAGACACATCCCAAAAATGTGAAATATATGTGTGCTCCCCCTAGAAATAATTGAAAACTAATCTAAAATCTTTTTTTTTTCAAGCTGTGTACAATGGAGTCTAGTTTCTAAAAAACTAAGTTGTTGCAAAATTCGATGAACGAGCTAAAATCTATAGCCCAATTAGTACATGGTGGTTTTTGATAAAAAAAAATGAACATACATTCAAAAGAAATTATAGATGAAAGGCTTGAAATAGTTCAAATTAAAAATAAATTATATGGTTAGATAGCTTACACAGAGACCTATAATGCTATGTAACCTGATCTTATTGATACCCAACCACGAGGAATCTTGAAGGGGAGCACATAAGAAAAATCAATCATTTTTGTTATATTTCCTGAAAAACATGTCTCAGACCTGTTTATAAACTCCAAACCTTTGGGTTGGATCTCCAAGGCAAAACCAAGCCTTAGGCTTGGGTTTAATGCAAAGCTTTTCAATAGCATGTGCTCCCTATAGCGTGCACATGCTATTGAAAGCATTGAATTTTTAGTAGTGCATGCATGCTATAGGGTGCACACACTATTGAGGCCTAAATTGCAAACCAAGACCAAAAGAGAGCTGGGTTGGGGGGGGGGGGGGGGGGCGCAAGGGAATGGCTATGTGTGTGTGAGAGAGAGACAAAGAGATAGAGAGAGTAGGCAGTGGGAGACAGAGTGGGAGAGGAAGAGCGAGAGAGAGGAGGATGGGAATACATGTGTGTGAAAGAGAGAGAGTATGGAATGGGAGAGGGGGAAGATAGAGTAGCTTGAGAGAGAGTAGGGGATGGAAGAGAGAGTAGGTGATGGGAGAGGGAGTGGGAGAGGGAGAGAGAGAGGGGATAGAAATGTGTGTAAGAGAGAAAGAGAGATAGAGAGTAGGGGATAAGAGAGAGTGTGAAAATGTAAGAAAGAGTAGGGGGTAGAAAAGAGAGAGAGAGAGAGAGAGAGAGAGAGAGAGAGAGTCAGAGTCAGAGTCAGAGTCAGAGTCAAAGTCAGATTCAAAGTCAGAGTCAGAGAGAGTGAGAGTGAGAATGAGAGAGAGAGAGAGAGAGAGTGTGTGTGTGTGTGTGTGTGTGAGAGTGAGTGAGAGAGAGAGAGAGAGAGAGAGTGAGTGAGTGAGAGTGAGAGTGAGAGTGAGAGAGTGAGTGAGTGAGAGAGAGAGAGAGAGTAGGCGGTGGGAGAGGGAGAGCGAGTGACAGAAAAAGTAGGGGATAGGAGAGGAGAGAGGGGGGATGGGTGTGTGTGTGTGAAAGAGAGAGAGTAGGGAATGAGAGAGGGGAGAGAGAGATAGAGAGAGTAGGAAATGGCAGAGGGATGGGAGAGAGAGGGAGAGAGTGAGAGTGAGAGAGAGAGATAGTAGGTGATGGGAGAGGGAGTGGGAGGGAGAGAGAGGTGGAATGGAAGTGTGTAAGAGAGATAGAGTAGGGGATGGGAGAGAGTAGGTAGTGGGAGAGGGATTGTGAGAGAGAGTGGGGGGGGAATGGGAATGTGTATTTATTTAAGAGAGATAAAGTAGGGGATGGGAGAGAGTGTGAGATTTTGAGAGAGAGTAGGAGGTGGCAGAGAGAGCTTGTACATGATGGGGGCGAGAGAGAGAGAGAGTACGGGATGGGAGAGAGTGTGAGAGAGAGTAGGGGATGGAAGAGAGAGTGTGAGAGTAGGGGATGGGAGAGAGAAAGTAGAGAGGGAGACAGAGTACTTGAGAGAGAGAGAGAGAGATAGTAGGTGGTGCAAGAGGGAGTGGGAGAGGGAGATAGAGGGGGGATGGGAGTGTGTGTGACAAATATAAAGAGTAGGGGATGGGAGAGGAGAGAGAGAGAGGGGGGGGATGGGAGTGTGTGTGTGTAAGAGAGACAAAGTAGGGGATGGGAGAGAGTGTGAGAGTGTGAGAGAGAGTAGGTGGTGGCAGAGAGAGCTCGTATAGGATGGGAGAGAGAGAGAGTGAGGTTAGGGGATGGAAGAGTGTGAGAGAGAGTAGGGGATGGGGGAGAGAGAGAGAGAGAGATAGAGAGAGTAAGGGATGGGAGAGAGAGAGAGAGAGAGAAAGAGAGAGAGAGAGAGAGAGAGAGAGAGAGTAGAGAGGAAGAGAGAGAACTTGAGAGAGAGATAGTAGGTGATAGGAGAGGGAGAGGGAGAGAGATAGGGGGTATGGGAGTGTGTGTGATAGATGTAGAGAGTAGGGGATGGAAGAGAAGAAGAGTGAGGGGATAAGAGTGTGTGTGTGTCTATGAAAGAGAGAGAGTAGGGGATGGGAGAGAGTGTGAGAGTGTGTGAGAGAGTAGGGGGTGGCAGAGAGAGAGTACAATGATGGGGGAGAGAAAGTAGGCAGTGGGAGAGGGAGAGAGAGGGGGGATGAGAGTGTGTGTGTAAGAGAGACAGAGTAGGGGATGGGAGAGAGTGTGAGAGAGTAGGGTATGGGAGAGGAGAGAGAGAGTAGGGGATGGGGGAGAGAAAGTAGGTGGTAGGAGAGGGAGTGGGAGAGGGAGAGAGAGGGGGGGATAGGAGTGTGTGTGTAAGAGAGACAGAGTAGGGGATGGGAGACAGTGTGAGAGTGAGTAGGTGGTGGCAAAGAGAGCTCGTAGAGGATGGGAGAGAGAAAGAGTAGAGAGGGAGAGAGAGAGAACTTGAGAGAGAGAGATAGTAGGCTGTAGGAGAGGGAGAGGGAGAGAGATAGGGGGGATGAGAGTGTGTGTGACAGATGTAGAGAGTAGGGGATAGGAGAGAAGAGAGTGGGGGGATAAGAGTGTGTGTGTCTGTGAAAGAGAGAGAGTAGGGGATGGGAGAGAGTGTGACAGAGAGTAGGGGTGGCAGAGAGAGTGTATGGCAATGGGGGAGAGAAAGTAGGCGGTGGGAGAGGGAGAGAGAGAGGGGGAATGGGAATGTGTGTTAGAGAGACAAAGTAGGGGATGGGAAAGAGTGTGAGGGTGTGAGAGAGTAGGGGATGGGAGACGAGAGAGAGAGAGAGTAGGGGATGGGGGAGAGAAAGTAGGTGGTGGGAGAGGGAGTGGGAGTGTGTGTGTAAGAGAGACTAAGTAGGGGATGGGAGAGAGTGTGAGAGTGAGTAGGTGGTGGCAAAGAGAGCTCGTACGGGATGGGAGAGAGAGAGAGAGTGAGATTAGGGGATGGGAGAGTGTGAGAGAGAGTAGGGGATGGGAGAGAGAGAGTGAGAGTAAGGGATGGGAGAGAGAGTAGAGAGGGAGAGAGAGATAGCAGGCAGTAGGAGAGGGAGAGGGAAAGAGATAGGGGGGATGGGAGTGTGTGTGACAGATGTAGAGAGTAGGGGATGGGAGAGAAGAGAGTGGGGGGATAAGAGTGTGTGTGAGAGATCTAAAGAGTAGGGGATGGGAGAAGAGAGAGGGTGAGAGAGGTAGAGAGAGTAAGCAGTGGGAGAGGGAGACCTAGAGAGAGAGTAAAGAATGGGAGAGGGGAGAGAGAGAGTGTGTAAGGGATGGGAGAGGGGAGAGAGAGTAGGAAGAGAGAGAGGGTAGGGGATGGGAGAGAGAGTAGGGAGGATGGAGAGTGATGTGTTTTCACATAGTGTGTATACACTATATTGGGTACGCACTATGTGAAATCACCTAAAAATGGTCAAAAAGCAACTTTGGGGCCCACTTCATCCATTCTCTACTTTTGGTCTGTTATACACTCTGTTATTCTGACAGAAATCATATGTTTCAACATAACAAACACTATTTCAACACTTTTGGAAGCTAGCAAACACCAAATTCAATCATTGGATACGTGATTTGAAGACTTTTTGAATATTCCTTGTATAGAAAAGGTTAGTGCAATCTATTTTAAATATTGTTTGTTGATATATAGATACAAATTTGATTATAATTTGACATGTTTAATATATAGTGAATTCATTGAAATTTGTATGTTTGAATGAAATGTTATTTCGAAATGGTTAGAAATTTGACAATTCGTTTGATATATATTGTGTATTCATTCAAATAATTATAACTTTTATATGTATTTGAATAATTTTTAATTTACACATTTTAAGTAATTCAAATGTTTGAATAATTTGACATGTAGAAATCATCATCATGCCAAGGAAGAAACCAAAAACTCAAACAAATGAAGATAGGGAGAGAGATTTGGCAATTAAAAGAGATAAAATGAAATTACTATGTGAGCAAAGAAAATTGCAAAGCAATAATGAAGAATTGACTTTCGAAGAGGATCAAGAACCACCAGTACAAAGAAAGAAAGAGGAAGAATTGGAAAGACAAAGAGAACAAATGAGACTATTACGCTCAAGAAGACAATTGAATTGTGAAGCTACACCATCTTCCAATGTTGGAGTCATATCGTCTGTTACACCATCTTCCAATGTTGGAGTCATATTGTCCACTACACCATCTTCCAATGTTGGAGTCATATCGTATGTTACACCATCTTCCAATGTTGGAGTCATATTGTCCGCTACACCATCTTCCAATGTTGAAGTCATATAAACCTCTCATGTTGAAGAGACATTGATTTGTAGATTCGACAATATACACAATCCATCATGTCATGTTGAAGGCACAACATCAAAACATCAAGTAGGTGATATTCCATCTTTTGCATCTTATTGTCAAGGCACATCATCTTCGGTTTAAGGTACGCAATAACTTGACCTTAAGTTGATGTTCAAAATATTGAGAGAATGGAAGAGATTATAACACCTTCTAGAATTCATTTTAGAAGACCATAATATTTGATTGATATTGATACTAACATTTTGAAATCAATGTCTGACAAGATTAGCAAGCATGCTTGTCAAAGAAAAATTAATCGTATGTGGAGATTATTTTTTGAAGAATTAAATATTACAAGTCAATGCCAATTATTTGTTGAAATGATGAGAAATTTTAAATTTAGGCCTATCATGAAGATTCTTGGGCTAAGAATGATGGACAATTCAAATTAAAAAAATATTATAAAGAATCCAATGAGTGCTTATGACAAAGTGGGTTCTAAATCACGCACCAAAGATAGTAATATCACAAGATGAGTACTTACATCAACAATAGTAAGTAGCCAAATGAAGAAGGCTCGACTCATGAGAAAGACAAACAAAACATTAAAAATTGGTAGAGGTACTCTAAGGAGAGCCATGCTAAGGTGTGAGAGATTGAAAGATCCAACAAAAAATGAGTTATGGACATTTAGCGGTAGACTATCGCGAAAGGATAAAGAAATTAGTGAAGCCTTGAAATCATTGATCGAAGATTTTCGGAAAAATAACACATGTTTCCCCTAATCAAAGAGATGTTGTAAGAAGGAGGATTGGTAGCCAAAATCGTGACCCACATGCGAAACATTTTTTAGACTCAACTTAGACAATTTTTTGCAAAATTTATTGGTATGTATCCTCAAATTCAAATAAGTCAAATATTTTTTGAGATGGGTAAACCTTTTTATGTGGAGATAAATCACACATGCAAGACTTGTTGTTGTAGGATACATATTGAATTTTTTAACCATTTTGATGTTTTTAGGCATATATGCGTAGTTTTGCATTCTCAGTTTGTTTTGCAGAATTGTGACATAAATGAGCCACCAAGATCTTCAAAAGAATTCATATCCAACATTTTATGTGAAATAGGGGAAAACCAACAATTTTACAAGACATCATGCTTGGATGGTATGTGCTTATTTTGTGGTTCTTTGCAACTTTTATCAACTTGTCAACATATGGATAGTACACATGCAATTGGAAATGAAATAGTAGATTACGAAAAATTTAAGATAGTGACATATGCTCTAAAAGATGGAAAACATGGTAAAAGATGTGATTTAGTCATTGAAAAGATTCCAGTGTATGAGTTCATGAAGATTTTTCATGAAAAGATTATTTATGAGTATGCAAGGCATACCCATAGAGCTCGATGGCTGGATTTGCAATTCAAGTTGTGCAAGGATACATTTCCACTGGATACCATTGTTTTGGTTGTAGATTTCGTAGATAACTACACACTACAACCACAAAATGAGGTGCAAGCAAGTTTTGAGGCATATATGCGTAGTTTTGCATTCTCAGTTTGTTTTGCAGAATTGTGACATAAATGAGCCACCAAGATCTTCAAAAGAATTCATATCCAACATTTTATGTGAAATAGGGAAAAACCAACAATTTTACAAGACATCATGCTTGGATGGTATGTGCTTATTTTGTGGTTCTTTGCAACTTTTATCAACTTGTCAACATATGGATAGTACACATGCAATTGGAAATGAAATAGTAGATTACGAAAAATTTAAGACAGTGACATATGCTCTAAAAGATGGGAAACATGGTAAAAGATGTGATTTAGTCATTGAAAAGATTCCAGTGTATGAGTTCATGAAGATTTTTCATGAAAAGATTATTTACGAGTATGCAAGGCATACCCATAGAGCTCGATGGTTGGATTTGCAATTCAAGTTGTGCAAGGATACGTTTCCACTGGATACCATTGTTTTGGTTGTAGATTTCGTAGATAACTACACACTACAACCACAAAATGAGGTGCAAGCAAAGTATTATACTTCTCAACAGGTTTCCATATTTGTTCACATAACATTCATGCATTCACCTACAAGTACAGAGGATGACAAGAAGATTTTGAGGGAGTACCATTTTTACATCAGCGATGATCGATCACATTCTACAAAGTTGATACATGGTTGTTTTCAACTATTTTATGAAAATTTGGCTAACAGGGGCATAACATATCGTCAGCACATTATTTGGTCAGACAATTGCACATCTCAATTCAAGAATGCATAGATGTTCTATTGGTTGAGCAGGATGCACAGGTTGTGTAGAATTCAATATATGTGGAATTTCACAGAGGTTGGTCATGGTAAGGGAGAGCATGGTGGTGCAGGTGCATGCATTAAAAGATCCTTCGCTCATGAAGAACTAACGTACAAAGATGGAGCAATATTGATAGATGCAAAACTTATCATCTAATGGTGTAACGCTACAATGGGTCCAGGTAAGAAAGGTGAGTCTATGGTTCGTAGATTTTTTTGGTTGATAGATAATACTAACATTGCACCATATCAGGATTGTTGCACACTAACATGATCTAGTGAGTTACACTCTTTTAGAAGCTTTGATGCAGGTTCATGGAGTATCCACACACGAAAAATGGGATTCTATTGTCCATCATGTGTAGAGAAAAATTGGGATGACTGTGAGTCAACTAAATGGGTGGACAAATGGGATATACGGGTTTTGGACCCAATTGACACCTATCATCCCCCATAAGCACTGAAAATGGTAGAGATGGATTCATCTATTGACTTTGACCGCTTGTCAGATCTAGTGCAATCTGGTAATATATATATTTATATATCTTTGTAATTTCAATATCTAACTTTATAACTTATACCCAAGTATTTTCTGAATTAATGACCGCATTTTGTACATTTGTCACTGCAAGCCATGTTTTTGTTGTTATTGCACCTGAAGACAATGAAGAAGGGATAGATTATTATTTGTGTCATTGTGTTGAAGCCAAAAAAAAATTGGATCTCTTGATTACAGATAGTGAAGGTTTAGAGTACCATGTCGGTGCAGTGGTTGTAACAGGCACATGGCTTAGACGATATTCTATGAAGAACCCTAACTTGTGGTTATTCGAGGATTGGCAAACAGAGAGGAAGATTCTTTGTTATTCAAACCTTGTTGTCGCATCAAATGTCCACTTGATAAAATATGGTGGAAAATCACATAATAAGACTCTTTGGAAAGTTAGCGAGTCAGATCATGAGGCAATACTTGAGACATTAAAATGTCGAGCAGATCCAGTTGGCTCATTAGATTGAATAGGGAGAGAGGGAGAGAGAGAGAGAGAGAAAGAGTGATCAATTGGATCCAAATACAATGTAACGACCTCTTCCCCAAGACGATCCACATGACTAAGGTGGATCGCATTGTTATGATGTGTAAGTGATGAGATTTAGTTTAAATCATAGATTTTATGTTTTGATTTGTTTAGAATCTAGATACATTATTTGAATTTATATTAGATTCTTTAATAGGACCCATTTTTAGATTATTCATTTGAATAAGTGAAAGTTTAGAATTTTTTATTTAGATCAAAATGTAATAAAAGAACATGAAAATTGTTAGAATGTGAATGCTTTGTGATTTAAAGTCATGATTGTGTGCATGTAACTAGAATCTTCAAACTGGCAAAAGCAAGGATACAATGGGAGAAGTTTTGAATACTCATCAAGAAAGGGTTATCATATAACTTAGAAAGCAAGGATTTCTACAAATGGATAATTCTTAATGACAAGCCAAATTCAATTTTTGTCATTCTCTAATTTTAGTGGATTAATCTTATCTTAGATTTTTTACTATGCTAATTCTTCATTTGCAGGTCACCAAAGAAGAGGGCTAATAAAGTCGAAGCACAGGTGATAATGGGTGAGATGCCAAAATCATCTGTAAAATGGTATTATCAATTCACATCCTCAATATTTAATAGTGTTCTTTGTTCAAGTACCATTGTATGTTAATCATCTTATGCTTGGAATTGTAGAGGATCACAATCATCAAAAAGTAAGAAGGAAAATAGGTCTCAATCTGATGATAATGGGGCAGTTACAGATGTAGTTCTCTCTAAGGATAATGTTGATGAACCGATGTATAGGTTGAGAGAACCAAAAGACTATTTAGGTCTACTGAAAAAAATTCAACTTTTGATATTTTAGGATACAAAATGTATATTGATGGATTTGACAAGAATTAAAAGTATACATACAATCAATTTAGTCTTCCATAAAATGGTTCTTATATTAACAACTTTTACTATATTTATTGATTTTGTTCCAACATTTAATGTGATTTAAGTGATGCGGGTATATATTGGGTAGGTTCAGCGTATGCTTTAAATGATTTATCCATGATCATCATGAGATGACCATCTCAAAAGTGTTTATTAAGCTCATTTTCTTGGCTACAAGACTAATTTACTCTTCATTTTCTTCCAAACCATGGTTGCTTGTAATAGATACCCAAGAATACTTGCAATCATTGCATTCCAATTTGTTGGACTTTGACTCATTATTATCATAAAGTTGGAATGCTGGAAAGGGTTAATACTTGATTATGTATAGTCATCCCATGTGTGTTCCATGAGGTTTTTACTATTGTAACATTCTAAGATTTAATTTTGTGGATTTTTCCCTCATTTTGTGCCTGATAGGTTTGTTCAAGTGACATATGATGAGGTTGTCTATACAATGTAATGATTGAGTTGAAGTGATTTATGAAGTAAAGGGCTATTTAATGCAGCTATTTAAATCATGCATATTTGATGGCCATTTCCCTCTATTTTGTAGTCCTTTTTCACAACACTATTTCTAACATGGTGTTAGTTGTTCAAGTTCATGAATGATCACAATATCCATGACTATACAACAAGTGTGTGTGTTTGATGCAAAGCCCTCCTATATTCCCCTAGGAACCAGAACTCAACTCTAGGATTCTCTTGTATTCTTGGAATCTACCTAAGGAATTAGAATATACTAGGGTTCGAGAGGAGGTATCTGACTTGGTAAAATCTTCCTACAACCATGTCTAAGAGGTTATAACCCAAATCTTCAGTTTGTCTTCTAAACACTCACATTGTTCACCATGCACCTAGTGTACCCTGGTGCCTCCGAAATACCAAAACTCGTCCTTAGCTTCATACCATCACCCCAACACCTTGGATCATCTCAAAACATCCCATCTAACATGTTCCAACTCCTTGCGCACTCTCAGCAATTCATCTCTTACACTTTCTCAATTTTGCCTCTTCTAGGCTTGTTCCAACTAGCCCTTGCAAGTCATTAATTGTTTTCTCCAAAATTTTCCATAGAAATTCCTAAAATATTGGGTGATTAAAATACCCTTTTCCTCACTCTAAAATATACTCCAAAACTAACTACACTTGTTTTGTAAAATATCACTCAAAACTGGCTATTTTAGTCTACCAACTAGGCCTAGTTTGAGGCCATTTACAAAGCAACTCACAATCCCTTGACTTTTGGAACTCCCATGACCCAAAAAAATCTTAAGACATGACTCAAATGCAAGGAATCTTCTATTTTTTTTTGTCTCATGATCAACTTTACAATGGTTTTTACAAAACCCTCCTTTCTAACCCCTTTACCCTAGGGCTTTCTAGAACTCTTACTTTGCAACGTCTCTAGAACCCCAAAATGGTTCAAAAACCTTCACTTTGGTTATATTAGATGACTTCCAACATAAAATGAAACTCTTGTTTGGCTAAAACACTAAATCCACCTTGGGAGCAATCACATACCCCTTTTTATGCACTCAAATTTTAGGGAAAACTATGCATTCCTTGCTCAAACTTCAAAACTCTTACATTATCAATCAATTTCGACCATCCAAACTTGTCTCCAACACATAGGAATGAGGGTTTAAACTCATTTAGACTCTCAAAACCAAATGAAACCTCCCTAACTACCCCTCTAACCACGTTTGTGCATTAATCACCTTATTTTGTTGTCAAATTGACACTTTTAGTTGTCAGTTGACAAGTTTTTGATATTCCTTGCTACATGACTATCCCATTACATTAATATGGTCATTTGAGACCTTATTAAACACAAAAAATAAAACAAAAATCATATCTACCCTTTGGACCCCTTACATGACTCGATTAAGCCCATTTTGGCAATTTACAAAATATTGCACTTTTAGTGCCTTTTACATCTTTTAGAGGCTTTGATAGCCTTATTACACTAGCTTATATATACCTCTATATATATTATGCCGAGAGTAATCATTCTCGAGGCACCTATTTTCATTTAATCCCAAGGTTATTTTAATCACAATTGGGATTTATGAAAATGAAAATAGGTGCCTTGAGAACGATTACTCTCGGCATAATATATATAGAGGTATATATAAGCTAGTGGTAATCGCGGCGCATTAGGAACAATATTTTTAAATTTTTTTCTATTTTTTTAAGGTAAGTGCTGAATTATTTATTTCTTTTTAAATACAATTGTATAAACTTACTATAAAATTATTCTTGAATATTTTATTTTTTAATTCTATATATGGTGTTTATTTGCATCACTTTGATTTAGTTTTATTTTAAGCATATTGTTATGTAAAATATTATATTGAAGAGTAGAGTTATAGTTAGGGTTAGGGCTATTGTTAGGGTTTGAGTTATGGATAGGGTTAGAGTTATGGTTAGGAATAGAGTTACAATTAGAGTCAAGATTAGCATTAGGGTTAGGGCTAGGGTTATTTTTAGGATTATGAATGTTGTTAGGGTTATAGTTAAGGTTAGGTTTAGAATTAGAGTTAGAGTTAATGTTAGGATTAGGGTTAGAATTTGGGCTGCAAATATAGTTAGGGTTAGAATTAGACTTAGGGTTAGGGTTAAGGAAAGGGTGAGGGTAAGAATAAGGGTTTAGGTTAAACATATAGCTAGGGTTAGGATTAGAATTAGAGTTAGGGTTTGAGTTAGAGGTAGAGTTAGAATTGGAGCTGGAATAAGGGCTAGAGCTAGAGTTTAAATTAGGGTTATAATTAGGGTTAAAATTATGCTTAGGGTTAGGGTTAAAATTAGATTTACGGTTAGAGTTAGAGAAAGGGGTAGAGAAAGGGTTAGTTTTAGGGTGATGGTTAAGGTTAGGTTTATATTTAGAGTTAGGGTTGTATATAGAGTTACATCAAGGTTAAGGTTAGGGTAAGGGTTTGAGTTGGGGTTAAGGTTAGGGTTAGGGCTATGGTTTTCATCTAGATTAAAGTAAGGGTTAAGGTTAGAGTTAGAGTTTTGAGTCAGGGTTAAGGTTAGAGTTAAGGTTAGGTTACAGTTTTAGTGAAGGTTAAACTAAGGATTAGGGTTAGGATTAGAGTCTAACTATGGTAGAGTTAGAGGGTTATATTTAGGGTTAGAGTTAGGGGTGGGATTATGGTTTAAAAAAAGTAATTTTCTTTTTGGCATATTGTAATGTAAAATGTTATAGTCAAACATAGATATATGGTTAGGGACAAAGTTACCATTACAATTAATGTTAACCTTAGGGATAGAATAAGGGTTAGGGTTAGAATTAGGGTTAGGGCTGGAGTTAGGGTTAGGGTTTGAGTTATGGTTAAGGTTAGGGTTAGAGTTATGGTTATGGTTTTTGTTAGAGTTATGTTTATGGTTAAGGTTAGGGTTAGAGTTATGGTCATGGTTAAGGTTTGGATTAGAGTTATGTTTATGGTTAAGGTTAGGGTTAGAGTTATGGTCATAGTTAAGGTTAGGGTTAGAGTTATGGTTATGGTTAGGGTTAGTGTTATAATAAGGCTAGGGTTAGGGTTTGAGTCAAGGTTAGGTTAGAGTGAAGGTTAGGGTTTGAGTCAAGATTAAAGTAAGGGTTAGGGTTAGGGTTAGAGTCCAATTATGGTAGTGTTAGATTTAGGGTTAGAGTTATGCTCATGGTTAAGGTTAGGGTTATTATAGGGTTGGAGTTAGGGTTATTGTAGGGATAAGGTTAGGGTTAGGGTTAGAGTCTAGTTATGGTAGAGTTAGATTTAGGGTTTGAGTTAGGCATAGAGTTATGTTTATGGTTAAGTTTAGGGTTAGAGTTATGCTCATGGTTAAGGTTAGGGTTAGACTTATGGTTATGGTTAGGGTTAAGGTTATAGTAGGGCCAGGGTTAGGGTTAGGGTTAGGGCTTGAGTAAGGGTTAAGGTTCTAGAGTTATGGTTAGGGAAAAGTTTTAAGCCAAGATTAAAGTTAGGGTTAGGGTTATGGTTAGAGTCCAATTATGGTAGAGTTAGATTTAGGGTTAGAGTTAGGGACAAATTAATGTTTATGGTTAAGGTTAGTGTTAAAGTTAGGGGTAGGGTTAGTGTTAGAGTTAAGGTTAGGGTTAAGGTTAGAATTAAGGTTAGGGTTAGTGTTAAGGTTAGGGTTAGGGTTAGAGTTAAAGTTAGGGTTAGCATTAGGATGAAAATTAGGGTAAGAGATAGGGTTTGAATTAGAATTAGGTTTCTTGTTAGGGTTAGAGTTACAATTAGGGTTAGAGTTAGAGTTAGGGTTAGGATTAGGTTTAAAATTAGAGTTAGAGTTGGGATTAGGGTTAGGGTTAGAATTATAGTTAGGAATAGAGATAGAGTTAGGGTTAGGATAAGGGTAAGAATTAGGGTGAGGGTTAGAATTATGATTACAAATATAGTTAGGGTTAGTGTTAGGGTTAGAATAAGAGTTAGGGTTAGGGTTGGAGATAGAGTTAGAATTAGAGTTAGAATAAGGGTTGGAGTTAGAGTTAGGGTTATATTTAGGGTTAGAATTAAGGTTAGGATTAGAATTAGTGTTAGAGATAGGGTTACAATTAGTGTTAGGGTTATGGTTAGGGTTAGCATTAGGGTTAGGGTTAGGGTTAGTGTTAGGTTTATGGTTAGGATTAGCATTAGGGTTAGGGTTACAATTAGAGTTAGAGTTAAAATTAGAGGTAGTGTTAGTGTTAGTGTTCATATAAGAGTTAGAGTTATAATTAGAGTTAGAGTTAGGGTTCAAGTTAGAGTTAGAGTTAAAGTTAGAGATAGAGTTGTCATCAGGGTTAGATTAGGGTTAAGGTTAAAGTTACTTGATTAGATTTAGGGTTAGGGTAAGAGTTAGGGCTAAGATTAGGATTAAAATTAGGGTTAGGGTTAGAATTAGCATTAGATTTAGGATTATAAAGGGTTAAGGTTAGGGTTAGGGGGAGAATTAAAGTTAGAGATAGAGTTAGAGTTAGGGTTAGGGTTAGGGTTAAAATTATAATTATCTAGTTAGAGTTAGAGTTAGAGTTAGGGTTTGTGTTATTATTGCTGTTAAGATAATTTTTGGGTTACTAATCATATTATAGCTAATAAAATTATAATTAATAAATATTATTACTCTAAATTATAATTATAATTTAGAGTTAGGGTTAGGGTTAGAGTTAATTGTAATCACACTCTCTCTCACATGTCCCATTCTATAATTCTCCCCCCTCCCTCCCCAATAATGTATACCCTCCCCACTCCCCCTACGTTGTTCTCTTTGTCCATCTCTTTCTCTACATATATACATCTCTCCCTCCATAATTATTGTCGTTGTCTATCACTATCAGTCATACTCTTCCCCTCCCCATCATTGTCTACATCTCTTTTGGGCCTTATATATTCTTTTTCTTATTTAGCTCATCTCTCCCTACTCCCATTCTATATATCTACATCTCTTGACCCCTCTAATCATCTCTCTCTCTCTCTCTCTCTCTCTCGCCCCGCTCTTTCTCCCTCCTTATTTTTCACTACACCTGTCTATGTCTACCTCATGTCTCTCTCTCTCTCTCCCCCTTGTCTCACTCTTTCTCTCTACCACATCACCTCATGTGATCTCTCTCTCTCTCACACACACACACACACACACACACTCTCTCTCTCTCTCTCTCTCTCTCTCTCTCTCTCTCTCTCTCTCTCTCTCTCTCTCTCACTCACACACACACACACACACACACACACACACACACACACACACACACACACACCATCTTAATATTTATATATCTCTAAAATGCTCTATGTATGTCTACCTCATGTCTCTCACCCTCTTCCCCTCCTCTCTCTCTTTCTCTCTCTCTCACTCACTCACTCACTCATGGCCTCTCTCTCTCTCCACCATCTCCATCTCCATCTATTTTGGACCCTTCTTATGTTTTTTCTCTCCATGGCTCATCTCTCCCCCTCTCCCCTTTTCCTTCTACCCCCTCTAAGATTATCGTCTCTCTCTCTCTCTCTCTCTCTCTCTCTCTCTCTCTCTCTCTCTCACACACACACACACACACACACACACACACACACACACACACATACACACATTGCATCATGTTATTATCTCACTCTTTCTCTGTATCACGTCGCCTCATGTTAATTCTCTCTCTCTCTCTCTCTCTCACACACACACACACACACACACCACTCTTTCTCTGTATCACGTCGCCTCATGTTAATTCTCTCTCTCTCTCTCTCTCTCTCTCTCTCTCTCACACACACACACACACACACACACACACACACACACACACACACACACGTCACCTCATGTTATTTGTCTCTCTTTAAATTTGACTTCATTTCTAAAGTTTGTCCCAATTTATAATTTTGTTTGTATTTCTATAATATAAAATCAAGTACATTTAATAGAACTTAATTATATTTAATAGTTTTTTATACAATTAATAAATTTAGGTAAAATTTTATAATTTTTATATTTGATTTAAGTAACAATTTTATTATCTTTTCTTTCTTTAATATAAATATTATGTTAAAATTCATTTGTAAAATCTAAAATAATTTCTAAACTTCAATATTTTACAACCTCCAAAATCTTATTATTTTAATAATAAAATAAAATTACATATATAAAAATCTTTATTTTTAAGATTTGAAAAAATAATAAACTTTCATATAAAATGAAAACTGCAAGCGAAACAGTAACCAAAAAAGATTTATAGAAAGTTTTTCCTTTCTACTTTACAATTCATTACCAAAATAATAGCAGATTTTCAAAAGAAAGAGGATATTTGTGAAAATAAAAACTTTCTGCAGCTATCTCAAATTGTTATTACTAAGTTTTTCTAGATTTAGTACTATTCTCTGGATGAACTTAGAGATATTAATAATCAATATTTGTAATAATAAAATTAAAAACAACATCAAGACTAACAATAATTATAAAAAAATTAAAAATAGCAGCAACAATAATAATAAGAAAAGAGTAATTTCTTTCAGTGTTTTATCTCTTCCATGCACCATTTAATCTAATAGTCATGCACCAATTCACCGAATAAGGAAGAGAATGTAGCATGAAGTTTGAACTTTGAGTTTTTAGAATCATGAATTTACACATGAAATACAGAGAATCAAGCAGTTATAAATTATTAATCACAAGTTCTACAACTATCTATGTTTGTTATAACAACAGTTACATAGGAATCTTGGGCCAGTCTCATTCGATAAAATTAGATTAAGTACAAAGTTAGTCTTGATTGTAGTGTAGTTAAATAAGCACGTGAAAGTCCATATGAGGCATTTCTCAATATAAAATATGGAAATTGTAATATATTTTAAGCATACAAATTAATACAACAACTGAAATTTTTTCTCCATTCTCATTTTGTTGTAGCAATTATGTTTTTGATATTTTTGATAAGTGTTGTAGCATGTTATATTTAACATTAAATTAATCTTTATTATTATATTTAATAGTAGTTTCAAACATTATTAAAAAGACTCTAAATACAACCAAATCACATAATCTAAGAACTAAAACATAAGTACCCATCACAGGAACAGTTAGAATGCCCAAAATTGCTAAAATAATTGCACCTGCAACTGCCGTTACAGAAGCAATTTGTTACTCAAATCTGTTATATTTCTTAGACTAAAGGAGCACAAGAAAAGTGAGATTGATATTATGAGTTACAAAAGAAATTTGAATGTATTTATAAGCATTTCTACTTAGAGATTTCCTATAACATTGTGTTCATACCAGATTTCCCTTTTTTTCAATTGTATTGCTAAGAAAATCACCATGGCTGCATTCTATATCTAGAGCAATTATCACATTGGACAAGTCGTTCAGCATTGACATAATTATTCGCACCATTTTCCAATGAAGAATCCCATCAGAATGCCACATGCTAGACATCTTGACAAAATTACAAACCGGTGGGAATGAGCTAGAACCTCTCAATCCGCACTTAACCATATTAAACCACTGAAAGAATAGGTAGCAGGAAGGAACCTATAAATTGGAGCCACAACAAAGATAATTCCAAATGCATATCTAGATCCAGAGTCAATCATTTATCTTTAATCCATTCCCATTCAGTCCCAGCAATGTGCTAATAGTTTCAAGAAGCTCCATGCATGAATCAAAAGAAAATGGATAGATCTGGTTAGGAAAGTACATATTGGACCAAAATATTTTAGAAATAGAAAAGAAGACACCCCTAAAACACTCCCATCAAGAACCATTAACAATGAAAAGTATTATAAAATATATATATCAAATAGATTTTGAATACAAATCTAAATCTAAATCAAACATTGAAGACTAAACTATTAAATGCAAGCCTAAATAGTTATGAACAGAATTCTAAATCTAAATGAAATTAATTAAAATTGAAATCTAAATCAAAGTAGAATATTATAACTAATTTTGAATTTCAATTTACATCTACCTCTAAATCTAAATGAAAATGTAAATAAAAAATAGAAATCTCACCTGCAAAAATGTTACTCCAAAACTTCAATTTACTCCTATTCAAAAACTCCAATCTAATCCTCCAATAACGTCCACCTCTTCCTTCCTGCAAAAATATAAAATGAAAATGAAATGAGGAGCCTTGGTTTTATAACTTCTGAGAGGCTCCTCATATGCTCCAACAGACGTCTCTTCACATTCCACAAATTTGTTTCAAATTCCCCCACTCCCCACAAAAAAAATGCATGAATGTGCATGCAAAATTATATTTAACAAAAAAAAAATCATATTGAAATTATTTCGCCCCTATTTTTTCAGGTCCTACTTTTTCGGGCCCTACTTTTTTAGGCCCTACTTTTTCGAGCCTATTATTTTGGCCTCCATTTGGCTTCCTATTATTTTGGCCAGCTATTATTTCGGGAATTCTTTTTTGATATTTAATTTGGAAGTTTGTAACCACTCCCAATTCTTTTTTATTGACAAGGAATCTTGGCATATTCTCGTGCTGGTCATTTGTGCTGCCATTGTATAGAACGCCTCTCGACGTAATTATTCAAGACCTTTATAGGTCTTTTCTATCCACCCCTAACCTAGGATCAATCCAAATCCATTCCCAGTGTCCCCTAGGTACCTTGTAGGCTCAATAATGCCATTAAGGCTTACATTAAAGCTTTGATAATAATATGATCAATCTATGATCAAAACAAGATCACATGTCCATGATTAAAATCATTACAAGTTTTAATGACCTTAGAAGGCCATTTGTCTTCCAATCCACCTAAGGATTGCTCATCTTGCCTCCTTCTTGTGACCTTGGTGCTCCTGCACCAATGTTGGCCAACAATTGGAAAATTTATGTTATCGATTGAGCTACTAGATCTTGTCATTTTCATTTTTTGACTTGAGAAAATTCTTACACTTAGCATAGCTACTATCTTTCAAAAGTTCTTCCTTATCCTTATAAATATTGGATTTGAGTTTAGTTTCAATATTTGGTAGCTTATTACCAAGAGTAGTCATCTCATAGAAAAAAAGTCTTCCGGCCTAAGCTTCTCTTGAAACTTGTTTTATAGCTCTTAATTTGAAAATAGATACAACTTTTTCATTGTAACATGTAGGCACAAATCTCATAATTTTACTCATGTTCATCATCACTGCTTCGTGGTGTACAGGCACCAAGGTCATTCTATGAAGATACATTTATTGA
Source organism: Cupressus sempervirens (assembly GCA_028749045.1). Classification (NCBI taxonomy): domain Eukaryota; kingdom Viridiplantae; phylum Streptophyta; class Pinopsida; order Cupressales; family Cupressaceae; genus Cupressus; species Cupressus sempervirens. The sequence continues at coordinate 581,547,830 of CM053789.1, forward strand.
AGACACTAAGGACTAAGGATCCAATGGACTTCTAATATAGGGAGACTCTACCCTGCAAGTGGACTCCACTTCACAAGTCCAACCCTCAAACTTAGGGTACTCAAACAACTTGGATCAACACTTAGGAACTCCCTGCCACCAATAGGCTTACAAAGGCAAATACTTCTTAAATGGTTTCAAAACTCAACTTTTTAGATGGAAATGGTTTTTATAGACTCAAAACAACAAGAAAAATCCCAAACTTGAGGTTTCTCAACACTCAACAATCAAATTTCAAAACTGTTACCAACACTTCCTATTAGGACAATTTCTAGTTTTAACGGTCAAACTCCCAAACCAAACAAAGGACCCCTAGCTTTTTTTTCATTTTTAAACACTCTTCAACATCCCCTAAGAGATTCCAAAAGATGAACCACCAACTTGGCTCCAGCATCAAGTTATGCCCACTTTGTGTCACAGTCCTAAATGGCCAATTTAGGCTGGGTTACAAGGAAAACATAAACAAATGGGTTCAAAGACTTGGTTCAACCCCTTATATCTCTGCTATATATAAAAATTTTCCTTCTACACCCTTCACTTGGGTCAAATTAATCAGTTTCGGAGCCTAATCCTTCTTTTCCCTTCAAATCTAGACTATACATAAGATTATGTTTAGTCTAGGGCTTGCTGGTAAAAATAGATGCCATGCTCCTACAGCCCTAAATCTTTGCCATCTCAAAGAACCCTCTCCTAACTTGTATTCCAAAAAGCAGCATTGAAATCCCACAGTGGGTTTGCAAGTTAGGATTCCATCTTGTTGAAACTATCAAATTTGGAGTAAATCTGACCTACCTACACTAAAACTGATATAACTTTTTTTGTATACAAGATAAAGACCTCAAACCAATTGAAATGGAATCCTGACTCAACCCTCTATCCAACCATATAAGACTTGTACCACCACCAATCCATAAAGGCCGTACATAATTAAAAAAAATAGTAAAAAAGACATAAAATTTAAGTTTTTTATTCACCAATGTTGTCCACCGTCTGTACAATGACCTTTCAAATGTGTGGGGATCTTAAGTACATGCCTTCAAATAGTTATAACTTCCATTTGGATGGTTGGATCACCATACAACCTCATTTTCAGTTTGACAAATATTATTTGCAAAAATTGCTCTTTAGCAACTTTTTGCATTTTGCAATTTTTTGCACTTTTTTAGGTTGGTTTAGTGGTTTTGAGTCCTATAATAATCATTTGGAATGATTAGGATTCATTTAGATTGGTGGTTAGTTGAAATTCCAAAACGTGCAAAAATTACAAAGTTGCATTAGCAACTTTTGCAACAATTTAGCAACTTTTGGGAAATAACCATAAAATTGTCTATATTCCTATATTCCTTTGACATTTTATTATTTCCGAACCTTTTCTAAGTCATAGAATTAGAATCAAGTGAAAAATGTAAAAATTGCACTTTTTGTGCAAAGTTGCATTGCTGAAAGTTGTAAAAGTTGCTCAAATTTGCAACTTAGTTGAAAAAAGGTCGTGGGATCGAACTGTCTGCTCCATTAGCTTTGAGTGGCTGGGTAAACACTATCCCCAACCTCATCCTGTCCCCTTCAGCGCTCGAATGTTCTCGGGCATGCCAAACTAGAATGTCCCTAAGGGTCACTAAATGTCATAGGGCTGCGATCTTTGACGGGGCATATCTCAGAGCTCGTGTGAGGTATGGATGCGATTTTGATTCTTACAGGACTATATTGCGAAGACCTAAAATAACCTCTCTCACTTTTTGAAGATCACACTCTGTTCTTTTTTTACAACACCATCTCGGGTGATGCTGAAACTTGCAATGTTGGCCAATACAAAGTTGCCAACTCCCAAATATCTCTCACCTTTCGTCGTGGGATCGAACTATCTGCTCCATTAGCTCTAGGTGGCTAAGTAAATCCTATCCCAAACCTTGTCCTATCCCCTTCAGAGCTCAAACATTTTCGGGCACATCGAACCAGAACGTCCCTAAGGGTCACTAAATGCCATAGAGCTACGATCTTTGAGGAGGCATATCTTGGAGCTCGTGTGAGGTATGGATGTGATTCTTATTCCTATAGGACCGTGTTGCAGAGACCTACACTAACCTCTCTCCTTTTTTGGAGATCATACTTTGTTTTTATGTTACGACGCCATCTCGGGTGATGCTGAAACTTGCAGTATTGGCTAGTACAAAGTTGCCAACTGCCAAATCTCTCTTACCTTTTGTTGTGGGATCGAACTGTCTACTCTATTAGCTCCATGTGGCTAGGTAAACCCTATCACCAACCTCATCCTATCCCCTTTGAAGCTCAAACGTTCTCGGGCACACCGAACCAGAATGTCCCTAAGGGTCACTACATGCCATAGGGTTGCGATCTTTGATGGGGCATATCTCGAGCTCATGCGAGGTATGGATGCAATTCCAGTTCCTACAAGACCGTGTTGTGGAGACCTACAATAACCTCTCTCACTTTTTGGAGATCACCCTCCATTTTTTTTTTACAACGCCATCTCGGGTGATGCTGAAACTTGCAGTGTTGGCCAGTACAAAGTTGTCAACTACCAAATCTCTCTCACCTTTCATCATGGGATCAAAATGTCTACTCCGTTAGCTTTGGGTGGCCAAGTAAACCCTATCCCCAACCTTGTCCTATCCTCTTTAGTGCTCGAACATTCTCAGGCACCCCGAACCGGAATGTCACTAAGGGTCACTAAATGCCATAGGGTTGTGATCTTTGACGGGGCATATCTTGGAGCTTGTGCGAGGTATGGATGCAATTTCAGTTCTTACAGGACTGTGTTGCGGAGACCTACAATAATCTCTCTCTCTTTTTGGAGATCACACTCCATTTTTATTTTATGATGCCATCTTGAGTGATGCTGAAACTTGCAGTGTTGGCCAGTACAAAGTTGCCAACTGCCAAATCTCTTTCACCTTTCATTGTGGGATCAAATTTTATGCTCCATTAGCTCTGGGTGGCCAAGTAACCCCTATCCCCAAACTCATCTTTTCCCCTTATGATGCAAATGAAAGTGTGATGAGCCCTTTAGACAACCCAAAATGAGCAAAAGTATAGAAGTGTTCCAAGAGACCCTTCTAGGTCTTGATGGGAAAAATCTACAAATAGTCAACTCTAGGAGGTTTCAAGGCATCAATAGGTTTATTTTGGCATATCTAACTTGTTCCAATCAATACCTTTCAGTTTCAATACCTTCTAAACCAAAATGCTCAATGTACCAAAATGTTGTCAATGCAAGTTTTTCCAATTTTGTGACAGCAGCAAGACAAATTGATCAATAAATTTTGTTTTTCCCAAAATACTCTTTGAAGAAATGGACATTTTGGATACCCTTTATCCTCGCAAAAAACATATATAAAACGTAGATACCCTTCCTTTGGAAAATATCAGAGATCCTTCACGCTACCCCTGTTTCCAACAATGTAAGAATGATGCAGTTACAAAGCAACTGATAGGAAGACTTGAGATCTGGTATGTTGATATCAAAGGAAAATTTGGGGCCATTCTCCTATCTAAAGTTAACTAAATGAATATGTTGATTGTATCACTTCATATGTACTTACGAAGAATATCATATGTATGAATTGATGTAGTGGTATAATCCATTGAGGGAGAAGTCTTAGCATGACTTAGAGAGAATTCTTAGCATGACTATGGGAGAATTCTAAGTGTGATGTTGTAATGCCAAGATAAATAAAGAGAAAGAAAGTTATAATCAAGAATAATAAAAAGTAAAGGGGCATATATTATGAATGATTTGTTACCTTTGGAATTTTTGTCAAAGTGGGGGAGATTGGTTATAGGGAGATTATTTGTATGGAGATGAAGATAAAATATTGAATGGAATTATATCAAAGGTAGTGATCTAAAAATAGAAGATATGAGTCAAAGGGGGAGAAATGAACTATTGGCAAATGCTACTCAAGGAGAGAAGTGTTATAGTTAAGATATGAGTCAAGCAGAGACATGAAGTAGACAAGTGTTGCAATCTAGTTCTATGAGTATTTTCATAAGGGGGAATATATAATAGAAAAAAGTGGAAACATTATTGTGTTTCATCATAATTTGAAGATGATAAATATTGGTGAGTATTGAAGAATATGAGTGTACTCATCCATGAATAAGTCAAGAGGATATGTGAGTATTGTCATGTTGTAGTGTTATGATATGTAATTGTTGCCATTAATGTATGTTTTAAGATGAGTGTTGCCATTAATGTGAAAGGAGGAGATTGTAGGTATAAATTATGCAACATTTCTACTTGATTTATTGATTAATATTGGTATAGATTTAATAATATGTGAATCCATTTTTTGGTTGTCATTAACATTCAATATTTTACTTAGTGTTTTTAGCATGTTACTAGATATTGATTGAATAAAGTATGCATTGTAGAATGTTGTAGGAGTTTCAATCCTATAGTTTGATTATGCTATGTATAATGATGCTATGTTTATGATAGTAACTCTTAATATGAATAATTGAGTAAGTTACGATTGATGAGATCAAACTAGGTAATTGCTAAAATAGTCATTGACAAGCAATAAATTTATTTCAATGTTATAAATATCAGTAACTTTTTGGCATATCTAACATGTTCCAATCAATACCTTTCAATTTCAATACCTTCTAAGCCAAAATGCTCAATGTACCCAAATGTTGTCAATGCAAGTTTTTCCAATTCAGTGATAGCAGCAAGACAAATTGATCAATAACTTTTGTTTTTCCCAAAAGACTCCTTGAAGAAATGGATGTTTTGGATACCATTTATCCTTTCACAAAACATATATAAAACTTAGATACCCTTCCTTTGAAAAATATCAGAGATCCTTCACGCTACCCCTGTTTCCAACAATGTAAGAATGATGCTATTACAAAGCAATTGATAGGAAGACTTAATATTTGGTTTCCAAATTTTGCATAGTCTCTTAAAATTTCTTTAATTAGGAGATTCCACACTCAATTTCAATCTAAGAGTTACCTAACCCCAGAAGCCCCAATTTACCCTTTCAGAACCCTTGTTCCTAGGGCTTAGTCAATCCCATACGTGCCAACACTTTTCTGACCAATTAAAGATGCAAACATCAAATTTTTTTCATCACAAGCATGTTCCCAAACTCAAACACTATCCTTATTAAGACAAATCTCCTGCTATAGGTCTGTCCCCTAAACTTTAACCCTTGTTTTCACAACTTTCTTGCTTGGTGGCCACCAATTCTTCAGATTAAATGCTCATTACAAAGTTAGTAAGTATCGTACATGTTAGAGAAGCGTCTTAGGGATTATGGTTTTAGTTGTGTGATCGTATCTATGGTGATTCTTACAAACTAAGTTGATTTTTTGAAGATCCTAAGTTGTGTTATTATGATATTTTACATTGGTTTGAGATCTAAATCCCTAAGTTGAATAGCTTAGTGTATTCAAGTAGGATTGAGACCAAAAAGATTTAAAATTTTTGAATTGAATTGATGGGTAGTTTAGTGGTGGATTTGAGTTATTTTTGGTTAGTAGAGGAGGTCTGAGGCCATGCACCAATTATCTAGTAATTACTTTGAAAATCAAACCTAGTGTAACCTTATTAGGTCTATGTACTTTACATGGGTTAGGTGCTACATGAATGGAATTGGGAATCTAGGCTTTGGAGTCTTAAATAAATTCCAAAAGGGTGTTTGAATCTACCCATAGAATAGTTAGATTTCAACCTAAGAGGAATTTTAGTCCAAAAAATTAGAGTAGGAGACCTACAAGGAATTCTATGATAGTCAACATTTTGTACTGTATGACAATTAGAGGGTTAAACCAAGAGTTTATTCTCAATCAATTCAACATAAGGAAGGTGTCCCAATAGAAACTTGGGGTTGGTGAAGCCACTGGTGAAGAGTTACACTTATTGACTTGGAATAGGGCTAGTGTCTCTAAAACAAAAAGGTGCAAGATCTTGATTGGAGAAGTACTCACCTTGGAGGAGTTCACAAATGAACCTATCACTTTGGATAGGCCACAAAAATGATATCCTAAAGGAGTAAGATATTAGGAAGGCCACAAGTTTAGTTTGGTAGATTAGGAAGAAGAAAGTGCTTAAACCTCACTTCTTGCTCAACATCTCTGCATTAGTAAGGGGGAGATAAAGAGGATAGATGGCTACATAGATATGGAAAAAAAATAGATACGGAAAAAATAGAAATATAAAGAGGGGGGAATAAGAGAGAGTGAGATACAAGGATAACATGAGCCAAAACTACCAAATTGCAGTGCTTGAATCCTTCATTAGAAAATTGACACCCAAATTTGGATACGAGTCTACAAAACAACATGTTCCTTCCACTTTTCATACTCTTTAATTTCCTTTTAAAGTTGCTCTATGATATTCCATAACATGCATTGTAAATTCGTTAACAAGTATAGCTCCCTCTTACAAGTATCTTATGTGTCATCTTAGATTCATCCCCCTCTCATGTGAGATATCTCTCTTTCCTATACATCACAACTATTTATTAAACTTTTATTTTTACCTTAATCTAGTTACTATAGAAATATAACAACAAATTCCAATCAACTGGTGATTATGTTACAATCATTAATGTATGAAAACACATAAAACTATCAGTGATTATGTTACATTTATGATTTTTAAAATGACTTTTTTTGCAAATAATCCATCTTTTCTCTACTATCTCTGACATTTTTTAATTGATGATAAAGAATGGTGGTTATGTATTGAAGCTTAACAAATGGAGAGCTTCTCAAGCTATTGATTTCTTTCATGGAGTTCCTAATAAATCTCAAGGTTCTCATTTAGGTGACCAATTGCCAGGATGTCCATGAATATTGTCTAATAAAGTTTATTGCCAGGAGGTCCTAATCGATCTTGACTAATAAAGTTTATTGCTAATCAATATTGTATCAAAAATTCAAACTAATTAGGTATTGAATTAAACTTGATAAACAAATGATAGAGAAGGAAAACTTTAAACATGAACAAGATCATAAATCATATGTTGATGACATATTGCAAATGATTAACTTATGCTTAAACAGTGATAAATTTTATTGTTAATCAATATTCTATCAAAGTTTCGAACAGATTAGGTATTGAATTTAATGTCATACATAAACATATCTAATTTAATGTCATACGTGCACAGATCTAATTTAATGTCACACATGAACATATCTAATTTAATTTCATACATGAACAAACATATAATATAAAATGATAACCAATAATGTCATGTACATTAACAAACACATAATATATTATGATAACCAATAATGTCATATATGAACAAATATATCATACATTAACCAATAATGTCATAAGTCGAATAATGTCATACATCAAATATAAAATGTCATATACATCAAATGTGTATCGAATATGTCCATTGATGCCTATATATATACATGTCTAGATCAACTATATCTTTTCCTTCCCACGAGGGGAAGGAAACAAATATGTCAATGTCTTCTGTTGTCATGTGGAGGGAGATGGTGGAGATGACAAGGTCCTCCTAACATGCTCGCTTGTCCTCTTGTTGAGGCTCTTCTCCAACTCGAGCTGATACAAACAAAGTAAATATGAATCAATATTTATTATACGTTGAAATCAAATATATGTACACACAAAATCAATTATTTTCTTACCGCCATCAAATAGTCACTCTGTAATTCCACCTCGAAGGCTCGTGGACGATTAGGCATGATGAGACCCTACAAAAATTCAATAAATATAATCACTTATAAATAACATTAGAAATTTTGAGACTAACTATTATAAACAACAACTAAAATGAAGAAAATTATTTCATACCTCAGTCAATGGCTGTGAGCTAGCCATAGCTGCGGCCACTCCACGATCAACAGACTGTCGAAGATGAGGAGGTGTGTCTAACGTCATGAGTTGCATGTCATACAATACACGTTACATGTAACATGAAATAAATATAATCAAATGAATTAAATTAACATAAAACAACTGTACCTGTACGAAGCTCGTACAATGTCTATGCTCTGAGTCCATAGTAAAGGTTGAGGGTCCTGTGGAGAACTGATGCACATGCATAATTTTTTTGTCAATCCTTAATATGATTACTTAATAAATATATGTATTAATTAAAATGATTAAATCGATACATACCTCTGGACTCATGGAGGGTACAAAAAATGAGCCTAGAGGATCACTGCTAGGCCTGGCAACACTCTGACCCTAAATTTTGAACAATGTCAATAGATGCTAATTAATTAATCATTCACTATACATATCAAATATGATCAAATTAGTGAATTATAATTGTAATCTACCTGTGTGTCAATGCTAAATGTGTCGCTCAGGAACTAATTAGTGACGAGCCCATCATCCGCACCATCTCCAGCACGAGTGGCAAATGTGCATTGGGATCCGCATGAATTGCACATGTGACCACGACATACAAAAGGCTCCCCCTCAACTAATGGGCTTGTGGAATGGATTAGGGTCTGCATCAAAGCATTAATGGTCCCTAGAGTGCTGGCCTCTACATGTTCCTTCACAACTGAAGGAATAATCACATGCTTGCGTTGTGGCTTGACCACACGTGCCCTAACTACATTAGGGTCATGACGTGCTCCCGACCTCTCAAATGATGACCCCCCACCTCTACCCTGGGAGTCTAATATATCAAAATAATTGGGGATCTCCCCAAGGACAAACTCACAATATAATTTCTTCAAAAAATACATGGGGACCTCGTGATTGTTGCAAGGAGGGGCATCAAAAACCATCCACCATCTATCCCAAAAATTATTTCTAATAGCATCGTGTATGCACCAATAGATGGGGAACCGTTTAGTACCCTCTCTAACAGTATTTTGCTCATCGGATTTTCTAAATAATGCACATATTTCTTCTTTTTTTAACATCTTCATATGACAATTTATTTGCATAAAAACTTTTTTGTTCATCCCTCTTAACCCGCCAAATATCTAACTGACCACTAACTGAGGCTATCTGGGTCTTAATGGATTCAAGGGATGATGCCAATTGAGCCCTCATTGGATTGGTTTGTCCAGATTCTTTCAACTGAGCAATGAGTCCTTCTAATTCAGTTTTGCCTCTCTCTATTTCATTTATTATATTTTCTTGTGTGCTTGGCAGAGGTCTTGCAATTGGTTCAAATTGTAGAATTTGTTGTTCTTCTTGAGGAGGGTTTTGGTTTTGAGGTTCTTGAGGGTTTTGTGGATTTGCCAATTGATTATGGACATTTCCTGATAAAAAATCAATTGAAATCCAAATAAATACACAAATCTAAATAAAAATTGTAAAAACCCTACAAAACAATATGAAAAACATATCAAACAATGCAAAGTTAAGTTTAGATCACATACGGCGTCGGCATGGGTGTGCTTGTGATCTCAAATTTTGCCGGCGAGGAGGCATATTGGCAAGGGATGGTGAAAATGTTAGATTTTTCAACTCGTGTGCGCGCCGCTCTGCAGGAATAGTAAAAACCTCTGATGAAAATGATGGGTTGTGGGTGTGCAACCCATCATATATAAAAATTTGATTTTTATAATAGCGTGTATGCCCTATAGCGCGTACACGCTATGGCTCAGGTTACCCAAACCATAGCGCATATGCTCTATAGAGTGTATGCGTTATAGCACGTACGCACTATTGAAAATATGAACAAAAAAAAAAAAAAAAAAATTGTCACCTTTTTGGCACCACAACTCGGTGCATATGCCCTATATAGAGATCATATATGATTGACTAACTCTTGTGGGCTAACCTACATAAGAATATCTCATTAACACCCCTTTCATCTGATTAGAAAATTTATTCTCACCCCTTTCATTTGATAAAATAATATTGTCAATGATAGGGGAAATGAAACATTTCCTAGGATTGCAAATAACCCCATAATAAGGATGAAATCTTTATATCGTAAACTAAGTATTTTCAGGACTTACTAAAAAACTTAAAATGGAAAATTGTAAACTTGTAGGAGCACTCATGGTTAAAAGTTGTAAATTGTCTTCTACTAATTCACCATATATAAATGTGATATAGATCAATGATTGGAGGATCGCAATATATAAATACCACACGACTAGGTATATTTAATGATGCTGAAATTGTTGCAAGGTTTCAAGCAGAACCTAAAGAAATGCATTTGAGAGTTGTAAAAAGAATATTCATATATTTGAAATGGACATTGAATTATGGTTTGTGGTATGATAGGTCTTAAGATTTCATTCTATGCTTTTACTGAGGTAGATTAGACATGACGTGTGGATGAAACAAAAAATACAAGTGGAGAATTCTTTCTTAGAAGGAGATTGGCTTCTTGGTTAAGCAAGAAGCAAGATTGCATATCTCAATCCACTATTGAATCAGATTGTTGTTATGGCAAAAATAAATGTTGAAGGATATTGGTATTGTAATTGATGAGTCTGCAATTCATTGTGATAATACAAGTACTATTTTTGATTAAGTGAAAATGGGTTTTGAAGGGACCTTGAAACTCAAGTACAAAATAAGTATTTAACTGGGGTACCTATAATCCACACTAAAAGATATACAAAACATTGGACAAAGAGAAACGAAACACAAACAAAACAAGACAAAGACAAAGAAGGGGGTGCCAAACAACTCACAACCCCCACTAACACAAACTGGTGGTCAAGGAAAGGGTAAACACTAAATAAACAGATCACCCTACAAAAAGAAAACAATAGCAAAATTATGATTTCCCCTTAGCTCCTTGCTTGTGGTAGGTAAGGGACATGTCAAAAGAAGAAGAGGGATATTTCTTTAAATATTTTTCCTCTAAGCCTAATTCATCCCTCATCAATCTTGGTTGCCATAGAATGTTAGGCCAACAAATCTATGGATAATGCAAGTATTGTTAACATGCCAAAGAATCATGTTTTGCATTCAAAGACAAATCATATATCAATCAAGTATCATCTTTTAGAGAAAATGTTGCAGAGAAGGAAGTAAAGACAAAATATGTAAGCACAAAGGAACAAATAACATATATTTTCACCAAGCCTTAACCTAAAGAAACCTTTGAGTATCTCAGAGGTATGCTTGGGGTGCACCCTACCAGAACTAAATGATGCAGGAACATATCAATCCAGAGGTTATCAGAGCATTATTATAGGCTTAGATGTGATGCTTAGGGTTTGCTCCACATGGGGAGTATTCACTATGGTTAGAGCTAAGCTTAAGAGTTCTTTGGATCTTCTTTAGGGAAGACTATTTTCTGATCAGAGCACCTAGTTTTTTTTGTTTTGTGGCACTTAGTTAAATCCTTTTGATTCTTGGAATAGAGGAATTTTAAGAAAGATACATCACCTACTAGGGAGAAAGATTGTTTATAGAGTTTGGCATTACTTGGCACCCTTTTCCATTGATGTCAAAGGGGGAGATATTATGTGAAAAACCCCCATCTGAGGGAAGTATTTCCTAATGGTGAGTGTTATGCTTAAGTGGGAGCATTGTTGAGGATACTCAGAAAGTTGTATTGAGATGTTATTTTTGGATTGATGATTTTTTCAAACATATGTTGTCATCAATGCAAAAGGGGGAGATTTTGATACTGCTAATTGAAATTGTTGTTAGATGGTTGTTGACATGCAAGTTTTGTCATTGATGACAACATATGTTTATGTATTACAGAGACAATTTAGGTAAATTGTGATTCTATGTGTTACAACCTATTGGACAGGATAAAATGGACAGTGTACAACATTCCTGAGTATGCAACTTTAGATTTATATTTCAGAATAAGTGTAAACATAATTTTAATGGTTACAAAGCTTTTTGTGTTTATATGAGAGAGTTACAAATGTTTTTGTGAAGACTAGTTGTAGACCAGTGATAAGGAATTATGCCATAGGTAGTGTCTATATAAGTTGTTGGAGAGTAGAAATCATTCTATGCAAGCATAAGGCATGGAGAAGACTTTGTTTAGTGCATGCTTCCGAATTTGTGGTTCATTTGGTCATTGTTGTGTTGACCGCTTGCGTGTAGCATTTGTACATTTGCATTTGGGAGCCAATTGGATAGTTTAGCATTGTGTTTGGATTGGTGAGTGGATCTTGGCACACATTTTGATATTTCTAATTGTAATTTAATTTTAATAGTTATCATGTGTGCCTTAGTGCAAGCCTTGATGTTGGATATCAGAGCAGAGGTGAAGGCTGGTCAGATGCTTTGATAGAGGTATGAGTGGAATCTATGATCATTCCTTATGTACTTCGGTAGAACTGTAAAGGCATTTGAATTGTCATTTAATCAGTTCATCTTGAAGGTAGATTAACCTTTACCATTTCGAATAGCATGTCCTCATTGAAAGTGGCTTTAACCCCTTTTGAGAAATGTACTCAAGCAATGATCCTTCTATTATGTATCAACTCCTAATAAAGTTGTGAACCTTCTAATAGAAGTTTTGTCCTATAGCAAGGACTTGTCCTAAATAACATGGATTGATGTACTAAATGCTTTATATAGACTTCTAAAAGGGCCAGGTGTCCCCAGGGACATTTGCATACTAGTGCAAGATCTTATAGGTATCATCCCTACCAGAGTTTTTCCCTTAACAAGATATTCATGGATAACAAAAGTCTTGTATCTTTTTGTACTGTTTTGCTTTGCTATATCTTTCTGCACACAACGAATTCATCCCCCTTCTTATAGAAATTATGTCACCCATCCACTATTTATATATTTCTTATACATACATACTAAAACATTTTTTAAAACAAATTTCTATATAAAAACATACACATTATATACAAAGTGCAACCAAAGGTATTAAATGACTTACAACATGTGGTCGTACTTCAATAAAAAAAAGTTACAATTTTTTTTCCAATTGTAAAAAAATGGAAAATTACACTGAGGGAAAAATTAAATTCAGTAATATAGTCAACGGCGTGGTTGAAAACTGTTCAAGTTTTATTTTAATAAATAAATAAAAATCTATGCCGGTTAGGAAGTTTGGCAATGGCGTGTTTCTGCAGTAGAGCCAATAGTCAACATGGCTTTAAGCTGAAATTTAGGTCCCAAAACAATGGGTGCGACCTTAAACTTCCAGTCAAAAACCTCTAATTTGTTTTGATAAAAGAATCCAAGCATAGGGAGAGAAAAAATGGAGGGAGAATCTAAAATGTAAGTTTTTCGGAGGGATCTTCGGAGTGGGGAGAAAGGCACCAGAGTTTGATGTGACGGTCGAGGCTGGCGGTGTAGACCAGGTAGGCGGGGAGAGGGGAGAGGGAACGGGAAAGGGTAATGGCAAGTGCCTTTACGGGGCCTCGGTGGCCATCCAGAACCGCCACACACGAATGCGAATTCCCGGGGCCCCTTCTCCACACGCGTACGCTCTTATCCGCCGATCCGCTGCACACCAACTCCCCCACGCTCGCCAGACACAGTACGGCCCTCCTGTGCCCTCTCAGAGCCCCCGCCACGGTCATATGCTGCGCGCTCTCCTCTCTCTCCCACACTATGATTGAGCGGTCACAGGCGCCGGAGTAGAGGAGGAGGGAACCCGAGGAGAGGGAGAGAGCGACGGCATTGATACAAGACTTGTGTCTCTGCAGCGTGGCGACGAGCGAGTGGCGCTTGTCGCCGGGGGCTTTGTTCCACACCTTCACCCTCGCGTCCGCAGACCCCGTGTAAAGAAAGCCGTCGGCGGAGACCACGAGCGCGTTGATGGCGTCGTCGTGCGCTCGGAAGGAGTCGACGCATCGGAAATCAGAGGGGCGCCAGACTTTGACGGTCCTGTCCCACGAGGCCGAGTACAGAAAGCCTCTCCCATCCACTGCCAGCGCCGATATGCTGTCCACGTGCTCCATCCACAGCGCCCTCCTGTGCCTCCGCACCCTCACGTGATTTCTCGGCAACCACAAAGACATGAGATAATCCATCACGGTCGGCACGCTCGCCACCAGCCTCAGCCGCTGCCGCTGCCGCGACCACACCCGGATCCTGTGATCCTGATGGGCGCTGTATACTCTCTCTCCCGCCACCACGATGCACTTGACGGCCCCCTTCATCCCCCCCATCATCCCCCCCATCATCTGCCCCTTCCACACCCTTATTCCGCTCTCCGATGATCCGCTGTACACGACATCCCCCGCCGCCGCCAGGGAAACCACATGCCCGCCCCCCTCCACCGTCGCTACGCACCTGCACCTGTATCTGTACTCTGCCTCGCACCATCCCTCGCCTGCCCCAAGGGACGGCACCGAGGCGAGGCTGTTGTACGACTGGATGCTCAGTTCACTCTGACTCTGTTCCGAATACAAGCTGCTCTGCGACACCAGGGAGCTCTCTTGCGATGTCAGGCTCTTCCTCTCCTCCATTCCTACTACCCCCTTTCCCAGACACCCCATGCTCTTCAATTTACTTCAATATGCAATGGATCAACGGAAGTCAATCTTCTTCCCCACGGAAAACCGGCATTGTCGAGAAAGAATATGCATCAATTGGGAGTGTCAACACATATTTAAATCTAATTAAACCCAACCATATCATATCATATTTATTTTTATATTTATATTGGTTCCTGTCGCCACACTATCTCTTCCTACAATAACCCCAAACAGAATTGCCTAAGATATGCCCTATTGCGGATTGTCTGACAACTCAAAGTATCAAGATCGCCCGTCGAACACAAACGTTAAGCCTAGGCACATGTGGTAACTTCCAGATAATAAAGTAATTACTATTCCCTTTTTAATGTAGGAATATTATCGGATGGATCCACAGATTCGAAGAGACGTGGATTCATCAAAGTTATGTTGGGATTATGATGTAGAGGTGAATCTAGTCAAGACGGGTCTTGATTAAATGTTGGAACAAAGCTTTGAGGAAGTAATATTATTCCGCTTCTGTAAAGCCTTATAATTGCTTGCACACACAGCTCATCCGACGGACTATTCTAATTTAAAATTGTAAAGGCACAAAATGTACACACTCACTTCTCTCTTATGTATCGGACTAAATTATATATAATTATTTAAAAACTTATTGATTAGTATATATACAAAAATTAGTATTGAATGGTTAGTAAATGGTATAGATATATTATGTTATAATGTTTATTTATTTATTTATTTTAAGATTATCTATAGATATTATAAATATATCTTTTTGAAATTTAACAATATTTTAAAGGGTTCTTGTCAATCAAAATTAAATCTAATATATATTTATATTTGAAAAGATTATTTATTATCTTATGTAATTTTGATTCTATTTAATTGTTAATATCAAATATATTCCTTTATCTAGCCTAACCTTACCCTATTTATTTTCATTTTACTTGCTACTAAGTTGGGACTAGGTGAGCTTAGGCAAGACTAATCCTTTAGGGATGTACCAAGCAAATATTGGAGAACAAACCCAACTCAAACCAACCCCACTACATGTCCAACAATGCTTTTTAATAATAAATCAATCTTATTTCTTTATTTAATATATCGAATAATATATTGTAAAATTAAATAATTACATTGGTGGAAAATATTTAAAAGACTATGAATAAGACATAGAACAACTCTCTAAAAAATTTTAAAAAATCAATAAAGAACCAAATAAATGAGATAACAACTAGTCAAAGACTAGAAGGAGGACCATTATGTATATTTATTTAAATGTTAATTTATTTATCAAAGAGTTATTTCTCAATTTATTTATTTTAAGTATATGAAAGTCATGTTTTAGGTTTTATAGTTTTTTTTTTTAAATGTATGATAGTGATGATTTTTGTTGGTAGACTATAGGAGTTAAATACACCATTCTTTATAAAATATAGTGCATTGGGTAATCTTTTTAACGTGACTTGGGTTAACTTTAAGAAACCCCCTCGAAAAAAATATAAATTTGTGGCGAATCCAACATTACTTTCAGGGGGAAAATTTAAGTTTTGTCGGCAATTTTTTTTTATGTAAGGAAATGTTTAATGTTAGATGCAATTTTTCTTCGACCATTACAAAATTTCATAAAATCGAGGCGATTTTGTTCCTTTTCATACAAAGGGTATATATTGTTTATGGTGATTTTCCCATTCATTAGAAAAATATATATGGGTAAGTGCACCAAGTTGTGGTGCCGAAAGAGGGGGTATAAGTGGCCACTTTTTTCTGAAATCAACAATTTCTGAACTTTGACAAGAATTAAAAGATAGTTACACTCAAAATTTTAAGATATGACAAAAATGAAAGTAGTAGTCTTTTGAATCTAGTTTCTAAACTACTAATTTTTTTTTAAATGGTTTAGTTTTAGGTCCTAAAAAAGGGGGCCACAGAAAATGGTACTATTTTTTCAGAAAAAATATAACATAGTGCAAAGTGTGCCCCTCCAAAAAAATTTAATCGCTCTGGTCAAAAGTTACCTAACATCGTGTAGTTTATCCTAGATTTTATGGATAATTTTATAATATGTATTTTTTTAATGAATTTTGCAATTGGACACATCCCAAAAATGCGAAATATCTGTGTGCTTCCCCTAGAAATGATTGAAAACTAATCTAAAATCAAAACTTCATTTTTTCAAAATGTGTAGAATGGAGTTTAGTTTCTAAAAAACTAAGTTGTGAAATTCGATGAACAAGCTAACATCTACACCCCAATTAGTACATGTTGGTTTTTGACAGGAAATGAATATACATTCAAAAGAAATTATAGTTGAAAGGCTTAAACTAGTTCAAATTTGAAATAAATTATATGGTTAAATAGCTAACAAAAAGATCTACAATGTCATGTAACTTGATTTTATTGATGGTCAACCATGAGAAAACTTGAAGGAGAGCACACAAGAAAAATCAATCATTTTTTGTATATTTACTGCAAAACACATCTCAGACCAGTTTAGAGACTCCAAACCTTTGGGTTGGATCCCCAAGGCAAATCCAAGCCTTAGTTTTGGTAGAATATAAAGCTTTAAATAGTGTGTTTGTACCATAGGGTGTGCGTGTTATGTAAAACATTTTTAAATTCAGGTTTACATAGCACATACACGCTATATAGTGCACATGCACTTTGTAAGCCTAAATTTCAATAGAGAGGGAAGGAGAGAGGGTAGAAAGTGAGAGAAAGAGTAGAGGATGGGGAGAGAGTAGGAGATGGGAGAGGGTGGGATAGGGAGAGAGGGAGGGAGAAATATATATATATATATATATATATATATATATATATATATATATATATATATATATATATATATATATATATATATATATAGAGAGAGAGAGAGAGAGAGAGAGAGAGAGAGAGAGAGGGGTATGAGAGAGAGATATGTGTGTGAGAAATATATAGAAAAGAGAGGAGTGGGAGAGAGATTCAACTAGAGAAATGGAGAGAGAGAGAGAGAGAGAGAGAGAGAGAGAGAGAGGGAGGGAGAGAGGGAGAGAGAATAGGGGTGGGAGAGGGTGAGATAGAGAGAGAGTAGGGGATGGGAGAGGGTGGGGGAGAGAGAGGGAGAGAGAGTAGGGATGGGAGAAGGTGGGAGAGAGGGAGAGAGGGAGGGTGGGAGAGAGGGAGAGAGGGCGAGAGAGGGAGTAGGGGATGGGAGAGGGTGGGAGAGAGAGGGAGAGAGTAGGAGATGGGAGTGGATGGGAGAGAGAGAGGGAAGGAGGGAGGAAGGGAGGGGGAGAGAGAGAGAGAGAGAGAGAGAGAGAGAGAGAGAGAGTAGGGGGTGGGAGAGGAAGGGAGAAATGGAGAGGGAGAGAGAGTAAGGGATAGGAGAAGGTGGGGGGTGGAGAGAGAGAGAGAGAGAGAGAGAGTAGGGGATGGGAGAGGGTGGGATAGGGGGGGAGAGAGAGAGAGAGATCATAGGGGATGAGAGAGGGTGGGAGAGAGAGAGAGAGTAGGGGATGGAAGAGGGTGGGATAGGGGGCGAGAGAGAGAGAGAGGGAGAGAGTAGGGGAGGGAGAGGGATAGAGAGAGAGTAGGGAATGGGAGAGGGTGGGGGAGAGGGAGAGAGAGAGAGAGAGAGAGAGAGAGAGAGAGAGAGAGATTTCAGAAGTGCGTACGCACTGTATGAAAACACCAAAAAATGGTTATAACAAAAGTTTGGGTCCCTACTAACCCATATTCTTTTTTATGTCTATTTATTTTGTTTTTTTGATAGAAAACATGAGTTTCATGTTGTTGGAAGTTAGCAAACACCAAATCCAATCATTGGATACACTATTTGAAGGCTATTTGAACATTCTTTCATGCTATTGGAAGCTAGAAAACACCAAATTCAATCATTGGATACACTATTTGAAGGCTATTTGAACATTCTTTCTGTAGAAAATTTTAGTGCAGTCCTTTTTAAATATTCTTTGTTACCATAGAGACAAATTTCATTATAATTTGACAAGTTGTTTAATTTCATTAAAATTTGTATGTTTGAATGAATTGTTATTTATAAATGGTTAGAAATTTGACATGTTGTTTAATATATATATTATGTATTCATTGATATAATTATAATTTATTTATGTATTTGAATGATTTGTAATTTAAAAATTGTAAGTAATTGAGATGTTTGGATAATTTGACATATAGAAATCATCATCATGCCAAGGAAGAAACCAAAAACTCAAACAACTAAAGAGAGGAAGAGAGATTTGGCAATTAAAAAAGAAAAATGAAACTACTACGTGAACAAAAAAAATTGCAATGCAATGATGAAGAATTGTCTTTCAAAGAGAAATAAGAACCACCAATACAAAGAAACAAAGAGGAAGAATTGGAAAGACAAAGAGAACGAATGAGACTATTACGCTCAAGAAGACAATTGAATTGTGAAGCTACACCAACTTCCAATGTTGGAGTCATATCATCATCTCATGTTAAAGAGACACTAATTTCTATATCCGAAAATGTACACACTCCATCATGTCATGTTGACAGCACAACATCAACATATCAAGTAGGTGATATTTCATCTTTTGCATCTTATTGCCAAGGCACATCATCTTCAGTTCAAGGTACGCAAAAAACTCAACCTTATGTTGATGTTCAAAATGTTGAGGGAATGGAAGAGATTATAAAACCTTCTAGAATTTGTTTTAGAAGACCAAAATATTTTATTGATATTGATACTAACATATTGAAATCAATGCCTGACAAGATTAGCAAGTGTACTTGTCAAATAAAAGTTAATCGTATGTGGAGATTATTCTTTGAAGAATTAAATATTACTTCAAGGCCAATTATTTTTTGAAATGATAGGGAATTTAAAATTTAGGCCCATCATGAAGATTATTGGGTTAAGAACAATGGATGATTCAAATGAAAAAACAATTGTAAAGAATCTAATGAGTGCATATGACAAAGTGGGTTCTAAATCATGCACCAAAGATAGTAATATCACAAGATGTGTACTTACATCAACAATAGTAAGTACCCAAATGAAGAAAGCTCGACTCATGAGAAAGACAAGAAAAATGTTAAAAATTGATAGAGGTACTCTAAGGAGAGCCATGTAAAGCGTGAGAGATTGGAAGATCCAATGAAAATTGAGTTATGGACATTTAGCAGTAGACCACCACGAAAGGATAAAGAAATTAGTGAAGCTTTGAAATCATTGATTGAAGATTTTTGGACAAAATGCACTTGTGTTTCCCCTAATAAAAGAGATGTTGTAAGAAGGAGGATTGGTAGTCAAAATCGCAATCCACGTGCGAAACATTTTTTGTACTCAACTCAGACAATTTTTTGCAAAATTTATTGGTATGTATCCTCAAATTCAAATAAGTCAAAGATTTTTTGAGATGGGTAAACCTTTTTATGTGAAGATAAAGACACACACACAACTTGTTGTTGTAGGATGCATATTGAATTTTTTAACCATTTTTGATGTTTTTAGACATATATGTGTATTTTTGCATTCTAAGTTTATTTTGTAGGATTGTGACATGAATGAGCCACCTAGATCTTCAAGGGAATACATATCCAACATTTTATATGAAATGGGGGCAGTCAACAATTTTACAAGACATCATGCTTGGATGGTACATGCTTATTTTGTGGTTCTTTGCAACTTTTATCAACTTGTGAACATATGGATAGTACACATGCAATTGGAAATGAAATAGTAGATTACGAAAAATATAAGATAGTAACATATGCTCTAAAAGATGGGAAATAGGGTAAAAGATGTGATTTAGTCATTAAAAAGATTTCAGTCTATGAGTTCGTGAAAAGATTATTGACGAGTATGCAAGGCATACATAGAGCTCAATGGTTGGATTTGTAATTCAAGTTGTGCAAGGATACATTTTCACTAGATACCATTGTTTTAGTTGTAGACTTCATAGAGAACTACACACTACAACCACAAAATGAGGTGCAAGAAAAGTATTATACTTGTCAATAGATTTTCATATTTGTTCACATAACATTCATGCATTCACCTACAAGTACAGAGGATGCCAGGGAGATATTGAGGGAGTACCATTTTTACATCAAGAATGATCGATCACATTCTATAGAGTTTTTCAATGGTCGTTTTCAACTATTTTATGGAGATTTGGCTAACAGGGGCATACCATATCGCCAACACATTATTTGGTCAAACAATTGCGCATCTCAATTCAAGAATTCATGAATGTTCCATTGGTTGAGCAAGATGCACAAGTTGTGTAGAATTTAATATATGTAGAATTTCACAGAGGTTGGTCATAGAAAGGGAGAGCACGATGGTGCAGGCACATGCATCAAAAGCACATTATCTCATGAAGAACTAAAGTACAAAGATGGAGCAACATTGACAAATGCAAAATCCATCATCTAGTGGTGTAACACTACAATGGGTCCAGGTAAGGAAGGTGAGTCTATGGTTCATAATTTTTTTTGGTTGATAGTTAATACTAACATTGCACCATATGAGAATTTTTGCACATTAATAGGATCAAGTGAGTTGCACTCTTTTAGAAGCTCTGATGTAGGTTCATGGAGTATCCACACATGCATAATGGCATGCTATTGTCCATCATGTGCAAAGGAAAATTTGGAATGAGTGTGAGTTGAATGAAAGGGTGTACAATTGGGATATATGGGTTTTGGACCCAATTGACACCTATCATCCCCCACAAACACTGGAAATGGTAGAGATGGATTCATCCATTGACTTTAACTGCTTGTCTGATCTAGTGCAACCTGGTTATATGTATGTATGTATGTATGTATGTATGTATGTATCTTTGTAAATTCAATATGTAACTTTATAACTTTTACCTAAGTATTTGTTAAATTAATGATCACATTTTGTACATTTATCACTATAGGCCATGTTTTTGTTGTTATTGCACCTAGAGACTATGAAAAAGGGACAAATTATTATTTGTGTCGTTGTGTCCAAGCCCAAAAAAATTGGATCACTCAATTATAGATGGTGAAGGTTTAGAGTACCATATAAGTGTGGTGGTTGTAACTGACACATGACTTATACGATATTCTATGAAGAACCCTAACTTGTGGTTATTCGAGGATTGGCAAACAGAGAGGAAGATTCTTCATTATTCAAACTTGGTTGTCACATCAAATGTCCACTTGATAAAATATGGTGGAAAACCACATAATAAGACTCTTTGGTGCTGGAAATATTCAAGACTATGCTAAGTTACTGAGAGGGGAGGGGTGAATTAGTAACTTCTAAAACTTTAACAATTTTAATTCTTAATCCAATAATTCAATTAGCACTTAATTCATCACATTTGATCTAATTGCATGCATTAGAAACTAAAAACATGAAAGCATCCATAACACATTGACACAAAGATTTGGTGACCTAGAAACCTTCCAAATAGAAAGTGAAACTGGGGTGGGGATGATACCCACAAACTTTAGTACTATAGCATAAAGTTGGCCTGTTAAGGCTTACATTGATCACTTCTAATGATCTGCCCTATTAGGAGCAAGTAGGACTGCTAGGTCCACCTTGTGAGAGGATTTACAAACATATAATGCAGTATGCACTCAGTAAAGAGATTTATGAAAGATTATTAGGTCTACCTTGTTGAAGGATTTTGATTTGTTCACTTGTTAGGATGAAGCAGTAGTAGATCTCTGATTTGCAACTGGACTTGTTGAATGAGATTCCTTTGTGTACTGATCACCTTTCTGTGATAGATGTGTCTCTATTGCTCCTTATGCTGTTATGGCCTTTATAATTTGCTATTTTTCCACTGCATTCATAACTTTAACTTTTTGCATCCAAATTCACATGACATCCATGCACACTTTCATTCACAATGATATGGTATACATTATATATATACCAATCCAAATTACATAATTACAAAGTCGACCATGATACAAGTTAACACAAATATTACAAAGTTGGCCCGCATGAAGACACTCGAGTTTTGAAGACTGACTTGGTGATGTTCTGATACTTGGCATCCATTGTCAATGCTTTGCATCATCATGCACTCGGTAGACATAGAAGCTTGATCCATATTGATCACTTTCAAGTAGTCTTCAACTCAGTCTGCACTGGTGTTCGATAGATATTGTGTAACTTGGGAAACACTGAATCACTTGGTTAGCATAGAGTAGCTTAGTTAACACTGGCTTCGCATCATATGAACTGCAAATTTGGTAGACATTGCAATGCTCGGTAACCACTGATAAACTTAGTGTATACTGAAATGCACGATTTGAACTGCTGGACTTCACACTGACTGAATCTGCTCGATAACCACTGAGATTTATCCAAAAGACTCGATAGCAATTGAAATGCATGGAAAACATTGTAAACTGAACCAAGAGCTTGGTGGCTATAAATAATCAAAATAATTGTGTGTCACTAATAACAAAATTAACTAATATGTCAACAATCTCCCCCTTTGGCATTAGTGACAAAAACACTTATTGCCCAAAACTGAATACCTTGTATCCATCACCACATGATACTAGCTCAGTAGAGTATACTATACTTTTTGAGATTTTTCAAAATTGATTTTGTAAGGTATATATAGTATACTATACATCTTTTTCTATCATGTCTTACTGATACAAGTTCTCCACCATAGCATATTTCTCCCCCATACTATGTGCCTCTCTATGTACATGTCTATATGGCTTTCTCCAATATAACTTTTCTCCCCCTTTTTTATAGTAATGCTAAAGATTTATTCTAACATATTTACATAGAAAAACCAAAATGGGATAGGAATTCAGAATGTATCTCGAGAATGATTGCCAAGGTTTTATCCCAATTTTCTTGTAGGACCTTGCATGTATATAGTGCAATTTGCACCTTTGCTGATAGTTCAATCATATGGTCCACAATAAAGAAATTATTATCCTGGATCAGAGTTTTTGAATATGCAATATGTTTTTGCATTGTATCCATGATTGGAAGGATCATATTTTGTATGTCAATCAATGTTGATCATATCCTTGCTTCTTCTCTTAGCAATTCAGCTTGCATGTCTAACAAAAGTTTGATTTTCTCAAAATGTGCAAAGCTTGAACTAGGGTCAAGTTGGAGCTACTAAGCACTAGCCTTTAGATCTATATCTAATTTTGGACAATTTGTCCTTTATTTCTTTTGTATACTCAGGGAAATCACATAGTTTTCCAAAAAATGATGACACATTTGAATAGGATGCCTCAAGATTGACCAAAATTCTAGAAAGCTCAACTTGATAAATGGCTATTTGCTAAGAAATGTGCTCTAGCACTTTATTATTAAATTTCTTTTCAGCCTTTTCAACTAGCTTATCTTGTCCATCGGTGTTCTCATTGAAATTTTGGACTGCTTTTGCTAGTTGATACAAAATAGGTTGAGAAGAATCAATCTCAATTCCTATTGCCTAGGTCAAAATGTTCTTGGCATCTTTAATTATCTTATACTCTTTGTCTCTTTCCTCTCTTAATCTTTTCTATTTAGCCTTTTTCTGGAGGAGTTCACCAAATGTCTGCATTTGGTCTTGAGTGAGCTTGTAGATATTCCAATTGGGGATTACTATTTCCTCATCTAAATTTGTCCTTCTTCTATCTCCTTTCCTTTTCTGAAAAATTTTGTGCTCAGTTGAACCTTAGGCTCAACTGTCCTTACACTTATTGCTTTTCTATTCGGAATGGAAACAATAGTAGACATACTTGGACTTGCAGTAAAAACTAATACTGTACTAACTGATGTAATACTTACAGAAATACAAGTTGAAGAATCCAAAATTGTAGTGTCCAAAACTAAAGTAGCCAAAATTGGTGTGCTTACCACTAATGTACTCAAAATTGAAGAAGTCAAAATTGGAGAAGTCAAAACTAAAGTACTTAACTTGGTAGATTAAGAAGGAATCTACAACTTAGTGGATGAAGTGGAAGTCACTTCTGTTAGTGATGTCTAAGTTGAATTGGGGCAAAGAGTGATTAGACATTTGATGTATCACTAGTAGTCACAATCAAACTTGTTGAAGTTGTCTCCATACTTGACGTAGTCAATGGTTTTCTCAGGGAGTGAGGAAGTGAGGCAATGATTGCTACAACTATCTTGATTGGGTCAGTCTCCTCATCATCTTGCTTTTCTTCCTTAGCAGCCTCTTCATCTTCTTTAT
This sequence comes from Cupressus sempervirens, assembly GCA_028749045.1. Classification (NCBI taxonomy): domain Eukaryota; kingdom Viridiplantae; phylum Streptophyta; class Pinopsida; order Cupressales; family Cupressaceae; genus Cupressus; species Cupressus sempervirens. The sequence goes on from CM053789.1 coordinate 581,572,417, forward strand.
CTTCTTCATTATCAAAGTGAGTCACTTCTTCAACATTTTCTTCCTCATCTTTCTCCTTATCTTCTTCTTCATCATCATCATCCTTTACTTCAATTGGAAATTCACTTGGTTTATGAAGATGATAGACATTTTTCCAAGTATTTGTAGCATTCCTAACAACATGCTCAATGTCCTTGATCAAAACCAAACAAGTATTAAACTTTAGAGTCAATTTTTCTTTATTTTTCTTTAATGAATCTTTCACCTTAGCATCTGATATGCTCGGTAATAACTACCTCAAGGTTTGTGCATATATGTCTTTGACTATTTGCATAGAAAAATCCCATCTTGGCTTTATTTTCTCTAACAATTCATTGGGGAATTGAGAAGCAATTTGATCTTGTGAGTATTTCCATTTACTTATTTTATTCAATATGAGGTCTTCAACTTGCTACTGCTCTAGCTCAATCCTAATCTCATATTTCAATGATTTAAAATTTGTTATCCCTACTCCTTCCAATTGCTTTAGCCTGTCCTAGAAGGTGGGTGGAGGTCTACTAAATACAATATCACCTCCTTTCTTTCGTGACCTCCTTGTGAAAACTGCAGTGGATGGCTTTGCAATCTTGGTGATGATCACCTTGCCCTTCTTCTTCAAAGTTTCTTCTTCTTTCTCAGATTCTTCCTCATCCTCTGCTTCTTCCACATCCTCACCTTTGCCCTTGGTTAACAAGAGAGGTGCACTTGATTTTAGCTTTGTTATCCTTCTCTTTCCTTTGTTGACCACCTGTGGGAGATTTATTTCTAGCTCAATTCTAGCTTTGGCTTCATCATATGTTCTAAAATAAGGGGCCTTGGGATCAACAGGTTCATTGAAAAGGGCTTCAATGATATCTTTTGTCTCATCAATATTTACCTCATATCCAAGAGGTTTCACCCACGCAATTCTAGGCTTAACTACCTGGATATACACCTTGTCACTATCCATCATGAAGCATACATCATCCTTATAATCTTCAACTAACTTCTTTAGAATTATGAACCTATTGTTTATTTTCTCCTTGAATACATTGAAGTAGTTGTCCATGATGCTACTATAGTTTTCACTCATTTCTTCAATATACTCATTTACTTGGTAAATCACAGGCACATCTTTTCTCCAAACTACAGTGCCTTTGGAAGGGAAGAAATTCTATTCATAAAAGAATAGGTACATTAACAATGAACCAAACTTGCATGGGCTATTCTTTAATGTTCTAATACTTTCCATGTTTTGTTGAACTGCCTCAACAATAGGTCAACAAGGTCATATGCCAAGTTGTTCTTAACCACTTTAAATGCCAAATCCATGGCTTCACATGACACATTGTTAAGATGGCTTCAACTTTATATCTTATGCGCAATAACATGAATTCCAAATTTTAATTCTACATCTACGACATTGCTGATTTTCATACCTCTGTCATCCCATTCAGCTAGGGTTTTTTTCATTTTGGCTTTGGCTAGCATGGGGAGCCCATTGATTCGATGAATCATCTTCTTTGTTATCAAAATTGATTGTTCTAACCACAACTGCCCGTTATGCATTCGGCTAAGGATAAACCTAATCCATTTAATTTGAAATTCTCAGGGCATATGAGGGATATTTGTCAACCCTTTGGCTTCTAGATGTTGATGCTCGGGTTTTAGGGCTCCATTTACACATAACTGACCTAGGGTGTCATCCATTTCTAGAGTACCAATTTCTTGAATAACACATTTGAAATGAGTACAAATGTCATTAACAAGAAGTACCTTAGGAGGAATTTGGGATTGAGCTCTACTTGGATCTAGGGTTTTAGCAACCGTGGGGGTGAGTTTGAAATCTGACACTTTCCATTCAACTCCTTGAACCAACATGTCAGATCCTCACTCAACCTTGCTACTATTGGATGCTATTTTTGCTCAATAGATTAAGAGAACTTAAAAAAATATTTGCAAGAAATTCACTCAAGTCACTTTGATTGCATTGAAAATCACTCTTCACAATAGCACTTGAAAATTCACAATAAGAAATGAATTTGATTCCATGCCTTTTGATAATATTTTTCCATTAATTTTTAGTAAGAAAGTAGATATGTTGATAGACTATCATCCACTACATGGCATTGAATACTTGACAATATCTTTACAACTCAATAACAATAGGTGTCTATATTTCTCCCAACCTTGCTTGGTAGGGTCTATGACCCAACCTTACTCGGTAGAGAAAGTAACTCGGTAATAACTAATACCAATCTTGCTCAATGATCCCTTTGTATCTTGTATATAGATTTGGATCTTGTCACCTTTCAACTGGAACTGATTTAGATGTCTTCTTTGATAGCCTAGTTCCAGTTCTACTTTGAGAACTTAATTAGAGATGGTAGTCACCTAATTCTTGAGTGACTTGGCCATCATTGCTCGAACTAGTATCCTCGGTAGACTTAGGAATCCATTGCTGTCTCATCTAATTTTGGATGTTATCAGCCTTTGCTTTCTTCTCATCTTCAATTTTACCAGTATTCATACAATTCTTCACAAGATGACCAAGTTGTGTACAAATGAAACATCTTTTGGTGGTATCTCTTTTCCTCATATGATGTTTAACACAATTCATACCAAGGTGTTCAAATTCTCCACAGTAATGACATCTACACTAGGTATTATATTCCCAACCAAATATTGCTTTCACAATTTATTCTGTAGGATTTAATGTCCTAGTTTTGCATTCTGATGCCTTGTGTCCATGTTTCTTACACTTATGACAATTGTCTTCAAATCTTGGTTTCTCTTTGCATTCATTAGCCCTATGACCATGTTGATTTCAATTGTAGCATTTTCCATTGAATTTTTGTTTTCCATTGCTTCAACACTTGTTTGATGTATGACCTATCTTACCACAATGATTGTAAGTAGGTCTTTGATTCTTTTGAGCACCTTGTTTGGAGGATTCACCTTCTTCTTTGTATCCAATTTCTGCTTTTCTTTTTTGCCTATAGAGTTTTTGCTCATTTAGTTGATCCATGTCTACTTGAGATTTCATCATTCTCTTATTGATTTGCTTTTCAGAGTTTACATCATTACTCAATCTTTCATTGATTTGTCTTTCAGATTTCAGATCATTTTTATTCTTTCATTGATTTTCCTTTCAAAATGTAGATCATTCCTCCTTCTTTCATTTTCAAATCTTAGACTCATGATTTCCTCATTTGCATTGGAGAGTTGATCAATAAGGTTTGCTTGTTGAAGGGATTGGTTCTAGATTTCATTGTTCCTTCCATCCATCTCTTCTTTTATCTTGTTTCTTTGTTCCAAGACTTCACATAACCTTACTGACTAAATTTTTTGTTCTCTTTTTAGCTTTCTTACTTCTTCTTGTAGGGAACCATTCTTCTCTAGGAGTTCTTTGATTGCATCATTTTCTTCATTTGAGCTTCTTGAAGGGTGAAAGTCTTCAATTCTTTCTTCAATGTAGAGATGATCATTCATTTGATTTGCAAGTTCCTTTATTCTTTTTAGGGATTGGGAAAGTTGCTCCTTAGCTTTCTTGAGTTGGGCAATGGCCATTTTCAGATCCAACTTTTCATTATCAATAGCTTTGTCAAGTCTAAATATCTCCATATCCTTGATCTTTGCTCAAGCTGTTAAACTTTCTCGTGAGAAATACAAAGCTCTAATACCAATTGTTGGAAATATTCAAGACTATGCTAAGTTAGTGAGAGGGGAGGGGTGAATCAGTAACTTCTAAAACTTTAACGATTTCAATTCTTAATCCAATAATTCAATTAGCACTTAATTCATCACATCTGATCTAATTGCATGCATGAGAAACTAAAAACATGAAAGCATCCATAACACATTGACACAAAGATTTGGTGACCTAGAAACCTTCCAAATAGAAAGTAAAACTGGGTTGGGGATGATACCCACAAACTTTAGTATTGCAGCATAAAGTTGGCCTATTAAAGCTTACATTGATCACTTCTAATGATTTTCCCTATTAGGAGCAATTAGGACTACTAGGTCCACCTTGTGAGAGGATTTACAAACGTATAATGAATTATGCACTTGATAAAGAGATTTATGAAAGACTATTAGGTCTACCTTGTTAAAGGATTTTGACCGGTTCACCTATTAGGATGAAGTAGTAGTAGATCTTTGATTTGCAACTGGACTTGTTGAATGAGATTCCTTTGTCTACTGATCACCTTTTAGTGATAGATGTGTCTCTATTGCTCCTTATGTTGTTATGGCCTTTATAATTTGCTCTTTTTCTGCTGCATTCATAACTTGAACTTTTCGCATCCACATTACATTACATCCATGCACACTTTCATTCACAATGATATGGTACAATACATTATATATATATACACCAATCCAAATTACATAATTACAAAGTCAGCCACAATACAAGTTAACACAAATATTACAAAGTCGACCCACATGAAGACACTCGGGTTCTAAAGACTGACTCGGTGAGGTTCTGATACTTGGCATCCACTGTCAATGCTCAACATCATCATGCACTTGATAGACATATAAACTTATTCCATACTAATCACTTTCAAGTAGTCTTGAACTCGGTCTGCACTGGTGACTTGGTAGATATTGTGCAACTCGGCAAACATTGAATCACTTGGTTAGCATAGAGTATCTCAGTTAACATTAGCTTTGCATCACATTAACTGTGAACTCAGTAGACATTGCAATTCTTGATAACCATTGATAGACTTGGTGTATACTAAAATGCATGTTTTAAATCACTAGACTTCACACTGACTGAATTTGCTTGGTAACCACTGAGATTTATCCAAAGGACTCAGTAGCAATTGAAATGTATGACAAACACTATAAACTAAACCAAGATCTTGGTAGCTATAAACAATTTGAATAAGTGTGTGTTACTAATAACAAACTTGACTGATATGTCAACATTTGGAAGGTTCATGAGTCATACCACAAGGCAATACTTGAGACATTAAAATGTAGAGCAAATCCAATTGGTTCATTAGAATGAATAGGGAGAGAGAGAGAGAGAGAGAGAGAGAGAGAGAGAGTAGGGGATGGGAGAAGGTGGGATAGCAGATGCATGGAAGAGATGCTACTCTTGAGGAGACGCCAAAGACACACAACCCTCCAGTAGGTAATAAACAGTCATTCTGAGAATCTAAAGCAAGTGCATCCAATAAAGAAAGGGCACATCTTTGAAGGATATATATGCATATATGAACATTAACCAATAAAAAATATTGAGTATTGTATACAACAAAGATTTTTCCAAACCAAAGGTAATAAGTCATTCATAATAGTTAGACAATTATGAACCTGATATATATGAACCAGATTATTCTTACATATGTATATAGTATTATTGACTAAATCAGAATTAGCAAAATGATATTACACATAATCTTCATTACAACAACATGGAAGCTTTGTGATTTTAATAGTTATATTCTTTAGTCCCCAAAAAGGACATTATAGATATTGCTCACTAATCCTTTACAATAGAAAATGTTTACAAAAAATGGCATGTACGTGTATGAGGGAATCATATATTATAGAAATCCCACACTAAAATAGCTGGCTAGCCGCTCAAAAAATAGTAATTGAATGCAAGTGGGATCATAAAGATACCTTAATAAACTAGTATCTCCTTTACTCAAGCAACATCTTGGTCATCTACTTGACTGAGACATGTTTGGGAACTGACAATCTCCATTTAAACCAAAGTCTTTGGAAGCAATTATATTTTTCAATGAAGGAGATGCACCCATTTGATCTGTAATAACTCTATATTCGTTAGGATTTCCATTTCTCTTTGATTGGGACCTACCTTTTTGCCAATTTGGGAAATCAGCAGGTCTATTCGTGGACTTCCTTGTAGTTGGTCACCTAAATGAGAAACTTGAGATTTATTAGGAACTCCAAGAAAGAAATTAGTACCTTGAATAGCTCTCCATTTGTTAGCTAAATTAAAACATTGGATTATAGATGCCTGGCCTTCATTGTAAAAAGAGTGAGACTGCCTCACCAAAGGTGGCAATGAGCTTTTTGTTGTTATATTAAGATCATTAATATATTTCAATGATAACTTTGAGAGATCATGCTCAGCTTAAGTATCCTAGCTTCCCAAGTCATGTAAATGCAAGGCCATTAATGAATATGCATTTCTAATTGAAACATCTGTGCTGCTAGAATGAAGTGCGTGACTAGATTTTTTTGCCTACTAAAGAGCCAATTTGAGGCTTCACTTCACATTGCTCTATGGATAATTATACATCACTTGTTACTTCTCTATCTAAAAATTTTGTGTCTGTGTACATATGCATTAAAGAGCTTCTTTCACTACTTGAGCTACTAGCAAATGGTGAGTATTCATCTTTCCTTTGTTGCTTTCCCCTTCCTCACTCTTCCTCATTATCTATAACTTCTTTCATGGGTCTACAAAGGTCTTCCCACTCTTTCCCATTAGCTATAGGTTTTTCCTCTTCATCCTGAGTAATTGGCATACCCTGGATGACACCAAGATAACCATTGTTTTCTAAGATGTTCTTTTCTCTCAAATTAATCTCTCTATTAAGTAGGTTTTATATATCTTCCTCTGTATATTTAATAGATGTAGTTGCAATTTCATGCTCATTAAGAATATTCCTTGTACCATAGATTAATATATCATGCAATTCCTTAATAGTTTCATTCTTATTAGAATTCATAACCAAATTCTCCATGGCCAATTTTTTTCTTGATTGCTACAATATTTTTTCCTCAACTGAAAATTTTGTAATCACTTGATATATAATCACAATTTTCTCTTGGCCAATTCTATGGGCTCGTGATTGAGCCTGTAGATCCCCAAAAGGGTTGAAGAATGGGTATATGCACCGAGTTGTGGTGCCAAAAAGGTGACAACTCTTTTTTTTTTTTTTTTTTTCTATTTTCAATAGCGTGTATGCACTATAGCGCGTACACACTTTAAAAAAAGAATTTTTATAGATGGGCTGCATACCCGCAGCCCATCATTTTCATCTTTGTTTTCTCACATTCCTACACCAACAGCTCATACGTGGGTTCAAGAAACAAAAGGTTTCACCATCCTAGTTGCCAATATGCCTCCTCGCTGACAAAATCCAAGATCACAAGCACATCCACACAAATGCCATATGTGATCTTAACTTTATTTTGCATTGTTTGATATGTTTTTCATATTGTTTTGTAGGTTTTTTATATTGTTTTGTAGGGTTTTTTATAATTTTTATTTAAATTTGTTTATTTATTTGGATTTCAATTGATTTTTTATTAGGAAATATCCAAAATCAACCAACAAATCCACAAGAACCTCAAAATCCTCAAAACCAAAACCCTCCCCAAGAAGAACAAAAAATTCCACAACTCGAACCAATTGCAAGACCTTCGCTAGGCACACAAGAAAATATAATAAATGAAATAGAGAGAGGCAAAACTGAATTAGGACTCATTGCTCGGTTGAAAGAATTTGGACAAACCAATCCAATGAGGGTTCAATTGGCATCATCCCTTGAATCCATTAAGACCTAGATAGTCTCAGTTAGTGGTTAGTTAGATATTTGGTGGGTTAAGAGGGATGAACAAAAAAGATTTTATGCAAATAAATTGTCATATGGAGATGTTAAAAAAAAAAAAAAAATACCAAAAGGTAGAATATTTGCATTATTTGGAAAACCCAGTGAGCAAAATACTGTTAGAGAGGGTACTAAACGGTTCCCCATCCATTGGTGCATACACGATGCTATTAGAAATAATTTTTGGGATAGATGGTGGATGGTTTTTGATGCCCCTCCTTGCAACAATCACGAGGTCCCCATGTATTTTTTGAAGAAATTATATTGTGAGTTTTTCCTTGGGGAGATCCCCAATTATTTTGATATATTAGACTCCTAGGGTAGAGGTGGGGGGTCATCATTTGAGAGGTCGGGAGCATGGTGTGACCCTAATGTAGCTAGGGCACCTGTGGTCAAGCCACAATGTGAGCATGTGACTATTCTTTCACTTGTGAAGGAACATGTAGAGGCCAGCACTCTAGGGACCATTAACGCTTTGACACAAACCCTCATCCATTCCATGAGCCTATTAGTTGAGGGGGAGCCTTCTGTGTATCATGGTCACATGTGCACTTCATGCAAATCCTTATGCACATTTGGCACTCATGCTGGAGATGGTGCGGATGATGGGCTCGTCACTGATCAGTTCCTGAATGAAACATTTGGCATTGACACACAGGTAAATTACAATTATAATTTACTAATTTGATCACATTTCATATTTATAGTGAATGATTAATTAATTAGCATCTATTGACATTGTTCAAAATTCAGGGTCAGAGTATTGCCGGGCCTAGTAGCGATCCTCTGGCCCCATTTTTTCTCCCCTCCACAAGTCCAAAGGTATGTATCAATTTAATCATTTAAATTAATACATATATTTATTAATTAATCATATTAAAGATTGACAAAAAAATTTATGCATGTGCTTCAGTTCTCTACTAGACCGTCAACCTTTACTACGAACTCAGAGCATAGAAATCATACAAGCTATGTACAGGTACATTTGTTTCATGTTAATTTAATTCATTTGATTATATTTGTTTCATGTTTCATGTTACATGTAACGTGTATTGTATGACATGTAGCTCATGACATTGGACACCCCTCCTCATCTCCGACAGTCTGTTGATTGTGGAGTGGCTGTGGCTATGGCTAGCTCATAGTCATTGACTAAGGTATGAAAGAATTTTCTTCGTTTTAGTTGTTTATAACAGTTAGTCTCAAAATTTCTAATGTTATTTATAAATTATTATATTTATTGAATTTTTGTAGGGTCTCATCATGCCTAATCATCCACGAGCCTTCGAGGTGGACTTATAGAGTGACTATTTGATGGCAGTAAGAAAATAATTGATTTTGTATGTACATATATTTGATTTCAACATCTAATAAATATTGATTCATATCTACTTTTTTTGTATCAGCTCAAGTTAGAGAAGAGCCTCAACAAGAGGATGAGCGAGCGTGTTAGGAGGACCTCGTCATCTCCACCGTCTCCCTTCACACGACGACAAAAGGCGTCAATAGATTTGTTTCCTTCCCCTCTTGGGAAGGAAAAGATATAGTTCATCTACACATGTATATGTATGTCAGTGGACATATTCGATACACATTTGATGTATATGAAATTTTATATTTGATGTATGACATTTATTTGATGTATGAAATTATTCAACTTATGAAATTATTGTTTAATATATGATATGTTTGTTCATATACGACATTATTGGTTATCATAATATATTATGTGTTTGTTAATGTACATGACATTATTGGTTATCATTTTATATTATATGTTTGTTCATGTATGACATTAAATTAGATATGTTTGTGTATGACATTAAATTAGATATGTGCATGTATGACATTAAATTAGATATGTTTATGTATGACATTAAATTCAATACCTAATATGTTCAAAACTTTGATAGAATATTGATTAATAATAAACTTTATCACTATTTAAGCATAAGTTAATCACTGGCAATATGTCATCGTCATATGATTTATGATCTTGTTCATGTTTAAAGTTTTCCTTCTCTATGATTTGTTTATCAAGTTTAATTCAATACCTAATTAGTTTGAATCTTTGATACAATATTGATTGGCAATAAACTTTATCAGTCAAGATCGATTAAGACCTCCTGGCAATGAACTTTATCAGGCAATATTCATAGACCTCTTGGAAATTGGTCACCTAAATGAGAACCTTGAGATTTATTAGGAACTTGATGAAAGAAATCAGTAGCTTGAGAAGCTCTCCATTTGTTAGCTAAATTAAAACCTTGGATTGTAGACAATTGGCCTTCATTGTACAGACCAATTTTATAGATATATAATCAAATAAATAGTGTATTCATCTAAGCATAGAAATATTGTTGCATAAGAAGAAGATCAAGTTTTAAAATTGCTAATAATCATTAATGTATGCACATACACTTAAACCTAAAAAGGATGACCTAAGAAGACAAATTAAGTATGAAGTCGATACAAAATCAATAAAAGAGTTCTAGCATGATATCTTCAATATTTTTTGAATTAGAGAAAACTATGTATTAATATGATGATCTCTATGAATCTATATCACCATCTAGATTTCTCTCTGTGTCTCCCTAACTCTCTCTATCTTATCTCACATTCATCCTCTTCTTATTTCTCTATTCATTTATCACTATGTTTTTATGTACTTTAATCTTCATGTCTACCTACACCTTCTTTTGTTTCCCTCTATCTCTATGCATCTTCTCCATGTTCAACAAGCATTGGAGTTATAGTAATAATGTTAAGAAACATGCTTATGTTGCAAAGAGAGGTGAGAAGGTGAAAATAAAGAAATATTGTAAGTTGGAAGCTGAGGATGATTTAATGGTTGATAAGTGGGCATTTTATTATGATGATCCTAATGATTACCACATTTGCATGGAGGTTGTCCAAGGTAGAGCTCATTGCAGTCTTATGCTATATGATAATCCATATGCAGATGCTATTTTGAATAAGTCTATTTTTGTCCCTTGATTGCAATCTTGGCTCCATGATCTTTTAATTTGGGAGGTGGTTAGATGGAACTATGAATATCTTTAAGTAATAAATTGTATTGATTTTGATTTAATTTATTATTAAAGATTTTAATGGATACAACTTTGCTCTAAATATCTCACTCTATCCTTGTATCTCACTCTCTCTTATTCCCCTCCTCTTTATATTTCTATTTTTTCCATATCTATTTTTTTTCCATATCTATGTAGCCATCTATCCTCTTTATCTCCCCCTCACTAATGCAGAGATGTTGAGAAAGAAGTTAGGTTTAAGCACTTTCTTCTTCCTAATCTACCAAACTAAACTTGTGGCCTTCCTAATATCTTACTCCTTTAAGATATCATTTTTGTGTCCTATCCAAAGTGATAGGGTCATTTGTGAACTCCTCCAAGGTCAGTACTTCTCCAATGAAGATCTTGCACCTTTTTGTTTTAGGGACACTAGCCCTATTCCAAGCCAATAAATGTAACTCTTCGCCAATGGCTTCACCAACCCCAAGTTTCTATTGGGACACCTTCCTTATGTTGAACTGATTGAGAATCAACTCTTGGTTTAACCCTCCAATTGTCATACAGTACAAAATGTTGACTATCATAGAATTCCTTGTCAGTCTCCTACTCTAATGTTTTGGACTTAAATTCCTCTTAGGTTGAAATCTAACTATTATATGGGTAGATTTAGACACCCTTTTGGAATTTAATCGACCACCTAGAGCTAATAGAGTAGATAATTCGGTCCCACGACGAAAGGTGAGAGAGATTTGGAAGTTGGCAACTTTGTACTGGCCAACACTGCAAGTTTTAGCATCACCCAAGATGGCATCGTAAAATGAAAACAAAGTGTGATCTCCAAAAAGTGAGAGAGGTTATTGTAGGCCTCCACAACACGGTCCTATAGGAACTAGAATCACATCCATACCTCACACGAGCTCTGAGATATACCCCGTCAAAGATTGCAGCCCTATGGCATTTAGTGACCCTTAGGAATATTTTAGTTTGACGTGCCCATGAACATTTGAGCACTGAAGGGGATAGGATGAGGTTGGTGATAGGGTTTACCTAGCCACTCAGAGCTAATGGAGCAAACAATTCGATCCCACGACGAAAGATGAGAGAGATTTGGTAGTTGGCAACTTTGTACTGGCCAACACTACAAGTTTCAGCATCACCCAAGATGAAAATGGAGTGTGATCTCCAAAAAGAGAGAGAGGTTATTGTAGGCCTCCACAACATGGTCCTATATGACTACCACCCATCTTTTCATTTTCTTTCAAAGGAGTATTAAAATCCCCCATAATGATCCAATTCTCCTACACAAATTTTTATCTTTGAGTGGTGATATCTTCCCATAGAGCCTTTCTACCCCATTTAGAATTGGGAGCATAAAAATTAGTGACCACCCATACTAAGCCATCCTTAGAATTGGTAAATCTAATGTTCATCGTATTTCTATTATGAGAGATAAGTTCCCCATTAATACATTTGTCATTCTTGTATACCACCAAACCGCCTGAGGCCCCATCAGAATCATTCCCAATAATCTTGCCTCCTTAAAAAACCAAGAGACCTTCCACTTTATCCTTTAACATTTTAGTTTCTTGAATTAGAACAATATATGGTTTGTTATCCCTAATCATATTTTTCATAATATCTTGCTTGTGAGGATTATTTAATCCTATGATATACCATGATATGAATTTCATTTCTTATGAATTTTTTTTGAATCTAAGATAGTCCTCTAACTACTGTTTGCTATACTTCTATTAGTCTCAACAATTATTCTCTACACATTAGATAGTCTACCTATTGATGAAGGAGATAGCCCAACATCTCCAACTTTAATTCCTTTACCCGATGGTGTTCCAAGTAGACAATAGTCCCTGGCCTTGTTTCTCTTGAACTCACCTTTTTTATTGTCTTTTCCCAAAGGTGTGCTAGGGATATCTCCTTTCTTATTACTCCTTGTTTTTAACAAAGCATTCTTTTTATTCTTTTTGGAAGAAACAACCACATTTTTCTTTTTTGATTTAGTGATTCTTTTACCCCCAGCTTGTGTCCAATCTACACTAGAGTCCTCCTCTGCCCCTTGTAGAGCATTAGAGATTTCCTCAACATCCCCCCTTTTTTTATTACTTTCTATGGTAGTAACATTTGCAAAAGGTTTAATCAGACATTGAGTTTCCTTACTCATGATCATACAATCAAGTTCATCAAATGATTCTAAAACATCTTCAATAGTGTTATCAATCTGGATCTCCCCACTTTCTTCTTCCACTTTATTAGGACTGGTCAAACCACCTTCATGAGCTAGAATTTTAGCCTCACTACTGTGATCCAATGGAACCCTTACCTGATTCTCCCCTTCAACATTCACCTTTGACTAAGGTACTTCCACTTGTTCAGATTCATCAACCACCAAGGTTCCCTTCATCAAACCACTAACCTCTTGGGTGTTCCTTTCCTTGCAACTGCTTTTCTCAGCTCCATTCTAATCATTCAATCCTTTGCAAACCCAAATTTTTTTAATGTTTTTGGGAGCCCCATTCAAAGATGGACATTTTTTCCCAATGCTCAAATTTTTTGCAATGAAAACAAGAAAAGGGAATTATCTCATACTCAATTTTCTACTTCCATATACCTAGTTTAGATTTGAGAGAAATAACCTCTGGCATATATGTACCTTGAAGAAATCCCACACAAATTCTAGCATAGTTCATTCTTCTCCTTGACACTATGACTAGATCCATAGAGAGGAGCTCACCAAAGGTATTAGCAATACCTTGAAACACATCCTCCACCCAAAAATCTAGTGGTAACCCTATCAATCTAATCCAAATTGGAGCTTGAATCCTAGATTCATCAAGAGAATACAAGTTTGGAGCCCATTTCTATAGAATCAATGTATGTTTACCCACAACCCAAGGACTAATGCAAAGGATCTCTCATTTATCTCCTTCATAAGAAAAACCAAAGGAAAGGCAGCCTTTTGCCATCGCAGTAATATCCACCTAGCCTTTTAAAGTCCATTTCCTTTGAATAAAGGTTTAGACGACCTCAATGCTGTGCCTAGCACCTAAGAACCTTCCTACCAAGGTTGAGTCCATCCTAGAAATATTTCTATCAATGATTTGATCTTAGATTTCTAGTGTAAAAATACCTTGATCATTCGAAGAAATATTCTTTATTGATGGAAAGGATGACTTGCCTGTCAGTTTGATGTTGAATAGACTAGCCCATTTTTTTGGCAAAACAACAACCAACCTAGGACCCCCCCTGGATCCTTCATAGTCCTGCTATCATTGGGATCCTTCCCTTATCAAAGTTGTCCCCTATTGTCCTTGATTGCACTACTGATCCAGATGATTCTGTCTCATTCCTCCCTAAATTTTTGAATCCATTCTTCCCACCCACCACACCCACACTCGCACCGCTCCCACTCCCACTTGCCATCTTCCCTATTCTAGAATAACTTTTTTTGTAATGTTGAAAACAAAGTGGGAGATGAATTTTATTTAGGGTTTTGTGTATAGTTCTATATATTTTTCAATGATGATGAAAACATACAAAAGGAGTGGCACTGACAGTGGAATTACAACCCAAAAGAAAATACAGGGGACCAATTAATTATATTTTGACATGCACAAACTTGTTAAAATGCCAAGTTTTACTTATGAATTCCATGATATTTTGAATCCTATTATCTATGGAAGGAGTATTAAGGAAATCAAATATGCAATTGAATATAACTAGAATGATGCACAAAAGGAGTCAAAATATATTAAATCAAACAACATGATAGGGTTCATTGTAAACAAGGTTACAATGTGCACTGGTGGAATTTCTCGCTTGGGATTCCCTCAATTATTCCCTTCTTAGAATATGTAATAGTTTGTGCTCAAAACTATGATGAAAATAGAAAGGCAATTGTGAATCAAAATACACAGGAGGTAATTTCGTCTATCACGCAAAGTGAATTTGGTAGACTATTGGACCTAGAGTTTGAAGAACAAAACCCAAACCACATTGACCTAGAAAAATTGGTAGAAACATATGACAAGGTAGGTTTAGATTTAAAAATATATATTTCAAAGGGATAGCATATGCATTCAATCTTCCTTGTGATCATAAACCTCCTTACAAATTGGATAGTTTTTCACTATGGGTTTAGGATACTGCATCTTTGCTATCAATGTGTTTAGGTTTGGAAAGTAATGAGAATGTGGGTGCCAACATTTTGGAAATGATTTTCAATATTCATTATCTAAAAGAGCTTTTAAGATATAATTATATTGGGCACATTGTACATCTCATTAACGAACAATTGTTAATCATTTAAAAAGGGTCAAACCCACTTTCATAGAAGACATTTAGATACATGACCTACTTGTGCTATCTTCTGTTATCAAAGCATCATCAAATTTTTGAAACAAACAAGCTTCAGCTTAAGTTTGATAAATGAATATTTGAATGGACATCTATGATTAGGATGGTTGATTCCCAAGGGAACTACAACCACTTTTTAGACTTCTTTATGGCACCACTTTATCATAAAGTTATAAGCACTTCAATGTCTAGGTTGCCTATGCCTTGTAAATGATTAATTTAACTAGGAAGTAAAATTCAATTAGTTGACTGGTACTTTATGGAAGAGTACATTGTATTAAGATTTTATGGTTTAGTTGTAGAGCCCTACAAACTTCTAATACATGTGACGAAAAGAGTATTTGCATTGGAATATGTATGACAGATGGAAAGCACAGATGTATTGTTTCATGGTTAGCAAAAGAAAACTTTTTTTTCTTCCTTGCCTGTCAGAGGTAGAGGGTTCACATTTGAGAGAAGAGAATTCAATGTGGTATAGGAATTTCTTACAATTTTTTAATTTGATGTTTCCAGGCACTGGCAGTATGATCCACTAAACATAATTGGTATAAATCTTGTATGGAATGGGAACTTCGCAAGAAAATGTCAAAATGAGAGTGTTCTATTGATTGAAAGATTTTAAAACATGGACTCATGGGAAGAGGTCAAAATGGAGATGGAGAAATGCTCCAGTGAAAAAAATATTTCAATACAAGAATTGTTAGCACAAATTAAAGAATTGCACAGATAGAAAGAAAAAGTGTAGCCCATAACATCCTACAATTTATACTAGAAAGTGGGTCATCCAAGTAAAAAAATATCTTCCAGATGCCACAAATAAAGCTTGTGTAGCTGCATGGTGGTGTCAATAAAAAATTAATGCATTTTGGGAGATGAGGAAGGATCTCTGTGAACCTATGACCTCTGCAGACTTTGAAGACTTGCCTAAGGATGAAACATTTAACAAATTATGGGATAATGAGCATCCAAATGTAGCAAAAAAACAATGTGATGAAGAGGATGAAGGCAATGAGTATGACGTTTGTAAGGATCCTTCATCCATAGCCACAAGCACTACCACTGGTTCCACTAAATCCACAACTCCAACTGGACAATATTTTGTCCTTAATCAATAGACAAGGGAAAAGTATGGCATAGGGGAAAACATGATAGAAAAATGGGTTATCAAGGTGACGATGGGCTAAGCATAATAGTTAAGGAAATTGGTATCCACTCCCAATACCAGAACTACCAAAACCTAGTCATAAACCAATCATTATAGATGAGTCAGATTACCCATTAGGTTCTTCAAAAAAAGGTGAACCCAAGCCATTATTCATCCAAGGTGGATTTATAACCTCCCAAGTTTTTTTATCTTCAAAAGGTATGATGTTACTAAAATTTGACTAGATCCCTGTAGTTGAAGGTCACTATACAAAGAAGAAAAAGGTTTCAAATAATCATACTAATACAATGCCAGTCACAATTCCCTTAGCGCAAAACCTTTAGAATAGTCCAAAAACTCCACTTTTTAGTGGTAGAGGGGCAAGATTAGGAAGGGGTAATTCCCTTAGTAATCCTCAAAATGCAATTATTACAACCTCAAGCATTGGTGGAGATAAGTACAATGTTGCAAGTGCTCTTTCTCTTTTCAAGCATCGTATTATATCAATAGACCCAAATTTTGAATTCAATAATTTTGTAACAAATTTTCAAGAAACCACAACAATGAATATAAAATAATAATAAGACATTCAAGAAGGATCTACTTGAGGTGGATCATTCTCAAGAACCTGCATTGAGTGGGATATTTCTAACATATAACACTAATAAATAAATAATGGAGTTTATGATTGTTTCTCCCCTAGAGCTAGATAACAATCCACTAGAGAGTGAGATAGCTTTGTTAAATTTTCATGTTAGCACACTATCTATGGATTTCTCCAAAGTAAAAAAATGTGGACAAAGTCATTGTGGCAAAAAAGACCAACTTTGTGGTCTACATTTCACCTTTCAAGGTGGAGAGAGAGAAAAAAGGGGTTGGAGAAGGCAATTGTAAAGTTAATGGCAAACCTAGAAAATGTAAAGGAAAAAGAGAAAGCAATAGATAATAGGTGCAAAGAAATAGAGAAAAAGATTACAAGTGCTTCCTCTCAAGGACCAAGTGCATAGCCTTAGCCATAAAATGTGGAGGTAGAAAAATATTTGTGCATAGTAGAGTAGGAGTTTTCTTCTTTCCAATAAGTGCACGAGCACATTTGTTTCTTTTTCTGGAGTTGTTCTGAGCTTTCCAGAGCCCCTCAGAGTTTTATTTTTTGCTGGTTACAAAATTTTGTGAAGCTCTAGGTGGGATAACGTGTCATTCTATTTGGTGACTCTATGCCCAATGGATTTCTTAAGGTCACTGATCCATTCTTAGCAAGCAAGCATCCTGTTGAGTTTCCAAGAATGTTGGCCATTTTCCCCTCCATTCAGCTCATCACTAATATCTGATTAGAGAAGTCTTCTATGGGTTGGATTCTTTATAGATGAGATTCGATGGCTCTCATGTTTCTATGAGCTATCTACCCATCTTCTTGAAAGTGTGAGATGGCTCCATGCGTTGCCTTTTTGGCACTTCCTCCTACCACAATGCCTCTGTGAGACCTAAAAGCCCAAAATCACATAGGATGTTGTCATGTGCCTTAATCCCAATATTTCTTCATGTCATGAATTTTTTGCGAGGCTTCATGGTCTGGAATTGTGCCACATGGTGGAGGGTCCCATCTCTAGCTTAAGTCCACCCAATATAAATATGTACAAATTGACAATAGAGATTCATTGAAAGATTAAAACATCACCATCTAATTTGTTAAGTGGCAAGGTGTAGGATGTCACCAAGTTTCATCTTTTTGACATTTCTTCACACTGTAGAGTCTCTGTGAGGCACTAAGGCCTAGAATTATGCGACAACTATTGGATATGGTGCATCTTGGAGTTTCCTCACTAGATCTAGGCTGTCTATTTCAAAGAGCAAACCTTCACTGATGGTCAACATTCATTTTTGGGAAAATCAGTTTCCCTCATGGTCAACTCTACTTTTTTGGGTGGATAACATGTCTTATTATCCCTCCCCGTGGTTTCTTTATCATACAATGCCACTAGGGCTAGTTATTCAATTCTCAACTACTCCTTGGGCCTTGATTGACATGGTGCCAATGCACTCCATGGCTCTTTAATGCATGAAAAGATCAAATTTCATTGATTTGATCTCTTTTGGCTAGGTGCACTTATTTTGGTCTCATCCTATCAGTCCCAACATTAGATTGCACTTAATGATCAAATTTCTTCCAATTCTCAGATATTTCTCTCCTCTGCAACCCAACTCCACTTGGTTGGAGTTTGAACTCAATGTAAATATTAGAGTTATGCCTAAACTGTATAAAAGATAATTGTAAATATTTGTTAAGGGTTCTTCTTTGCTTGTATTTTGCACCACATTATGCTCTACAACTTTTGCCTTCCATTAATGAAAGCTATATTTCTTACCTCTTCTTTCTATTCATTATTTGTGCATGTCTATTTCCTTGTAGTGAATGTTTTATTTTCTATTTTCTTGATTCATATGTTGTGTTAAGTCTGCTAGCAGTTGTTGCATACTGAAATTCATTTTCCTTTCAATACTGCAATCAATGTTGGATTACAAGAGGATAGGTAAATTTTTGGGGGGAATCAATGCTTTAAACTTTGACCCATACAACATTCACCACAGATCCATCTCACACATTCAATAAGTAAACTAAAATACCATGTAAAGCATGTATATCTAAATCATGTAAGCAAGTAAGCATTCACACATATATGACACTAGATATGATTACTTAGAAACCCTCCAATGAGAAGGTAAAACTAGGGTGGGGATGACACCCACAAATCTTCACTACTACAGTAATAAAGTGTATCCAATGAAGGTTACAATGTTTGATAATGAGAAATGATCTACCCTATAAAAGGTCTACCCTATTAGAGGCTTACAAAGATTGCTAGGTCTTACCCTGTTAAAAGATTTCAACAACCTATTAGAAGTGTGCCTTGTTAAAGGACTTCAACTCACAATTAAGTAAGCACTTTGTTAGAGGATTTCAATATAGCCTATTAGGACTACTATGTTAAGAGATTTAACTGATTCACCTATTAGAATGTCTTAGCATTGATCTTGTGGTTAGCACTTTGTTGCTTGATGATAGATCACCTCTAAAATGATGTATTCTTGATCCTTCTTAATCAGATGTCTCTCTTCTATGTACTAATTCCTTCCTCTGTTCTCCTTTAATTGATTCTGCAATACAATTTCAATTCACAACTGCTCAGCCACCATGAATACTCTTTTTGTGCATGCAAACTTCTCTCTTCACTCTTTCCACATCCTCTCCATAGTTTAGGGTTTGTCCTTCTTAAGAAGACCTAGGTGACTTAGGGTTTTGTATGAATCAACAGTTGTGATTCATCTATTTTTCTTCTTAAACCTTCCCTTTACCTGATTGGATGCATGTACTTCATAGGGATTCCAACTTAAGCTTCGTCCTTATCACCAAAATATCATAATTCAATATGTAAGTCAGCTCAAAAATGGTTTACATAGTAGTTTTTGTCAATACAAACAACTATGACTAAACTATGTTACTCGACATTTGAAGTCTCTAATGCTCAGCATGTATTGATTTCTATATTATGACTCAGCATTTGAGTGACTCAACATGCACTGCTTATTCAGCTCCTAAATCACTCGGCATACACTATCTACTCGACACTTGAGTGACTTGGCACTCACTATGGACTCTGTATGCTCTATTTTATACATGTTGTGCTCGACATATACTATTTTTTCGATGTGAACTAAGTAAATGACTTAAGCATGTAGACACTCATGAGTTAAAACCAATCTAAGATCAACAATTAGTGCCAAACTTACATGTGAGTTCTTTGAAGGTAGATAAGAGTCAAGATCTATGTTTTCAAGTGTTTTATTGATGTTTTGTGAAGTTGTGGGAAAATTCATAACCCTAGTTCTATGTCAGTGAATCCCCTTTCCATTTTTGCATTTAATTTATGTCTTCCTTCTCCCTTTTCATACCCAAATTTAGTTTGGGTGCATCCCAATAGTAAGGAATTCAGCCTTCTTTGAAGATTCAACCTCAGAGCATAAGTCCCACACTTGGAGGTTGTTTCCATGTTACATATGGTTGCTTGAGGGTCATACCTCAAGCAAGGATTCAAAGTTTTGTTTCAACATGTACCAAGCTCTATAGGATTCGAGTAAGTGGATGGTCACCAATTATTTTCTATTCAAATTGAACTTAGCACCTATCAAACAATTCAAGCATACAAATGCCAAGTTACATAGTACTTATTGAGCATAATACAGACTGAGCATCAACAATGTCAAGTATCAAAAAGCAGTAAAGGTTGAGCAATGCAAAGTTTACATCAAAGTCAAAAATGATACAATTTTTGAGGTAAATCACTTTCAAGCCAACATGGAAGGAACATTTAATATTTTTAGATATTTGTATGTGTTTATGGCATGGATCATAGATTCATATGTTTTTTGATCAACAATTCAAATGAAGAGGCAAAATATGGAAGTATCTAGAAAGCTCTTTACAAAACTCTTTAATTAGAGAATATTTTGATCTAGATTGTATCATGGATGATGGATAATAGAGGAAGAGTGCAGGTGATGAAAAGTAAAGTGAATAGTGTGATAGACAAGGTGTGATATGTGAATGTGAAGGATCAAGATCATATCAGAAGTCAGTGAAAGTGTTATGTTATCTCTTAACAAAGCAAGTGACCTATTCAAAGTAGTGAAGGAGAAGAAAAGTTTTATTAGATCAGAAGAGAGGATCAGATTATAAGGAGAAGACTTGAATAAACTTACAGAACATACTGAGAGTCAGGTGCTGAATTAGTTTTAATCAACTTGAATCAGGGTAAATCTCTTAATAGAGTGGTCATAACAGATCTTTGTAAATCTCCTAACAAAATCCTTACTTTATTGTAAGTGTTAAATCCTCTAACATGGTGATACCTAGCAGTCTCAAATGCTTTTAATAAGTCAGACCCCTCATAGGGTAGATCATATATTATGATCAAACATTGTAACATTGTAACATTGCTTTAGTTTTTAAGGCTAACCCTTGTGCAGGTTGAGTTGAAGACCAAAATGCTAGGTTTTGAAATACTTGATCATATCTTCCAAAAGGCTTGGTATTCGGATTTGAATTATTATTTTTTGCAGGTTGGAGATGGATTAGAGATGTCTCAATCCAAAATTTAAATTTATTGGATCTAATTTGAGTGAATTATAATTTTTATTCTTATTTCATGAAAAATTATTTATGGTCATAAATTAGCAAAAAAAATTAAAAACTTATAGTTTTGGAAATGTCTAATAATTTTACAAAGGGAGTTTGTTCTTAAGGTTTTGAATTTGGATATCATATAAGGGCTCAATAATGTGATTTGAAAAAATTGGTCTATTTTGGGAAAATGAGTCACTAGGGCACAAATTGAGAGATAACCCTAAAATTATTGAATTTTGAAAATCTCATTGATTTTTACTATAGGTCTTTTCTTTATTTTCATTTTTAAGGGCCAAATCATGCCATAAAAAACCAATCTTGTTGACTAGGTCAAAAGGAAAAAAAGAAAGAATATTTAGTTATTAGCTTGCACTTTATTTGCACAAAGTTCAACGCATTATATGAGTTGTCATTTCATTTGGAATCAACTAGTTCAATATATTTTATTTTAATTTCCTATTTCTTCATGATTTCATGCACTTCATGGAAGTTTGTGAAGGCAACTTGGAGGTCAAAGGAGCAAAAATAATAATAAAATTGTGGAAAGCATGAAATTAAGGAGCACACATTCCAAAACTTCTTCTTTGAAAAGTGATAATTTTCTTTCTTTTACATTGTGAAATAATTTCTTTTTTTTTGGTCAACTTGTTTTGTGTGTCTTCCCAACATTGAAAAAGGGGCTTTAAAATGAACCATTCATGCTTGGATTTGAGCTTAAAAATGAACCCCTTTGTCTTTTAGTCCCCAAGATTTTCTTGTTTTTGTTTTCTTCTTACATCATTCTTAAGGAGTTTTAGGGGAATATACATAAGGTATATGTAATCACCTAAAAATGGTCATCTAGACTATTAGCCCTTTTTTTAACATTTTGGCTAAATTAATTTAATCACTTACCTAAGCCAAATTGTTAATAATCAATTTATTTGATTATAACCTATAGTTTGACTATGCTATCCTAAGTTCATTATTTGATTAAAAGAACATGTCCCCTTTTAATTAAATAAAAGACCCCATTCTTCTAGCCCACTTAAAGGGCACACATAAAGTACTTTTTCTATTTTGCAAGTAAAAGAAAAGGCTTTGTGACTTTTGTCTTATATGACAAGTCAACTTATATTCTATTGGTTGACTTGTGTGTGCACATGGATCACTCCTCTTTTTTAATTCCACCGTTGATCATCCACCATCTTCATCTTGATCTCTACCATCCATAAATCTTTAAAAGGGAGAGAGCTTTCCCCCTCAACCAATCCTCATTTTTGAATATTGTTATGCTGCAGGTTTTCTAACAAGTTTCTTTGGAGCTTTTTGGAGAACTTCTATTTCTTGTCTACATTCTCTCATCCATGGCATCATGGCATTCTAGCTTAGCTTAGCTTTTATTTTTACATGTAGCTTAAATCATATAGTCTAGTAGTTGGATTGTAACACTCTCATACATGTTTTAGCATAGCTGCATTTTGCATCTCCATTCTAGTTTAATCTTCCATCTTGCATTACATACTTGAGGGATTTCTTGAGATATTTGCATTCTTGCATCTTGTCTTTGGAACCTCCCATTGCATGGTTTACTGGCAAGAAGAGTATCTCTAAGGCTCATCTGAGAGCCTTTTTATTCTTGAAATATACTCTCTTGCACTGCATGGATAGGGAGCTCTAAGCCGGCATCCAAGCATTTCGAACTCATGGAATCGTTTGGATAGAAGGGTTTAGAGTGTGACACTTTTTGAGTGTACATTTTTGGCGCCCACCGTGGGGCTTGAATCAAATTTCTAGCTCCATTTGCTTTTTTTTTTCATCTCTAATTTTTTACTGTAGCATATTGGATCTAATTAAGTTTTTTTGTAAGATTATCACTTTGATTTTAAGGCCAACCCATAAGTAAATTGGTTTGAAGGCCAAAAATCTAGTTGGTTTAAAGATTTGATCATATCTTTTAAACCACTTGGAGTTTGGTTCTAATTTTTTTTTTACACTTTGGGTATGCATCCAAAATGTTTTAGTCCAATTTTTAGAGAATTTTGATGTGATTTGAAAAAGTTGTGATATTTTTTTTTTTTTCATTAAAAGTCATTTTTGGTCACAAATCAGCATCTTTTTCATATTAACTTACATTTCCAGAAAGGGTTTTCAATTATAATGGAGGTTCTTTCTTTGTGTTTTGAATTTTGAGGTCGTATTAAGGATCAAAAACTCAATTTGATAAATTTGGCCTATTTTGACAAAATCGATCTCTAGAGCGCAAATGAAGATATTTTTTTAAATTTCTTGCATTTTTGGAAAGCTCTCTGATTTTTAATAGGGGTCTCTTCTTTTCATTTTTATTTTTGGATATGAAATCATAGCAAACAAGTCCAATCTTGTTGACTAGGTCAAAATCAAAGAGTAAAAATGAGAGCATTTGTGATTAACTTGCACTTTCTTTGCATGCACTTGGTTGAAAGATAAATTGGATTTTTGAGGCAACTCACCACTTTTTATTGCAGATTTTTATGTTATTTCACACTAACTTTTGGTGCTAACAAGTTGTGATTACAGGTTGCCATCCTTGTGAAAAAAATTGAAACATTGCATAAAAAGAACGCATGTCAAAGCTCCAAATGTGCAAGGGCTACTAACATTGTTTGCAGAGCTGCCCAAAGCATAAAAACTCAAAAAAAAATTCTTTTTTATTTTCATGTGTGGCATTGACTAATTTTTCATTTTTATAGGCACATAAAACTTGTGATTGGAGTCTTTTGGTAATAGGAGAGTATGCTCTTCACCCTTGTGGTGAATCAAAAATCTTGACTTTCCATTTGGTTTCAATAGCAAGGGGCAACTGAATCTTTTTAGCATGTTTGGCAGAAAATGATTGGAATAGGAGAGTATTCTCTTCACCCTTGTGGTGAATCAGAAATCTTGACTTCCAAAAGTTGATCCACTCTTTGTGTAGTTTAGAATCCTTTAGAGGGCCTACTCTCGGACAACCTGAGAGGAATGACCCAACTGGGGACAAGCCGATTACCTAGCTCTTCCAACCCACTATAAACTCAAGGCTACCAAAGACACAAAACATTGATAGACATAGTGTTTTTCTTTGCCTAGTGTGATCTCTTATGGGATTTCGACCATAGGGAGATCACTAAGCAAGAATTCTTAAGGTACTCTTGTGATCGCGAGATCGGTTACTCATCGCAAGGTGAGGTGTCCCATAATTGGGAGCAAGAGGAACACTATGAACGGAAGCCCTATCTAAACACCCTAAGTTAGTAACTACCTTTTTTAGCCGCTCAACTTCTTGGTGCAAGGATCGATCCTAGTGGACTACCCGGATCACCCCAAGATTTACACTCACCATATGTGTTCCCTTGGTTGTGCTTATGGCACTTCCATGACAAAGCCAATATCTCTTGTGGGAAACCACTTGATGTGAGTCAAAGGAGCATCAAGCGTGGGCAAAGTTGTTGAGTAATGAACCATGACTTTTGGGTAGATATTGCTTGATGTGTTCTCGAATGTGCTAGACCTGTGAAAATCTTTGGAACATATAGATGATGATAGTTATAGGTATTTCTTTTGAGACCTCACATATGCTTGTATCATGCAAGGTTTCTTTGTCCCTTGCTTGATTGCTTGAAGAATACTCCATGTGTCACTATCTTGCTTGGAAAGAAATTTCTTTTGAACATCAAATTTGCTATGCTATCAATTATTGTCAAACTTTTTCAACCAAGTCAAAATGTTAAGTGCAAATATTTTCTTGTGTTACTTACTAAGGGGGGTTTCATCATTTGGCTATGATTTGTTATGTCTCTAGTGCTTAAACATGCTTAAAGTGGCTCTTTGGTCTTAGTGCTCTTGGTCTTTTGTCTTCATGGTCTATGCATGCTTGCTAGTTATCCTTTTGCTAAAATGGTTACCTTGATTTCTTGACTACACTCTTGGGTTGGGAAAGTTGTTCACTTGTCACCTCGCTTGCTCTATCTATTTGGCTATTTGGGCATCTTTCCTAGCTATTGACTTGAGTCATTCATGTCGTAAGTTTCTTGGAAATATTGTTTGACAAGTCGCTTTAATCTCTCTCTACTATCTTGGCAAGTGAACACTCTACCTCCTATAGTTTCAACATCAAGTTATCTTCTAGGCTCTTTTATGCTTGGCTTTGCATCTAAAACTATGGGATCTAAACCTTGTGCTACCAAACTTCAACCGAATCTAGATGATCATGATATCCTCCATGTCACTAAAGAGTTTCAAGATCTATATGCACAATATAAAGAACTAGAAGAGACAAATGATCTTTCTTACCTTCATCTCTCTAAGCGCATGATAGAAATGAAGTCTAAACTTGAGAAAAGGTTAGAGGAGAAGATTGCATCATTACATGAATCTTCCTTAAGGTCTTTACATGCATGTGAGTCACCTTCTTTGAGGTCATCCTCTTCTTCTAGGTCTACATGCTCTACTTCAAGACATCAAATGTCTTCATCTTCTAGATCTAAAGACCTCTTTAGAGGACAAGCAAGTGATACCTGCTTTGAGCCTATTCCAAAATTTCATGATGGACCTATCTTTGACCAAGATAATGATGAAGACATGAATGCATTCTATTCACTTGAGAAACAACCAAAGGACTCTATACATACTTTTGAGAGAAATTTAACTCCCTTGGGGAATTCTTATGATGACATTTTGAGAACACTTCTTGGCACCAAGCTCATCATGTTGCCTAAGTCTAGCTCCTATGGAAATCCATTCTTGGATACCTATTGTGCCTATCATCGATCTAATGACCATGCTACTTCAGATTGCATTGAGCTAAAACATAAAATCCAAGATCTTATTGATAATGGAATTATTGATACCTCTAATGATTCATGCGATGAGGATACTTTTCATGAGCAAGATTACATTAATGAACCGATGTCTAGTAGCATCTCTATTACATCTTCCACTTCTTCCAACACTCATGCATCTCCCAACACTTCAAAGCTTTCCAACATGCCTCCATCAAATAAAGAACCTAATGATTTCCACATTGACTATGCGTACCCTCAAGGGCTACCTCTAAAAGAAACTCAAGCTAATCTTCACTTGGCTGCAAACCTTTTCCATGCTACTAATCCTAAACATCCTCAACCTTCATGCACTACTATACCTAATCCAAGCACTACTCCATTCACTCTTTATTCTCCCTTGTCCTTAGAAGTGGCTCCATGTCAAGAGGACTCTCAAAAAGAAAAAGCTATAAATGTCAAGAAAGATCAAGATCAAGCGCCCTTTCATCTCTTTCAAGATTTTTCCCCTCCATATCCTATATCTTGTCCACCTCCTAAGTATGATGAAGATACCACTTCCATTATCTCCCTTGAGCTTACTGAAAAATATGAGAAAATTTCTCTTCATATGCTATCCAAAGCTACTTGTCAAGATAAAAGCATCCCCTCATGTTCTACTTCTCCACATCCACTTCAAAATTGTGCTCAAGCTTCAAGTGCTTCTATTAAAAATGTTGTTCCTATGAAAGGTACTCATGATTCTATTGATGGCTTTGACCATGTTGCTCACTCTAAAGATGTTGATATCCCTTTGCATATCCTAATTCTATCCTTGGTCCTCATCCATTAGAGCTAAAGCCTTCAAACCTTCCATCTATATTGGGACCTTATGTTCCTTCATCTCCTACACTTTCCACTCCTAGCTCTCCCATCATACCTCAAGATCAACAAAGACACTCATCCTTGATGACTTTTCACCCATCTATCCATCTAAACTAGTCATATCAGCCTTATTCATCCACAAATCCCAAGTCCTTTGGAAGTGAGAATAAACATAAGAATCCATTGAAAAATGAAGATCACTATGTCCCATCTAATCGACATGTGAATGCTAAGAAGGAAAATGCACAAAGGAGACCACAAAGGTCCACTATTAAAAAAGCTAAATCAAAGAAAATATGGGTTCCTAAACCCATTATTGAAGTAATGTGTTTTGAAGTATCCAAAGGAAAATCTAAAGCTATATGGATTCCCAAGTCTCTTTTAAAAGACTTGAATATTGAAAATACTTCAAAGTTGACATTCAAACTTCCAAAGGCTTCCATTCCATCTTCTTCCAAAAATCTTCCTAAAAATATTCCAAAGCCTTCCACTCCACTTTTTTCCAAATCTCTTCTACCACCTCATACATCTAAACCTCAAGCTACTTCATCCATGATTCCTCCATCATTCCAATACCCTTCAAGGTGTGTGTCAATGTTGATCTTGTACAATATTTCAACTACCCTCATGAAATCCTCTAAAGCTTACACTAACTTTCTATACATGAACTATTATCCTCCATATATTCTTCCTACTACCATTTCTCTTTCATCACCCTATCAACATCTTTGAGCATACCTTTCTATGGTCTTGGCTTATCATGACTTATCTTTTCTATAGGAGCACTATCTACATTCAAACAACTTGAGCTCTTTCTAAAAATTCAAAAAAAGAAAAAGAAAAAAAAAATGAAAATGTGCCTTGGTGAAAACCCCTTCTTGTGGCACCTTGGTAGCAAAAGTAAAGAGAAATAAATTTATCCTATGGTGAAAACTACTTCTTGTGGCACCTTGGATAAGTACCATGATGAAAACCTGGCAAACAGGCATCATGCATAATTCTTCCATCATCCATCTATCCCCTCTTCTCTCTTGGATCTTGACAATGTTGAGCTATCTTTGCATATTGGCTATCTTATCAACAAGATTTTCTATTGTGCTCTCCCATTCACTCATAGCCTCCAGCTTGAGCTTTATTTTTATTGCTCTATCCCATTGCTATCCTATCTAGTTGACCCCTTGGTCTTGATCATAATAAATGAAACATGGTTCTCATAGGCCTCTTGACATGTCTACTCTCTAGGATTGCATGCTTTCATGCTATCTCTCTCATTGGCTTCCACTGGTTATCCTACATGTTATCTTACTCATTGGCTTCCATCGCTTATCTTAAATGCTATCACACTTGTTGGCTTCATCACTCAACCTACACGCTATCTTGCTCATTTCTTTCATTGCTTATCCAAAACCTACTTTATATGGCTATCCTTCCCTAGCTTGGGTACTCTTGAGGAGTGCATCCTTGAGGATCACTTTCACTTGCTTCATACTCCTTTCTTATCCATCTTTGTCTATCTACCAACTTTCTCCTCCATCATGTCCTATACCTTGCTATACATTGGGAGAAAATGATGTGATCTTGCTTAAGAACTAGTGATCTCTAAAACCTTCTAAAAAATCCAAAAAATCATATATGATGTTGAAAAAATCCTAAAAATCAGAAAATGTCCTAAAAAAAGATCTTCTTAGTGAAAACCTAGCAATAGGCACTTTGATGTATCACCAAAAAAAGTAAAAAATTCAAAAATACAAAAAAAATTGAAAAAAATAAATAAATATGTCAAGTGGTGAAAACCTAGAAATAGGCGCTACTTGAAACCCTCACACCTATGTCTATCAATCTCAATCATCCACTTCGCTACACATTTCCTGGCTTGGAATTGTTTCTTGTCCTCATCTTGGGGGCACAACTTCTTAGCCTATTGAGGTATTCTTGTGCATTAGGGTTTCTTGGACAACTCACAAAATAGTGTTTCTCAACACTTCCCCACCCACTTTGACATCAAGTGTTTTTCAACACTTTACAGATAGTTTACCTACGGTCTCCAATGTCGCAATATTTCTCACTATCAGAATCAAGTCTGGAAAAAATGGCCAAGTGACTTACACACACACACTTTAACACTTAAACGACTGAGCTATGCTGATCTTTATCTACTTTGTGTGTTGTCTATGATGATGTCTTTGCCATGTGTTCCCTCCCTAATAGTCTTTCGAGGATGTCATTGACTAGAAGACTGGGGTCATGGGACATATTTTCTTGATTTTTGCTTGTGGGTATACTTTGTTTGTCTATAGTGTTGTAAGCATTTATGCTGGTCCTATTCAACATGTTGACTTACAAATGTATCATCCTTGACTGTTTCACAAGACCACACTCAGGGTTTATCCTGGCGCTTGTGCCTTGATACAGGTGTAATCTTGCTAAATTAAACTTAGGGAATCTAATCACGTAGTTATCTTGACTTACATGTCTCTGATGCTTAGATTGGATTTCCACATACCTATCTGATATCGATCATATTCATATCCTCATAGTTATACTAGTGATGGTTGTATGATCTCATGATGTCCCTAATAAATGCTCAATGATGAAATTAAGAGTTTAAATGTTATGCACTTCTTTCTGGTAAACCACTTTGCATATTAGCTTGTATTTTAGGTTCATTTTCTAGATTAGTCTTGCATTCTTGCATATGGGGAGAACTCTCTCTTCATCTTTTTTATGGACATATCAGCTAACTCCTTTCATATATTTCTTTACTTTCTTCTTGTTCATGTCTTTTCACCTTCTTAATCTTTTGCTTCATCTCTTTTCTATCTTATCATCACATTATATAAAGTTTTGACCTCTTAAATAATTTCAACGTCCTGGATTCATTTTTGAGATCGAAATCCAAATTCGAGTTCATCTTGATGGTCAAAATTTTCTTTTGAAATTTTACTTTCTTCTAAGTAGTTAGCTGACCTTTTGAGGTCTAATCTTCGAATCATCACTGGGGCATCTTCATTTCTTCATGTCTTCATCATTTCCATACTTCATATCTACTTCAATTCAATGTTTCATGTCTAAAATCACCTTTCTACTCATTTTGACCTAATTTTTATGCTATATCCTTCAAGGTCAACTCTAGTCAAACTGGGGCATTTGATCAGTTTCTTATAGTCATTCTTGGGTTCTAATCATCTATCTGTCATCTTGGATATTGCTCTATTCTAATTTTCTCATGTCTAGCTAGTTTTTGCATCCCCTTACCTCATTTCAATTTCGATCCCGAGGGGGCAAAAATACTCTATTGCTGATTGCTACAACTACCTATTTCTTAGGAGCATTTGTTTGATCTTCTCACTTGTTCTCGATCTATCTACTTTGCTAAGTGTTAGCATTCTTCTTGAATTCTGACATCATCTTTTCCTAGTGTTCAGTACTACCACTATCAGGCTGTACATTTAGGACTTGCTATCTTTTTTTGCATTTCATTCTTTGGAATTAGATATCTATATCTACCACTGCCTACTTGGCTTCGATTTTCTTTGACATAATGTGTTCCCAGATTGATCACACATTAGTCAAAGAGGGGCAAATGTAATCACCTAAAAATGGTCATCTAGACTATTAGCCCTTTTTTTAAACATTTTGGCTAAATTAATTTAATCACTTACCTAAGCCAAATTGTTAATAATCAATTTATTTGATTATAACCTATAGTTTGACTATGCTATCCTAAGTTCATTATTTGATTAAAAGAACATGTCCCCTTTTAATTGAATAAAACACCCCATTCTTCTAACCCACTTAAAGTGCCCACATAAAGTCCTTTTTCTATTTTGCAAGTAAAAGAAAAGGCTTTGTGACTTTTGTCTTATATGACAAGTCAACTTATATTCTATTGGTTGACTTGTGTGTGCACATGGATCACTCCTCTTTTTGAATTCCATCATTGATCATCCACCATCTTCATCTTGATCTCTATCGTCCATACATCTTTAAAAGGGAGAGAGCTTTCCCCCTCAACCAATCCTCATTTTTTAATATTGTTATGCTGCAGGTTTTCTAAACGGTTTCTTTGGAGCTTTGTGGAGAACTTCTATTTCTTGTCTACATTCTCTCATCCATGGCATCATGGCATTCTAGCTTAGCTTAGCTTTTATTTTTACATGTAGCTTAAATCATATAGTCTAGTAGTTGGATTGTAACACTCCCATACATGTTTTAGCATAGCTGCATTTTGCATCTCCATTCTAGTTTAATCTTCCATCTTGCATTACATACTTGAGGGATTCTTTGAGATATTTGCATTCTTGCATCTTGTCTTTGGAACCTCCCATTACATGGTTTACTGGCAAGAAGAGTATCTCTAAGGCTCATCTGAGAGCCTTCTTATTCTTGAAATATACTCTCTTGCACTCCATGGATAGGGAGCTCTAAGCCAGCATCCAAGAATTTTGAACTCATAGAATCGTTTGGATAGAAGGGTTTAGAGTGTGACACTTTTTGAGTGTACAGTATATTTCTTTTTATTTTTAGGGGGGCTATCTAGGGAAGTGGTTACTCTAGGGGATGACCTCAATTCTTGTGTTTCGGTGGAGTAAAAATAGTTTGTCTTGAATCTAAAGATAGGCCTCTTGGAAGTAGTACTATTGTCAATATTCGCAAAGCTCCAAAGAACTTTATAAATTTTGGAAGTGAAGGTAGAGATTGGGTTACCTTTTCCTCTCGATTGTTTGGGGTATTCTATTTTATCTATGGATTTGGGCCTTACGTACTTGGCATACATCAAGGACATCCCTAGTTAAGCTTGTGCATCCTTGCAGAAACTTGAATAGGCTCTTGGTGTGTTTGATGTGCTTGAATGTTTAAAACCTTCCCCACTTGGAACAAAGGGAATACATCCATCAAATTGAACCTTAGGAAGTTTTTCCTTTTTCATACTTTCATTATGTTTTTTTATTCAAAAAAATCCCAAATTTTTTTTGTATAACTTTAGAAAACAAAAAAAATCATAAAACTTAAAAAACCTCAAGAACTCAAAAAAACATTTTCATCCAAGTCAAAACATTTTTATTGTGTTTCTTTCTAGGTGAGTTTCATCATTTGACTTTTCTTTGTTATGTTTCTAGTGCTTGAACTTGCTTTAAATGGCTCTTTGATCTTACCACTCGTGGACTTTTCTACCTTCTTTTTCTATGTTTGCATACTAGGACCATCTTTTTATAAAAGGTTACCTTGATCTCTTGACTACACTCTTTGATTGGGAAAATTTCTCACTTGTCATCTCACTTGCTCTATCTACTTGGCTATTTGGCTTCTTTCCTAGCTATTGACTCAAGTCACTGGTGTCATAAATTTCTTGGGCACTTTGTTTGACAAGTCACTCTTTTATTGCTACCTATATTTGAAAGTGAACAATCTACCTCTCTAGTTTGGACATCAAGTTATCTTGTGTCACCTTATTAATTTCTTCTAGTCTCCTTCATTATTGGCTTTCTATTTACCACTATGGGTTTTGAATATGTTTCTTCTAGATGATTTTTCTTACCTCTGTCTCACTAGGAACATAATAAAGATAAAGTATAAACTTGAAAAAAAATTAGAGGAAAGAATCAAATCCTCACATGAATATTCCTTAATAAATTTACATACATCAGATTTGTCTTTTTCTAGGTCTACATATTTTACTCAAAGACATAAATTGTCTTCATCTTCTACATCCAAAGACCTCTTTAGAGAGAAAGAAAATGATATCTCCTTTGAGCCTATGCCAATATTTTTTGTTAATCCTATCTTTGACCAAGATGAGAATGATAAAAATGATGTTAGACATATTTTTGGGAGAACTTTTACTCCTTTGGGAGATTCATATTATATGGTGCAACCAAAGGTAAAACCTCCATGGTGGAGAGATGGTCACTTTTGAAATTATCATAGAAATAAAGGTCATTAAATTGAACATTGAAATTGAGTTGAAATATAAAATCCAAGACCTTATTGATGATAAGATTATTTATATTGCAACCTCTAAAGACTCATGTGATGGTACTCTTGAGCAAGATCAAATTGTTGAACCTATGTCTAGTAATGTTCTCCTTGATGCCTCCACTTATTCCAACACTCATGCATCTCCCAACACTTCAAGACATACCAACATTCCTCCATCAAAAAAAGAACCCAATGCTTTCCGCACTAACTATGTGTACTCTCAAGGGATACCTCTAAAATAAACTCAAGCTAATCCTAACTTGGCTACAAACCTTTTCTATGCTACTAAGATTAAAGATCCTCAACATTCGTGTGATACTATGCTTACTATGCCTACCCCAGCTAGTCATTTTTTACCTCTTCAAGATCCTATCTTGCAAACCTCATATTCTCCCTTGTACTTACAAGTGGCTCCTTGTCAAGAGGACTCTAAAAATGAAAAATCTATATAAATGTCAAGAAATATCAAGATCATCACCCTCTCATATCCTTCAATATTTCACTCCTCCATATCCTATGTCTTATCCATGTCCTAAGTATGATGAAGATACCACTTCCACTATCTCCATTAAATTTATTAAAAATTGTGAAAAAATCACTATGCCTATGCTATCCAAAGAAACTTGTCAAAATTAAATTATCTCCTCACCCTCTTGTTCTACTTCTCCATATCTACTTAAAACTTATGCTCAAGCTTCAAATTCTCTTATCAAAGGTGTTGTTCCTTTAAAATTTACTCATGATTCTATTTTGGCCTTGTCCAGATTACTCACTCTAAATATGTTGATATCCCTACTCATTATCCCTTTGCATCTCCTCAATCTATCCTTGGTCCTTATCCATCTAAGCTAAATCCTTCAAACCTTCCTTCCATATCCTACTTTCACTCCTATCTCATCACCTAATTCTCTCATAATACCTCAAGATCAACAAACATACTCATCCTTGATAAATATTCATCCATATTTCTATCTAAACCAATCATATCAACCTTATCCATCCAAAAATCCCAAGTCTTTTGGAGGGAAATTGGACGATCAACTTACAAAAATACACAAGAATTCATTGAAGAATGAAGATCATTGTGTCCTATCTAATAGATATGTGAATGCCTAGAAATAAAAATCATTCAAGAGACCACAAGGGTCCAGTAAACAAAGATCGCAATCAAATAAAATATGGGGTCCTAAATCCATCATTAAAGAAATGTGTACTAAAGCATCCAAAGAAAAAGAAAATTCAAAAGCAGTATAGACTCCTAAGTCTCTCTTGAAAGTCTTGAAACTTTAAAATGAATCAAAGTTGACATTCAAGATTTCAAAGATTTTCACTCCATCTTCTTCTAAACATATTCCTCAAAATATTTCAAAGCCTTTCACCCCATCTTTCTCCAAAATTACTTTGCCACATCATACATCTAAGCCTCAAGATATTTCACGCATATTTACTGCATCATCCCACTTTCTTTCAAGATGTATGCCAATGTTGATCTTTCCCACTTTCTCACCTAAACTTATGCAATCTTTTCAAGCCTACAATTATGTACTATCCATCTTCCTTCTACTCTTACAAAGCATAAAGCCTTATCCTCCATATAGTTTTTCTACCATCTCCTTTCCATCACCATATAAACATCTTTGAGCATACCTTTTAGTTTTCTTGTCTCATCATGAATTATCCTTCCAATAGGAGAATTATCTAACTTGAAAAAGGCTTAAAATCTTTCCAAAAATTATTTAAAAAGATAATGCCAAGTGATGAAAACCTAGAAATAAGAACTACTTGAGATCCTTGCACCTATGCCTATTAGTTTCTTACATTGTTCTCACAAACCACTTGTTCCATATTACTTTTATCTTTCCTATGTTGGAACTAACTCTCATCTAGGTCTAGGAGGCATGAACTGTCTAGGTGTATAATGTGTCTCCTTGTTGTGTTGGTGTTTCTTTACATACTCTCAAATAGTATTTTTCAATGCTCCCCTTGACATCAAGTGTTCTTCAACACTTACTAGATGCTTTAGCTACAGTCTAGGATATTGTGATACTTCTCATTGGTAGATTTGAGTCCAAAAGAGATATTCATGCGACCCCCATATATGCACTTCAACACTAAAACTAGTTGAGACTTGTTGGCTTATTTTTTCTATGTGTTGTATATGATGGTTTCATTGTTGAGTGTTCCTTTCCTAATAGTCTCTAAAGGATGTCATCAACTAGAGGACTGGGTGTATGGGGCATCTTTTCCTTTCTTTCTGCCTATGGGTATACCTTATAAATCTTAGGTGTCTCGAGCATCTTGCTTATCCCACTTGACACTAAGGATCTTCAATGTATCATCCTTGTTTGTTTCTCACAAGTGCATGCTTATAAACATCTTGACATTTTTTTGTCTTGATGCAAGCATAATCTTG
Source organism: Cupressus sempervirens (assembly GCA_028749045.1). Classification (NCBI taxonomy): domain Eukaryota; kingdom Viridiplantae; phylum Streptophyta; class Pinopsida; order Cupressales; family Cupressaceae; genus Cupressus; species Cupressus sempervirens. Next base: position 581,607,778 of record CM053789.1, read on the forward strand.
CTACATTAAACCTAGGAAATCTAACTAGACCATCATCTTGACCTTTATGTCTTTGATGTATAGGTTGGATTCCCACATATCTATGATGCAAGAGCATCTAGAGGTATAAGGGCAATCCTATGTCACCCAAAAAAAAATGTACTTAGACTTAGTTTTTGTTTCATGTGTTTTCATTTATGGATACCCATTTGGGTCAAATAAAGGTTCCAACTCTCACAGTTCCACTATCAGTGTTCTAAGTTAGAGTATTTGAACACCTTGGGATACATGTAAATGCCAAAAAATAGGAGTATGTAATTGAGCCATAATTGTGGTAAATTAGCTGGATGAATGTAATTTTAATTTAGAGCATCCCAAAAAAAAAATCAGGTCAAAAGACCCCACAGTTTGAAAGTTATTGCAATTTTTCAATTTTTGGAGACCTCCTAAGAATGCTTCAAAGTTAGGTTAGGGGCATTAAATGAACTTGAACAGGGGAAAAAATGGGAGACAAGAAAATTTGGTCCACAGGGCTATAGAGTGCTTTGAGAGCTTTTTAGAAATGTAAACGGTTCATCAATCGGAGCTATGGTTCAAAAGTTATGCCTCCCAGAAGTTCGGTTACTATTTCTAGATTTTTCTAATTTTGTGCCGACTTCTAATGTGAGTTATGGAGCCTTCTATTTGGTTGGTGGATGCCAACTAGCACTTTCTAGAATTTATTCCTAATCCTTAACCCTCTGGGGTCTATTTAAGAACATTTCTGGCATTATAAAAGGAAATTCAGAGTGGAGTTTGAGAGAAGGTACTGGGAGAAGAATTTATCTCCAGATTTATGCTATTGTAAGACCATAGGGCATGTTTTGGAGTCTGTTTCTCTGCACTAAGTGTACTAGCATATTTTTATAGTTAATAAAATTTTCCCTTTCCTATTGTGTCCATTCTATGCTTGGGTTGTGTCCCCATCAAGTGGTATCAGAGCAGGTTTTCCTGAGTGTGTAGACAGAGCACCAACTGTGAGGCAGTTTGCACCAGTACTGTGTGGTTGTGGGTTTGAGTTAAGAAGATGCCTCCATGAAGAGAGTGTGGTGGAAGGGCCAAAGCTATCAATCTTGAGGAGGTTAGAGCCCTCCAAAGGCAGGTCCAAGCATTGCAAGAGGAGCTCCGTAGGGGAACAAATGTTGCTACAGATGACAAAAGTGAGGATGACAATAAAGTAGAAGAAATTGGACCAGAAGGGGAATTTGATGGGGAAGTTCTGAATCAAGTAGAGGAAAGGCTTTTTAGGGCCATTACTAAGTTTGGGAAAAGACTTGCAATTGATGTGGGTGTATTTTTAGGAAATTTGAAACCAGATGAGTTGATCGACAGGATTAATGAACTGGAAGAATACTTTGAGTATGAGGATATCAGGGACCAAGGTAGGGTTAAGTTTGCAAAGGCCAAACTGAAAGGACATGCCAAAATTTGGTGGAAAGAGGTTCAACTGGAAAGAAATAGAAGAGTAAAGGATAAGATCACAACGTGGGATCGCATGGTGGACAAACTAAAGAAGCAATTCATTCATGTTGACTATGAGCTTGATTTGTTTAAGAGGATGCATGGGTTAAAGCAAGCAAAAAAATTAGTCCAAGAATATACAAAGGAGTTTTATCAACTTCTGATTAGAGCAAGGCATGCAGAAGAAAATAAGGAGAAGGTTTCTCATTATATCAGTGGGTTGTGACCTAGCATCCAGGAGAAATTAAGTCTAGTAAGAACGACCAGCGTTGAGGAGGCATACCAATTTTCCCTACGAGTTGAAGAGAAGATAAATAAAAGGTTTGAAGGGAGACAAAGAGGGTGTGGTTAAGGAGGAAGGGGTAGTGGTAGGTCATCTGGAGGCCAAAATGAAACTCAAAAGAAAAATGAAGATGTGGGTACTAGCAAGAACTAGAGGAACGAGTGTTTCAACCGCTCCCATGATCAAGACTTTGGAAATCAAAGAGGAAGAGGTAGAGGATGTGGAAAAGGAAGAGGAGGCTTCCATGGTACCTATTTCCATTGCAATGAAGAAGGTCATCATGCCTTTGAATGCCCTCAACAACAAAGAAGGATAGATACGAGAGCTGAGGGTCAAGCTAGGGTTGCTCATGTGGATGAGGATGCATAATCATCACATTCAAAGGATGCAAAAATAGGAGAGACTTTAGTAAATGAAAGGGTCCTACTAAGTGGTGAGATTGAACTAGGAAAAATGAGGAGTTTATTCCATACCAGGTGCAAGTGTGAGGATAAATGTTGTGATGTGATCATTAATGGTGGTAGCACTGATAACTTGGTATCAAAGGAGATGGTCTCTAAGCTAAAGCTCAAGAGGGAGAAACACCCCCAGCCCTATTGGATTGCTTGGGTGAAAGATGATCATAAGGTCCTGGTAAGTGAACAATGTTTAGTGAAGTTCAAAATTGGGAGTTACCATGATAAAGTTCTCTGTGATGTTAGTCCAATAGATGTTTTCCATCTATTTTTGGGTAGACCATGGCAATTTGATAGGCATGCAGTTCATGATGGCTATGCTTTGACCCCTAGGAAAGATAAAGAAGGTAGTAGTGAAATACCACTTGAAGTTTTAGATTTACTAGGTGAGTTTGGAGATATCATCTCTGATAATGTTCCAGAAGGATTGCCACTAGTAAGGCAAATCATTTATCAGATAGATTTAATCCCAGGAGCCAGTTTGCCTAACAAGGATGCTCACATGATGACTCCTACTAAAACTGAGGAGCTAAATAGACAGGTTCAGAAGCTATTACGGAAGGGCTTTATTTGGGAGAGCCTAAGTCTATGTGCAGTACCTGCAGTACACCAAAGAAGGATGGAGAGTGGAGGATGTGTACAAACTCTTGAGCTATAAATAGGATAACCATCAAGTATTGGTTTCCTTTGCCAAGAATGGATGATCTTATGGATTGCTTGAGTGGAGCTCAATACTTCACAAAGATAGATCTCAAGAGTGGCTATCATCAGATATGGATACGAGAAGGAGATGACTAGAAAATAGACTTCAAGACCAAGGAGGGTCTTTATGAGTGGTTAGTCATGCCCTTTGGATTGACGAACACCCCAAGCACCTTCATGCAGCTTATGAATGAGGTACTTAAGAAGTTCTTGGGAAAAAATTTTATTGTCTATTTGGATGATATTTTAATTTTCAGCAAGACTTTAGAAGAACATTTATTGCATATTTGTAGTGTCCTTGAAAGGTTAAGGGAAGAGAAACTATTAATCTATCTAAAGAAGTATATCTTTGCAAAAAGGGAGTTAGTCTACTTGGGGTTTGTTATGACACCTGAAGGTCTCAAAATGGATCCAAAGAAGGTAAAAGCCATCTTGGAATGGCCTACTAGTACTAAGGTCTGCTACTGAGGTAAGATCATTTCATGGTTTGGTTAGTTTTTACAAGAAGTTCATTAAGAATTTCAGTGGCATATGTGCACCCCTGACTGATACAATAAGAGGGGATAGAAAAGAGTTCAAATGGACTGCGACAGCTGCAAGAAGTTTTGAAGTGCTGAAGAAGAAGGTGACAGAACAACCTGTGTTGGCACTTCTAGATTTTAGAAAGGTGTTCCAGGTGGATTGTGATGCTAGTGGCAACACTATTGGGGCTATATTAAGCCAAGAAGGTAAGCCTATTGCATATTTTAGCAAAAAATTGAATGATGTGAGAAAGAAGTATTCTATTTATGATCAAGAGTTCTATGCAATAGTTCAGGCCTTAAAGAAATGGAGGCATTATTTGTTGCCAAAGGAATTTGTTTTATATACTAATCACCAGGCATTACAGTACCTAAATAGCCAAGGTAAATTGAATCAGAGGCATATGAAGTGGGTAGAGTTCTTGCAGAGCTATACATTTGTGTTGAAGCATAGAAGTGGAAAATCTAACAGGGTTGCAGATGCACTAAGTAGGAGACAATTTTTTCTTATAGTAATGCAGGTTGAAGTAGTTGGGTTTGTTGAACTCAAGAATCTGTACCCTGAGGATCCTGATTTTGCTGAAGCATAGAAAGCTTGTAAAGAACTTGTTGCTGTAGACAGAACTAAGTGGTTAGACTATCTGATTCAGGATGGTATATTATTCAAGGGTAGTCAATTATGCATTCCAAGGAGTTCCATGAGGGAAAATCTGATTAAGGAGAAACACAATGGAGGGATGGCGAGACATTTTGGTTGAGATAAGACCATTGCCATTCTTAGAGAACATTATTTTTGGCCTCGAATTTCATAGGATGTAAAGAAGTTTGTACAGAGTTGTCAGATTTGTCAAGTTGCCAAGGAATTTAGTCACAATACTGGACTTTATCAGCCATTGCATGTTCCATCAAAGCCATGGGAGGACATAATTATGGATTTTGTTCTTGGATTTCCAAAGACACAAAGGGGTAATGACTCAATATTTGTGGTGGTTGATAGGTTCTCCAAAATGGCACATTTTGTTCCATGCCATAAAACTCATGATGTTGTCCATATTGCAGACTTATTTTTCAAAGAGGTGGTAAGACTACATGGCCTCCCAAAGAGTATAGTTTCTGATAGAGACACTAAATTTGTGGGGTATTTCTAGATAACATTTTGGAAGAAGTTGAGAATAGACTTGAAATTCAGTTTCACACATCACTCGTAGACTGACAGCCAAACAAAAGTGGTAAACAAAAGTCTGGGCAATTTGTTGAGATGTTTAGTTGGGGATAAGCCCAAGGGGTGGGATTTTATTCTACCACAAGTAGAGTTTGCTTACAATAACTCTATAAACAGGAGTACTGGTAGATCACCATTCCAAATTGTATATGGAAGTAGCCCAAGGACTGCACCAAAATTGAGGAAGATAGAGCAATTGGAGATGACAAGTGCTGAAGTTGAAGAATTTGTTAAACATATCAAGTGTCTACATGAGGAGGTCCAGGTACACATTACCAAGATGAACCAACAGTATAAAGTTAGGGCTGATCAAAGGAGAAGAAATAAGGAGTTCCAAGTAGGGGATCTAGTTATGGTACAGTTAAGAAAAGAAAGATTTCTAGTCCGTACTTACAACAAGCTAAAGATGAAGAAATTTGGCCCCTACAAAATTTTGAAGAAACATGACTCAGGAAATGCATATGAAGTAGAGTTGCCAGATGGAATTCACATTTCTCCTATTTTCAACATTGCAAACTTAACAAAGTATCATGATGATGGTACAGATGAGGAGCTGATGTTAGAACCATGTCCAATTCCTGCTTCTAAGAAGGAGGAGATAGAAGGCATTCTAGATCATCGTGTGGGCAGGAGTACCAAAAATAGGCAATATGAAGAGTATCTAGTTAAGTGGAAATTTCAACAGATCGAGGACTCAACTTGGATATGAACAACTAAGGTTTCCCATTTGGGATTTTCTCTACCATTCATAAAGTGACAGGGTCACTTTTCAATCTACCCTGGGTGTCTGATGCAGGAGCATCCAGAGGTATAATGGCAATCCTGTGTCACCCAAAAAAAAAATGTACTTAGACTTAGTTTTTGTTTCATGTGTTTTCATTTTTGGATACCCATTTAGATCAAATAAAGGTTCCAAATCTCACAGTTCCACTATCAGTGTTCTAAGTTAGAGTATTTGAACACCTTGGGATATGTGTAAATGTCAAAAAAATAGGAGTATGTAATTGAGCCATAATTTTGGTAAATTAGAGGGTATAAATTGGCTGAATGAATGTAATTGTAATTTAGAGCATTCCAGAAAAAGAATCAAGTCAAAGGGCCCCACGATTTGAAAGTTATTGCAGTTTTTTGATTTTTGGAGACCTCCTAAGAATGCTTCAAAGTTAGGTTAGGAGCATTAAATGACCTTGAATAGGGATAAAAAATGGGAGACAAGTAAAGATGTTCCATAGGGCTATAGAGCACTTCAAGAGCTTTTCAAAAATGTAAATGGTTCGTCAATCGGAGCTACGGTTCAAAAGTTATGCCTCTCAAAAGTTTGGTTACCGTTTCTAGATTCTTCTCATTTTGTGCCAACTTCTAATGCAACTTTTGGAGCCTTCTATTTGGTTGGTGGATGCCAACTAGCACTTTCTATAATGTATTCCTAATCCTTAACCCTCCAGAGTCTATTTAAGAACATTTCTAGCATTTTAAAAGGCAGTTCAGAGTGGAGTTTGAGAGAAGGTACTGGGAGAAGAATTTATCTTCAGATTTATGCTATTGTAAGCCCATAGGGCATGTTTTGGAGTCTGTTTCTCTGCACTAAGTGTACTAGAATATTTTTATAGTCAATAAAATTTTCCCTTTCCTATTGTGTCCATTCTGTGCTTGGGTTGTGTCCCCTTCAATCTATCTAATATAAGATCATATTCATAGCCTCATAGTTTATTCTAGTGAAAATTCTATGACCTTCTAATGTCCCTAATAAGGATCAATGATAAAAACTAGGACCTACTTATATAACCCTTGAAATTTCACCTTTTCATACTAGCTTTCATTCTAGGGTTCATTTTAACTTAGCTATGCATATGAATGTTGAGAAAGTCTTCTTTATCTTTTGTGGACGTGTTAGTTAACTATGTTCACTTTCTCTTGCTTCTACGCAAAAACAACACCCCTAGCTAATTTTTATGTCCTAGATCCATTTTTTGGATCCAAATCTAAATCTAAATTCATATTGATAGTCAAAATTGCATTTCAAAATTATTCTTTCTTTTATGCAGTTAGCTAGCATTTTCAAGCTTAGTCTCTGAATCTTTCTTAGGAAATCATCGTTCCTTCATTTCTTCATCATTTCTACTCACTTCCACTTCTCTTGCTCATTCCATTTTAATTTATTTTACCTTTTCTTTCTATTTTGACCTCATTATTATGCTTTATCTTTTATTGTCAAACTTAGTCAAATTGGGGTATCTCTTCATTTCTTGGTGGTCACTCATTGGTCTTAATTGCTTATCTTTCATCATGGCCTTTTATTTATCTTGATTTGATCTTAATCCAACTCATTTTTGCATCTCCTTTATCTCATTTTGAATTTCATCTTAAGGGGGAAAGAATATTCCATCATTGCTGCAAATTGGTTTTTCTACTATGGCTATCTATTTTTTCTTGATTTTATTTGCTTTCTTTTCTTAACATATGAGTGCTCATCTCAAGTATTGGTATTTTTTATTACTCTTTCCTCATGCTCTAATCCACTACTAACTGACTATGCATTCAAGATCTGATATCTCTTTGTGCTTCATTCTTCATAGATAGATTTTGTATTTATTTCTCACTTCGCTTCTTCATTCTTTGATGTAATGTATTCTAATATTGATCACACATTAATCAAATAGGGTCAAATGTAATCACCCAAAAATGGTCATCTAGACTATGAGGCCCCTTTCTAGAAACTTTGTATGATTTATCCATTGTGTATCTTTGGTCAAATCCTCAAAAATCTATTTATTTGGTTATAGCCTATCGTTTGACTACTATATCCTAAGTTCCTATTTAATTAAAAGAACTTGTTCCCTTGTAATTAAATAAAGTCCCCAAAATTCTCGTATCCTAAGAGTGCACACATAAAGCATTATTTTAATTTTAAAAATAAAAATAAGAGTTTTTTTTATTACATGATGTGCACACTTTCTGAGGTGGGTGAAATCTTCATTCTCCTCCACAAATCTCTCACCTTTTTAAACTCCACCATTGATCTTGATTGGGTGAGATTCTTGTGCACATGGATCACTCAAGATGCATCCTCCAACCTTAATTAAATCTCTCTTGGCTTTTAATCTCAACCATCAATTTTTCTTTAAAAGAGAAGGCTCTCTCCTCATTCTCCATCTCTTATATTTTTAACTAACATTATGTTGCAAGATTTCTAGGTGTTTTTGGAACTTTGAAGACTTGGAGCATTCTTTCATTTTTGGAATTTTAGCTTAGCTCTAATTCTATTTGCATTATGACATTATTAGCTAAGTTTCATTTATGCTTTAGATTATCTCACATAGTCTAAATAGAAAGGCTTGTAATTTTTCATATTTGTTACCTTAGCTTGCATTTTTCATATCATCTTAGTATAGATTGCATTGCATTTGCATAGTCATTCTTGGATGCTAGCATTCTTGCTCCCATCTTTGAATCTTCCATTCTATGGTGCACCTTGCAAGGGTTTCATAAGCTAGGTTCATTTTAGAGCCACCATTTCACTACTTATACCTTTGCATGTCATAGATAGGAAGCTATAAGCTGCTTCTTGAGACTCCCTCTTCCATGGGTTCTCTCAAGTGTAATAGTTTATAGAAGTGTGTTAATATTTTGAAATACAACAATCATTTGTAAATCCTTTAATCAAGGTAAGACTCTAATGAAATTATCTAAATTCCTCTAACTAGGATACTACTAATAGAGTGATTAAATCCTTTGACATGGTCACACCTAATAGTGTGTTTTTTAACCTTTAATAGGGTTGGATCTTAGCTGCGCTCACTTTAGAAGACAAAAAAGTTGGTAGTGTTTTATTGGTGGTTTTTTCCAAATTGGGTTTCCACATTAAATCCTAGTGTCATTTACTTGTGTGAATGTTATGTTATGCATGTTATTTTACTATTAGTTGGCACATATACAAAATACAAAGTTAAAGAATTTTGAGTTGCTGATGAGTTGTTATTTTGACTAAGTGGTTTAATGAGTTTGTTTAAGTTTTTTTCAGATAGTAAATGTTGATTTGGTACATGTGGACTTGAGGATAATTGATTCAGCCCCCTCTTAGTTATTCTAAGAATTCTAACAATTGGTATCAAAGCATTTGGTGCTTTTAAGAAATTTTGAAGTTACTCAAGTCAAAGATCAAGATGTACAAGAGAGAGGTGTCTAAATTGAACAAGAAGAACTTTCTAGCATGGCAACATCTGGTGAAATTGCATCTATCTAGAGTTGGAGACTCTCCAACATACTACTTGGAAAATGAATACATTGTGTATGCACCCTAAAATGGTCACCTAGACTATGGGCCCCCATTATTCAATTTATCAAATTTTCTAATTCAATAGTGTGTAATATTTTATTAAATCAATTTTCTTGATCAAATTCAATTATTTTTTTTTCTAAGGTTGATCATTTTATCCTAAGTCTTATTTAATTAAAAGAAAATCTCCTCTTTTAATAAAATAAAATAAGATCCCATTTAATTAAAAGAAAACCTCTCTTTTAATTAAATAATTCATCCAAATTTAATTAATTAAGAGAAAAATCCCTCTTTTAATTTAATTAAATATCTCATATTTAATTAAAAGAACTTGCTCCCTTTTAATTAAATGAAAATCCCACTTAAATATCTCTTTTTGATGAAAAAGGAAATAAAATAAATTCTTTTATTTAATTTCTCTACACTTAAATGCACATATTTCTAAGTGGGACTTATCTTTTCACTTTCTTCTCAACCACTCCTCTTTTCTCATTGGTGGATCCTTATTTCACATGGATCATTATTTCTCCACCCTTGATTAAATCTTTTTCCTCTCAATCTAGATTGTCCAATTTTCTTTATAAGGGAGAGCCCTCTCCTCATTTTGGATACCCATGATTATGCTATTGTTATGTTGTAGGATTGGAGAGAAAATTTTGAAGAAGGAGTTTTGAATGCTAAAGCTTTTGTGGAGAACTTCTATCTTCTTGTCTCATTCTCTCTTGCACCCATGGATTTCATCATTGGCTTTTATCATTGCATTTGCATATTAATTTAGAGTCATATTTGCTTTCATAGATTAGATCTTGCTTTGTTTTGTATTGTTATCATTTAGATTAGCTTGCATCTTCATTTTCATAAATGTTTGATGATCATCAAGACTAGCACTCTTGCTTTTCCTCTTTGAATCTCTCAATTCATGGTGTACTTGCATGGGCATGAACTAGGTCAAATTGAGGGCCTCCATTACAAACCCTTGCACTCCATGAATAGAGAGCTATGAGTCGCCATTGAAGATCTCACTTTTGAGAAATTTTGGATATAATGACTCATAGAAGTGTGCCCACATTTAGGCATACACATTGAAGTTCCTAGACTCGTGATTATTGCGTAAACAAAGGAGAATTAGGAGCATAATCAAATGGTGATATATCTGGCATCTCTACTAAGTTATGTTAAATTTGATGATGTGAAGGAATGCACTATTGCAAAGAAAATGTGGGATATGTTGGCTCAAATCCATGGAGGAGACAAAAATGTGTTCAAGGCTAAAGTTGAAATCTTGAGAGAAAAATTTGATAACATGAGAATTAAATAAGGTGAAACTATTGCACAATATTGTGGCCAAATCAAGGAGGTTTTGAATTCTACTAGAGGTGTTGGAGGAATCATATCTAATAAGACTATGATCAGTAAGGTGTTAAGGACCTTACTCCCTATCTATGTAATTAGAGTATCTACAATTCAAGAGCTGAGGTGTACCCTTGGTAATGATCTGTCCTTGGATAGTCTAATTGGTAGGTGTAATCACCTAAAAATGGTCATCTAGACTATTAGCCCCCTTCTCAGCATTTTGGCTAAATTAATTTAATCATTTACCTAGACCAAATTGCTAATAATCAATTTATTTGATTATAACCTATAGTTTGACTATGCTATCCTAAGTTCATTATTTGATTAAAAGAACATGTCCCCTTTTAATTAAATAAAAGACCCCATTCTTATAACCCACTTAAAGTGCACACATAAAGTCCTTTTTCTATTTTGCAATTAAAAGAAAAGGCTTTGTGACTTTTGTCTTATATGACAAGTCAACTTATATTCTATTGGTTGATTTGTGTGTGCACATGGATCACTCCTATTTTCGAATTCTACCGTTGATCATCCACTATCTTCATCTTGATCTCCACCGTCCATACATCTTTAAAAGGGAGAGAGCTTTCCCCATCCATCCATCCTCATTTTGAATATTGTTATGCTGCAGGTTTTCTAATAGGTTTCTTTGGAGCTTTGTGGAGAACTTCTATTTCTTGTCTACATTCTCTCATACCATAGCATCTTAGCTTAGCTTTCATTTTTACATGTAGCTTAATCTCACATAGCTTAATAATGGTATTGTAACACTTTCATACATGTTTTAGCATAGCTGCATTTTGCATTATCATCCTAGTTTAATTTTCATTTGCATTGCATTCTTGAGGAACTCCTTGGGACATTTGCATTCTTGCATCTTGTCTTTGGAACCTCCCATTGCATGGTTTATTAGCAAGAAGAGTATCTCTAAGGCTCATCTGAGAGCCCTTGAACTTTAAATACACTCTCTTGCACTCCGTGGATAGGGAGCTCTAAGCCGGCATCCAAGCATTCCAAACTCATGGAATCGTTTGGATAGAAGGGTTTAGAGTGGGACACTTTCGAGTGTACATTTTTGGCGCCCACCGTGGGGCTTGAATCAAATTTTTAGCTCCATTTGCTTTCATTTCTTATCTCTGGTTTTTTACAGCAGCATATTGGATCTAATCAAATGATTTTTTAGAATTATCACTTTGGTTTTAAGGCCAAGCCATAAGTAAATTGGTTTGAAGGCCAAAAACCTAGTTGGTTTAATGATTTGATCATATATTTTAAACCACTTAGATTTTGGTTCTGAAAGTTTTTTTTCTGATTGGTTATATGCTCAAAATGTCTCAGTACAATTTTTAGAGCATTTTAACATGATTTTCGAGAGTTATGAGTTTTTTTTTATTTTTCATAAAAAGCTGTTTTTGATCTCAAATCAGCGAATTTTTTTTAAAAACTTACATTTTCAGAAAGATTTTTTAATTCTAATGGGGGTTCTTTCTTTGTGTTTTGAATGTTGAGGTCGTATTAAAGATCAAAAACTCAATTTGATAAATTTGACCTGTTTTGACAAAATTGATCTCTAGAGCGCAAATGAAGAGATTTTTTAAAATTTCTTGCATTTTTGGAAAGCTCTCTGATTTTTAATAGGGTTCTCTTCTTTTCATTTTCATTTTTGGATACAAAATTATCATAAACAAGTCCAATCTTGTTGACTAGGTCAAAATCAAAGAGTAAAAATGAGAGCATTTGTGATTAACTTGCACTTTCTTTGCATGCACTTGGTTGGAAGATAAATTGGATTTTTGAGGCAACTCACCACTTTTTATTGCAGATTTTTATGTTATTTCATACTAACTTTTGGTTCTAACAAGTTTTGATTACAGGTTTCCATCCTTATCAAAAAAATTGAAACATTGCATAAAAAGAACGCATGTCAAAGCTTCAAATGTGCAAGGGCTACTAACGATTGTTTGCAGGGCTGCCCAATGCATAAAAACCTAATTTTTCTTGTTCTTTACTTTTACATGTGTGGCATATACTAGTTGTTTATTTTTAGGCACATTAAAACTTGTGATTGGAGTCTTTTGGTAATAGGAGAGTATGCTCTTCACCCTTGTGGTGAATCAGAAATCTTGACTTGCCATTTGGTTTCAAAAGCAAGGGGTAACTGAATCTTCTTGGCGTGTTTGGGAGAAAATTATTGGAATAGGAGAGTATGCTCTTCACCCTTGTGGTGAACCAAAAATCTTGACTTCCAAAATTTGATCCACTTTGTGTAGTTAGAATCCTTTAGAGGGCCTGCTCTCGGACAACCTGAGAGGAACGACCCAAGTGGGGACAAGCCGATTACCTGGCTCTTCCAACCCACTATAAACTCAAGGCTACCAAGGACACAAAACTTTGGTAGACATAGTGTTTTTCTTTGCCTAGTGTGATTTCTTATGGGATTTTGACCATAGGGAGATCACTAGGCAAGAATGCTTAAGGTACTCTTGTGATCGCGAGATCGGTTACTCATCGCAAGGTGAGGTGTCCCGTAATTGGGAGCAAGAGGAACACTATGAACGAAAGCCTTATCTAAACACCCTAAGTTAGTAACTACCTTTTTTTAGCCGCTCAACTTCTTGGTGCAAGGATTGATCCTAGTGGACTACCCGGATCACCCCAAGATTTTACACTCACCATCTGTGTTCCTTTGGTTATGCTTATGGCATTTCTATGACAAAGCCAATATCTCTTGTGGGAAACCACTTGGTGTGAGGTGAAGGAGCATCAAGTGTGGGCCAAGTTGTTGAGTAATGAACCATGCCCTTTAGGTAGATATTGCTTTATGTGTTCTCGAATGTGCTATACTTGTGAAAATCTTTTGAACATACACATTACGATAATTCTAGAGAATTCTTTTGAGACATCACATATGCTTGTATCATTCAAGGTTGCTTTGTCCCTTGCTTGATTGTTTGAAGACTACTCCATGTGTCACTATCTTGCTTGAAAAGAAATTGTTTTTGAACATCAAACTTGCTATGTTGTCAACTATTGTCAAACTTTGTCAACCAAGTCAAAACATCAAATGCAAACATTTTCTTGTGTTGCTTGCTAAGGGGAGTCTCATCATTTGACTTTGATTTGCTATGTCTCTAGTTTTTTAACATGCTTAAAGTGGCTCTTTGGTCTTAGCGCTCTTGGTCTTTCTATCTTCATGGTCTATGTCCACTTGCTAGTTATCCTTTTGTTGAAATGGTTGCCTTGATTTCTTGACTACACTCTTGGGTTGGAGAGTTGTTCACTTGTCACCCCGCTTGCTCTTTCTATTTGGCTATTTAGGCATCTTGCCTAGCTATTGACTTGAGTCATTCATGTCGTACGTTTCTTGGACATATTGTTTGACAAGTCACTTTAATCTCTCTCTACTATCTTGGCAAGTGAACACTCTACTTCCTATAGTTTCAACATCAAGTTATCCTCTAGGCTCTTTTATGCTTGGCTTTGCATCTAAAACTATGGGATCTAAACCTTGTGCTACCAAACTTCAACAAAATCTAGATGATCATGATATCCTCCATGTCACTAAAGAGTTTCAAGATCTATATGCACAATACAAAGAACTAGAAGAGACAAATGATCTTTCTTACCTTCATCTCTCTAAGCGCATGACAGAAATGAAGTCTAAACTTGAGAAAAGGTTAGAGGAGAAGATTGCATCATTACATGAATCTTCCTTAAGGTCTTTACATGCATGTGAGTCACCTTCTTTGAGGTCATCCTCTTCTTCTAGGTCTACATGCTCTACTTCAAGACATCAAATGTCTTCATCTTCTAGATCTAAAGACCTCTTTAGAGAACAAGCAAGTGATACCTCCTTTGAGCCTATGCTAAAATTCCATGATGGACCTATCTTTGACCAAGCTAATGATGAAGACATGGATGCATACCATTCACTTGAGAAACAAAAAAAAGACTCTAGAAATACTTCTAATAGAACTTTTGCTCCCTTGGAAGATTCTTATGATGACACTTTGCAAAAACTTCTTGGCAATAAGATCATCATGTTACCTAAGTCTAGCTCATATGGAAACCCATTCTTGGATATCTATTGTGCTTATCATCAACATAATGAGCATAGTACTTCTAATTGTATAGAGCTAAAACATAAAATCCAAGATCTCATTGATGATGAGATTGTTGATCTTGGAACCTCTAGTGACTCATGTGGTGAAGATACTTCTCTTGAGAAAGATTACATTGATGAACCTATGTCTAGTAGTGGCTCCATTACATCTTCCACTTCTTCCAACACTCTTCATTCTCCCTTGTCCTTAGAAGTAGCTCCATGTCAAGAGGACTCTCAAAAAGAAAAAGCTATAAATCTCAAGAAAGATCAAGATCAAGTACCCTTTCATCTCTTTCAAGATTTTTCCATTCAATATCCTATATCTTGTCCACCTCCTAAGTATGATGAAGATATCACTTCCACTATCTCCCTTGAGCTTACTAAAAATTATGAGAAAAGTTCTCTTCTTATGCTATCCAAAGCTACTTGTCAAGATCAAAGTGTCCCCTCATGTTCTACTTCTCCACATCCACTTCAAAATTGTGCTCAAGCTTCAAGTGCTTCTATTAAAAATGTTGTTCCTATCAAAGGTACTTATGATTCTATTGATGGCTTTGACCATGTTGCTCATTCTAAAGATGTTGATATCCCTTCCCACTATCCCTTTGCATTTTCTAAATCTATCCTTGGTCCTTATCCATCTAAGCTAAATCATTCAAACCTTCCATCCATATTGGGGCCTTATGTTCCTACATCTCCTACATTCACTCCTAGCTCATTCCCTAGCTCTCCTATATTACCTCAAGATCAACAAAGACACTCATCCTTGATGACTTTTTACCCATCTATCCATCTAAACCAGTCATATCAGCCTTATTCATCCACAAATCTGAAGTCCTTTGGAAGTGAGAATAAACATAAGAATCCATTGAAAAAGAATGATCACTATGTCCCATCTAATCGACATGTGAATGGTAAGAAGGAGAATGCACAAAAGAGACCGCAAAGGTCCACTACTCAAAGAGCTAAACCAAAGAAAATATGGGTTCCTAAATCCATCATTATACAAAGGCACTCTCAAGCACCCAAAGAACGAGGAAAATCTAAAGCTATGTGGATTCCCAAGTCTCTTTTAAAAGACTTGAATATTGAAAATATTTCAAAGTTGACATTCAAGCTTCCAAAGGCTTCCATTCCATCTTCTTCCAAAAATCTTCCAAAAATTATTCCAAAGCCTTCCACTCCACTTTTTTCCAAATCTTTTCTACCACCTCATACATCTAATTCTCAAGCTATTTCATCCATGATTCCTCGACCATTCCAATACCCTTCAAGGTGTGTGTCAATGTTGATCTTGTCCAATATTTCAAACTACCCTCATGAAATCCTCTAAAGCTTACACTAACTTTCTATACATGAACTCTTATCCTCAATATATTCTTCCTACTACCATTTCTCTATCATCACTCTATCAACATCTTTGAGCATACCTTTCTATGGTCTTGGCTTATCATGACTTATCTTTTCTATAGGAGCACTATCTACATTCAAATAGCTTGAGCTCTTTCTAAAAATTCAAAAAAAAAAAAAAAAGCTGTCAAAGTGGTGAAAACCTGGAAACAGGCGCTACTTGAAACCCTTGCACCTATGTCTATCAATCTCAATCATCCACTTCGCTACACATTTCCTAGCTTGGAATGTTTCTTGTCCTCATCTTGGGGGCATAGCTACTTAGCCTATTGAGGTATTCTTGTGCATTAGGATTTCTTTGACAACTCACAACATAGTGTTTCTCAACACTTCCCCCACCTTGACATCAAGTGTTTTTCAACACTTTATAGATAGTTTACCTACGGTCTCCGATGTCACGATATCTCACTATCAGAATCAAGTCTAGAAGAAATGGCCAAGTGACTTACACACACGCACGTTAACACTTAAACGACTGAGCTATGCTGACATTTATCTACTTTGTGTGCTATCTATGATGATTTCTTTGCCATGTATTCCCTCCCTAATAGTCTTTCAAGGATGTCATTGACTAGAAGACTGGGGGCATGGGACATATTTTCTTGATTTCTGCTTGTGGGTATACTTTTGTTTGTCTATGGTGTTGTAAGCATTCATGCTTGTCCTATTCAACACTTTGACTTATAGATGTATCATCCTTAATTGTTTTGCAAGACCGCACTCAAGGTTTATCTTGGCACTTATGCCTTGATACAGGTGTAATCTTGCTAAATTAAACTTAGGGAATCTAATCGTGTAGTTATCTTGACTTACATGTCTCTGATGCTTAGATTGGATTTCCACATACCTATCTAATATCGATCATATTCATATCCTCATAGTTAAACTAGTGATGTTTGTATGATCTCATGATGTCCCTAATAAATGCTCAATGATGAAATTAAGAGTCTAAATGTTATGCGCTTCTTGCTGGTAAACCACTTTGCATATTAGCTTGCATTTTAGGTTCATTTTCTAGCTTAGTCTTGCATTCTTGCATATGGGGAGAGCTCTCTCTTCATCTTTTCACAGACATATCAGCTAACTCCTTTCATATATTTCTTTACTTTCTTCTTGTTCATGTCTTTTCACCTTCTTAGTGTTTCGCTTCATCTCTTTTCTATCTTATCATCACATTATATAAATTTTTGACCTATTAAATAATTTCAAGGTCCTAGATTCATTTTCAGGATCGAAATCCAAATTCAAGTTCATCTTGATGGTCAAAATTGTCTTTTAAAATTCTACTTTCTTCTGAGCAGTTAGCTGACCTTTTGAGGCCTAATCTTTAAATCATCACTGGGGCATCTTCATTCCTTCATGTCTTCATCATTTCCATACTTCTATTCACCTTTTCACATCTAAATCCACTTTCTACTCAATTTGACCTAATTTTTATGCTATATCCTTCAAGGTCAACTCTAATCAAACTGGGGCATTTTATCAATTTCTTATAGTCATTCTTGGGTTCTAATCATTTATCTTTCATCTTGGACATTGCTTTATTCTATTTTTCTCATGTCTAGAAAGTTTTTGCATCCCCTTACCTCATTTCAATTTCGATCCCGAGGGGGCAGAAATACTCTATTGCTGATTGTTACAGCTATTTATTTCTTAGGAGGATTTGTTTGACCTTATCACTTGCTCTCAACCTATTCGCTTTGCTAGGTGTTAAAATTCTTTTTGGATCTTAACATCATCTTCCTAATGTTCAGTACTATCGCTATCAGGCTGTGCATTTAGGACTTGCTATCTATTTCTGCATTTCATTTTTTGGAATCAGATATCTATATCTATCATCGCCTACTTGGCTTCGATTTTCTTTGACATAATGTGTTCCTAGATCGATCATGCATTAGTCAAAGAGGGGCAAATGTAATCACCTAAAAATGGTCATCTAGACTATTAGCCCCCTTCTCAGCATTTTGGCTAAATTAATTTAATCATTTACCTAGACCAAATTGCTAATAATCAATTTATTTGATTATAACCTATAGTTTGACTATGCTATCCTAAATTCATTATTTGATTAAAAGAACATGTCCCCTTTTAATTAAATAAAAGACCCCATTCTTATAACCCACTTAAAGTGCACACATAAAGTCCTTTTTCTATTTTGCAATTAAAAGAAAAGGCTTTGTGACTTTTGTCTTATATGACAAGTCAACTTATATTCTATTGGTTGATTTGTGTGTGCACATGGATCACTCCTATTTTTGAATTCCACCGTTGATCATCCACTATCTTCATCTTGATCTCCACCGTCCATACATCTTTAAAAGGGAGAGAGCTTTCCCCATCCATCCATCCTCATTTTGAATATTGTTA
The DNA here is from genome assembly GCA_028749045.1 of Cupressus sempervirens. Classification (NCBI taxonomy): domain Eukaryota; kingdom Viridiplantae; phylum Streptophyta; class Pinopsida; order Cupressales; family Cupressaceae; genus Cupressus; species Cupressus sempervirens. The sequence continues at coordinate 581,625,951 of CM053789.1, forward strand.
TGCTGCAGGTTTTCTAATAGGTTTCTTTGGAGCTTTGTGGAGAACTTCTATTTCTTGTCTACATTCTCTCATACCATAGCATCTTAGCTTAGCTTTCATTTTTACATGTAGCTTAATCTCACATAGCTTAATAATGGTATTGTAACACTCTCATACATGTTTTAGCATAGCTGCATTTTGCATTATCATCCTAGTTTAATTTTCATTTGCATTGCATTTTTGAGGAACTCCTTGGGACATTTTCATTCTTGCATCTTGTCTTTGGAACCTCCCATTGCATGGTTTATTAGCAAGAAGAGTATCTCTAAGGCTCATCTGAGAGCCCTTGAACTTGAAATACACTCTCTTGCACTCCGTGGATAGGGAGCTCTAAGCCGGCATCCAAGCATTCCAAACTCATGGAATCATTTGGATAGAAGGGTTTAGAGTGGGACACTTTCGAGTGTACAGTAGGCTCACTAAATTTGAGCTATCAAATTTTGATAATTATTGGCCTACTAGTGTTGAATGTGCTTTCAAGTCTTAACTAACCCGTGATGGATCTAAATGAAATAAGAAGAGAAATTATGTGTACAGTAATAGTGAATTAGATGATGATGTAGGGTTAGGGTATATTCAAGAAGAAACACTCAAAGTTACACATGGAAGGAAAATAAATAGTGCATGAAAAAATGGGAACAAGATCCATATAAGGCTAGGAAATTGGTAGCCAGACTAGTGTAATATTTTAAAGAAGTTTGTCAACATGCTTGGTTGTGAGGCCTTCCAATTTTTGGCTATATACAATGAATTTATGAAGTTAGAGTCCAATTTGCATCTTATCCTACTTCTCCATATATCATATCATCCTCTACTACCTCTTCTATCTCTAACCAATCTACTTATATAGCCAACTAAGCCACAAGTTGACTAGTCAAGCAATTACTTATATTATAGGTCCAAGCTAGAAAGAGTAAACCAAAATTGATGCTAAATGAAACATAAAGCATTGCACACTCAAAGGTAGATCCACACATGTCTTGGGAGTTGGATCCTAACTTCACAACACATAAAATTAACATAAGAAACCACACCAAATGGAACAACATGTCACGCAGAAGGAAACATGCCAAAATAGAGACCACAAAGAATAGTTCACAACTCGATAAATAAAAATGATCAAAGCTTGCACTCTTATGAGGAGTATCAAAGATAGGTCCTCATCAACATGTTAATAGTATATAACATGACACCAATAGCAGCAATAGCTACTTCATGAACAACAGACTAGTACATAAAACAAGAAATGTTTTTGGTTGATGCAAGATTGCTTAAAGACTCAAGATGCTCCTACATCAGACACCTAGGGTTAATAAAGAACTGATGTCCACATCAGGCACTACTCATGTTCTAACTTGAGTCATAAAGATCCAACATAGCTTTTGTAATCCACAACCTATCTTTAGTAGGTTTTTCTTTCCATTGAACTATGTATTTCATGTAATCCTTTCCTCTAGCACTTTTACTTACTCGGTTATTCAGAATCCTTTCAATGTCTTCTTTCTACTTTCTAGGATAATCCAAATTATTTCCATTCTCATATTTTGATTCATAGTACTCAAAGATATCTACAATGTTGAATATAGGCAATATATTTGTATCTTCTAATAATTCCACTTCATAGGCATTTCCACTATCAAACTTCTTCAAAATCTGACAAGGTCCAAACTTCTTCATTTTTAGCTTACTGTAGGTCCAACTAGAAATCTATTCTTCTTCAAAAGAATCATAACCTCATCACCAACTTTAAAATATTTATGTCTCTTCCTTTTATTAGGTCTCTACATAAACTTTTGATTATTGTCTTCCAAATTTCTTTTAACTTCCTCATGTAAAGTCTTTATGAAAACTGCAAAGTCCTTGGCTTCAACACTTCTTTTTCTTATTATTAGGGAATTATCACAACTCTATGATTTCTTTAGGATGAAATCCAGTAACAATCTCAAAAGATTTTTTCTTAGTACTTCTATTTACAAAATTATTGTATGAAAACTTTACTTGTGCCAAAACTAAATCCCAGTTAGCAAGCTTATCACCAACTAAACATCTTAGTAATTTACCCAAACTTATGTTCACTACCTCAGTTTGTCTATCTGTCTGAGGGTGAAATGTGAACTAAACTTTAATTTGGTATTCATCTTTTTCTAAAGTGTTCTCCAAAAGTAGCCAATAAATTTAGTGTCTTTAGAAAACCATGCAATCTTACTGTTTCCTTGAAAAATAACTCAGCTATATGCAATGCATCAAAGGTCTTCTTACAAGGTTTGAAATGTGTCATCTTTGAAAATTGAAGGGGTGGGGTATATTCAAATAGAAACACTCAAACTTAAACATAAAACAAGCCCTACTCAAAGTTACACATGTAAGTAATATAAATATTGCATGAAACAATGGGGAAAATATTCATATAAGGCTAGGCAATTGGAAGCCACACTGATGTAATAATTAAAAGAAGTCTATCAACATGCCTGATTGTGAGGCCTTTTAGGTTTTGGCCATATATAATGAATTTATGAAGTTAGAATCTAATTCATATCTTATCATGCTTCTCCATATATCATATCATCCTCTTCTACCTCTTTGATCTCTAACCAAGCTTCTTATATAGTCAACAAAGCCATAAGTTGGCCAGTCAAGCAATTAATTACATTAGAGGTCCAACCTAGGAAGAGTAAACCAAAAAAAAATACTAAATGAAATATAAAGTATTATGCACTTGAAGGTGGATACACATGTATCCTGGGAGTTGGCTCCTAACTTCACAACATGTCATGTTAACATAAGAAACCATGCCAAATAAAACAACATGTCACACAAAAGGAAACATTCCAAAATAGAGACCGTGAAGAATAGTTCACAACTTGAGAAATAAAAATGATCAAAGCTTACACTCTTAGGAGGAGGATCAATGATAGGTCTTCATCAACATGTTAAGCATGAATAATATGCCATAAATGGTAGCAATGGCTACTTCACAACAACAAATTGGTATAGAAAACAAGAAATATTTTTGGTTGATGTAAGATGCTCCTGCATCAGATGATGATGTTGATGATCTTTAAGCATTATCGATAAGGAGACCACCAAGAGGTGAAGGAAAATAAAAATTTAAACTCCATATTATATGTTTTACATGTAACAAAGATGATAAGGAGGAAAGGAAAGATAGCAAATATAGAAATAGAAGAGACAACAGATACAACTGAGGTAACACAGACTACAGAGGACAAGGTAAGAAATCTTGTTACACTATTGAAGAAGAAGATTCTAATAGTGATTGAAATGAAAATGATGAATTTGTATATGTAACAATTAAAGATGATTATTATGAAGATGAGAAAAAGAATAGTAGATGGACAATTGATAGTGGTTGTTCACATCATATGATTGGTGATGAAAGTAAGTTTGTGTTAATACTGGAAATGATGCACCATTTTATGTGAAAGGTAAAGGATCAATAAAATTGAATGATAAGATTGATAAAATGTGGCAATGCATATTAGGTTGATGGATTGAAATACAACCTATTGATTGTCACACAGTTGAATAGTTTAGGCTATTGAGTTGAATTCCTAAACAAGAAGGAAAAAATATTTTATGCTACTAGTGAACTAATTTAAAGTGGAGAGAAAACAAGAGGTAAGTTTTTCTATCTAGACCTATCTAAAGATACTTGTCTATTTGTAGAATATGAAATTTTTTAGTTTATGGCATAAGAGGCTATTTCATGTGAACTTTGATAATCTAGTTATCATTAGTAAAATGAAAAGAGTGAGAGGGTTACCAAGATTAAGAAAACTTGATAAAGTGATGTAAAAACAATGTCAAATGGGTAAAATGATAGTCTAGTTTCAAGAGCAAGAGCTATTTTTTTAATGATATTTTGGAGTTTGTTCATATTAATTTATGGGGTCCTATTGGATTGCAAAGTTATTATGGTGAAAAAGACTTTATTCTATTTTTTAATGACTTCTCTAGAATGATGACTGTGATGTTTTTAAAAGAAAAATTTGATGCATTTCAATTGTTCAAGTGATATTTGGCTCTAGTTGAGAAGGAAACAAGAAATGTTTAAGATTTGATAGAGGTCATGATTTCATATCAGATGAGTTCAACATATTCTACAATGATAAAGGAATCAAGAGACAAATGAGTGCACCAAGGACTCCAGCACAAAATGGGATAGCTAAAAGGAAAAGATCAATCATGGACTTAGAAAGAACACTGATGATGGATAAGAATTTTTCACAAAAGTATTGGAGAGAAGTTGTAAGTACTATTATTTATTTATACATTAAACTGAGTTCAACTCAAGAAATATACAAACAAAACACCTTTTGAACTTTGGTATGGATATGCACCTAATGTCAATTAATTCAAAGTTTTTGCAAGCAAGTGTTACATACTGAAAGATTCAAAGAAAGGAAAACTTGATGCAAAAAGTGATGAAGGTGTATTTCTAGGATATTCCACTAAAAGCAAGGCTTACAAATGTTTGAATTGTAACACTAACATAATTGTGGAAAGTGCAAGTGTTAGAGTTGATGAGTTTGCAAAAAACAATGAAGATGAATGCAAGAAGGAATCTAGAGATTACAAAAAATGTGTCTTCATCTATGAAGGTGAACATAGTACCTTACTTGAACCAGAGGAGGTTATTAAAAATCAACAACTAGGCACTATTGAGGTTTAACAGAAAATTTATGTCAAGCTTCAATAGGCTATCAAGCATCAGGCTATAGGATTTGAGTCACAAAATGAAGAAGTCAAACATCAAAATGAAGAAGTCAAACACTAGACAAACAATGTTGAGTTGCATCCAAAGATACCTGATGAACGTGAACGAGTAGAACCAAGTGCGATACAACAAGAAAAGAAGAGACCTAAACCTATCTTATAAATATGTGTAAGGAGGAATTATACACCAAACTAAATTATTGGAGACAATGATTCTAGAGTCATGACAAGAAGAAAATTGAAGAATGATACATGTTTATTATGTGAATTTGAGCCTGAGTCAGTTAAAGATGCTTTGGAGAATGAAGATTGGATTAAGGCAATGAATGGGAAAATTGATCAAATAGATAAAAATAAGACATGGACATTGATACCAATTCCAAAGGATAATAATTTGATTGGAACCAAGTGGGTTTTCAAAAACAAGATAAATGAGAAAGGTGAAGTCACAAGGAATAATGCAAGATTAGTTTGTAAGGGATATATTGAAGAAGGAGTTAATTATGGAGAAAAAATTTCCCCTATTGCAAGATTGGAAGGAGTGAGAACTTTACTTGTATATGCTACTTACAAAGGATTCAAAGTATACCAAATGGATGTTGAATCTACATTTCTGAATGGAATCTTGGAGGAAGAAGTCTATGTTGAACAACCTAAAGGATTTGTTGATCCTAGCAAGAGGAATATAGTATATAAGTTACAAAAAATAATTATATGGTTTGAAGAAAGCCCCTAAAATAAGACATGGACATTGGTACCAATACCAAAGGATAATAATTGATTGGAACCAAGTTGGTTTTCAAAAACAAGCTGAATGAGAAAGGTGAAGTCACAAGGAACAATGCAAGATTAGTTTGTAAGGGATATGCTCAAGGAGTTAATTATAGAGAAAAATTTCCCCCTATTTCAAGATTGGAAGGAGTGAGAACTTTTCCTTTATATGCTAATTACAAAGGATTCAAACTATACCAAATGGATGTCAAATATACATTTCTAAATGGAATCTTAGAGGAAGAAGTTTATGTTGAACAACCTAAAGGATTTTTTGATCCTAGAAAGAGGGATATGGTATATAAGTTACAAAAATAATTATATTGTTCGAAGCAAGCCCCTACAGCATGATATGAAAGGTTGCACACTTATTTGGTCAAAATTGGTTTTGCAAAAACTAATGACAACAATAATCTGTACTTGAAAAGAGAATTTGAAAGTGAGATATTGCTAACTAAAATTTATGTTGGTGATATCATATTTGGAGGACAAGATCTGATGTACAAGTCATTTTCTAATAAGATGAAGAAGAAATTTGAGATGTTAATATTTAGTGAGATTAATTTCTTTGTTGGTTTGCAAAGTTTATCAGATGAATAAAGGTATTTATAGTACGCAACCAAAGTTTATCAAGGAGATATTGAAGACCTTCAGAATGGAAGACTCAAAACTAGTTGGAACACCTATGGTGACTGGACATAAATGTTCAAAGAATGATGAATTTGTTGAGGTGAATCAAACATTGTATAGGTCAATGATTGGTAAATTGCAATATGTTATACATAGAAGACCTGGCATTGCAATAGTAGTTGGTATCATAGATAGATTTTATGCTAATCCTAGAGAAAATCATATGATGGAAGTGAAAATAGTCTTGAGATATCTGAAAGGAATAGAAGACTATGGATTATGGTATAAAAAGACTTACAAGATTGAACTGGAGGTTTACACAGATGTTGATTGGGAAAACAATATTGATGATAGAAAGAGTATAGATGGAGGTGCTTTCTTTCTAGGTAGGAGATTGATTTCATGGATAGGTGAGAAGTGAAATTGCATTTATCAATCTACAATAGAGGCTGAATATGTTGCAACAGTAGTCAATTGTTTAATATTTTAAAGGTATGAAGGAAGAGATTACTAAACTTGTTGTAATATATTGTGATAATACAAGTGCTATAAACATATCCAAGAATCTTATGATGCACAAAGAGACAAAACACATTACTATCAAGTATCATTACTTGAGAGAGTTGATATAGGATAAAGAAGTGATACTAGAATATGTAAACACAAAGCATAAAATTGTTGATATTGTTGATAGCAAATATTTAATTCTATATTGTCATTGATGTTACACAAATGTTATATTCTAACCAAGCAGTTCCAATTGGAATCGAGCTCAGAAGACTCATGTATTAGTCAAGAAAAAGACAAGTTTAGTAATCTAGTTGAAGCCAAGCTAGGTCGGTCACCAAAGAATCTAGTTGTAACCAAATCTAATCAGTTACCAAAGGAGTTTAGTGTAAATTGAGTCAGGTCAATTAGAAAGAAACTTAGTGGTAACCATGTGACTTGGTTTTAGTTCAAGTTGACCTGCATCAAAATAATTTTATTTATTTATTTTGTTTATGCAAGATGACTTAATGGATGTTAATTTTTTATTTGTAAGGGTATTCAAGCTGACTTGACATTATATTTCATATAGTCAAGTTGTGGGTTTCTTGAATACCCTTACAAATAAACAATTAACATCCATTAAGTTGGCTTGCATAAACAAAATAAATTAATAAAGTTATTATACTGTAGGTCGAATGGAACTGAAAATGAGTCACTCAGTTACCACTAAATTTCTTGGCAATTGACTTGACTCAATTTACTAAACTCCTTCGATAACCAACCAAACTTGGTTACAACTAGATTCCTTTGGTGGTCGACCTAGCTTGACTTCAATTGGATTAATGAACTTATATTTTCCTCGACTAATATGAGATTCTTCTAAGCTTAGTTCCAACTAGCAATACTCGATTAGAGAATAACATTTGCGTAACATCAATGACAATATACAATTGAATAATTTTTATCAACAATCTCCCTCTTTGGTAAAGAGAAAATTAAGGCTAAACTAAAACCCTCTAGCTCTCGAAGACAAATTGAAGAAGAGGATATGGAGGTGGAGAGTGCTGAAGGCTCAGATAAGGATGCCCCTAAGGAAGAGGAGGGGATGGATGCTGGGGAGTTTAGCTCTAACCTGGATGGTTACCCGGATTTGAAAGATAAAAATGAGGATGGGAGAGAGGAGGATACTACTGAGGTGAATTCAAAACAGAGCAAGTCTGAAAATGAGGACACTCATATCATGTCTAGGGAAGGTGATAAAGAGAAAGAAAATTTAATTGATGATCGAGTGAGGAGGAAAACATGGGGAAAGCTTCCACTCCTGTAAAGGAGACTGAGGGACATGATAAGGAGGTCCATAGCCACCATATTCAAGCGGTGTCTAGTGAGGAGGAGCCATTGGATGGGGGGATTCATATTGATAAAGTTGGCCCCTTACCACACACCACTATAGATGACGAGGGTGACTCCCCGGTGAGGGAAACCAAACTCTCCTTCCTTCACTCTGCTAAACAAAAATTTTACTCTTTTCTTCAAGTTGATTCCTAATTATATAATGAAATAATGGGGCTGAAGAAGAAAGTGGATACCTTGCAACAAAACCAAGAGGCTGACTGGGCTATTATTCAACACATGGAGGTGCAAATGGGAGATATCCCAAAAAAAATAAAGGATTATGAGTAGAATCTTAGAGTGCTCATTAGGGAAAGTGGAACAAAAATGGAGGAAGTAACCTCAAGCATCTGTGCAGCTGTGGTGACACTGGACAAAAGAGTTAACGAAGGAACCATATCTTTGGAGGGCCCAAGCAAGAGGACAAGACAGTGTTTGAGGAAGAAAGCTTTGATTATTGCTACTTCTTTGGCTGCTAACTCCATCTAGGACATGGCTAAAATTGGTAAGGAGGTTGTGAAGATGATAACGACACTGTAATAGTTTCCTAGGTCTTCTTTTCTGGTCAGGTTCTTGTTCAGGTCTTGTTTGTTGGCTGGCACTTCTGGTTCCAATGTTTGGTCTTATTTTCTAGCTTTTAGTTTTTATCTTGTACTGTAGGTTCTAGGTCCTTGTAAAACTTGGGTACTTTATCTGGACTTTTTTAGTGGTTTTAGGTCCCTGCAAAACCTGATTTTGGATCTACTTTACAGTAGGTTTTTGGGCTCTTTCCTATTGGATGGCTTTTTTTTCCTTTTTCGAGGATGTGAAAGGGTTTTGGGGTCCCTTCAAAACCTATTTTTACCATAATCTAAAACAATCTCCCTCTTTGAAATTGATGGAAACACAACATATCATTAGAAAAGAAAACTTTGGAGTAAATATCCTTACTTTGATTATGATTCTACAACTATGAAAACTCCCGTTGATATTCTCCCTCTATCATCTTATCTTTAGACTCCATCAGATTAACTATTAAAACTCCCTCTAAGATTCTCTCTCTACCATCTTATCTTTATCTTAAGTCCTTGAAACATTTTCTACAATCACCAAACACTCTAATACCAATTGTTAGAAATATAAGAGGAGTAACTGAGAGGGGAGGGGTGAATCAATTACCACTAATATATTTCCAACAAATATATTCACTAAAGTATTTATTAAGGATTCTTATGAGTATCTAAGAGGTAAGTTAGGGGCTATTCCCCCATCTAAATCAAACTAAGTTGAGATGCAGCATTGCATGAAATGTTATGATCATAATATCTTACACATTGATGCATGAGGTCACACTTTAGGAGCTTCCTAAAGCTATAAAAAGAAAAAATAGAACTATGAGAAAATGGAGTTATATAATTCATGGAGAAAGATGAAACATGGAGTGATGTTCCATAGTAGTCAATATAGTGACATGAAGATGATGTGCAAGGAAGAATCAAAGATGATGTCTTTGGCATCATTTTCAAAGAGGGAGAATGTGTATATAGTTACCATCCTATATCATAATAAGTGAGAGATTATGTGCTAAGATATAAGTGGGAGAATATGTATGTAGTTACAATCTAGAGAAAGAGGGAGACATAATATTGTTGGAGATGTATGTGAAAGAGGAAGCTATTACAGTTGATATTACAAGAAATAAGTGAAAGCATATATTGAAGTGGCATAGATGATAATTAGCATGAAACTATAAGGATGAGAATCAGAATGAAACTAAGGATATTAATGAAGATCTTTTACAGAATACAGAGGGAGCTTATAGTCTCAAACCAAGTGATGTATTTTGTATTGCATGGTAACTTGAGGTGTTTCTATCAATTCCAAAAAGGGAGATTGTTGTAAAATACAATTGGAACAATTGTTATGTTTCCATTGATGTCAAATCTACTAGATAGACATTTACTATCAGTTTAGAGTTCCATTTCAGTTGATTGATGAAGAGGATTTGAAAAGAGAGAGAACTAGATGAACTAGTGAAGTTGCTGAGTAGAGGAGCAAGTATGTTGGAATTACAATGGGCACTTGATAAGTTAGTCTTTGACAAGATAATGTGTTTTTTAATCATTATGTGAAGTGGAGAAGACATTTTAATTTAAGTATGGAAGAGATGCGTGAAGATAAGACAAGATTTTGAGTAAAACACAAGTTTGACCAAGTGACATCCTCACAAGGTTAATAAAGGAATTGAATCAAAATATTAAGGAACTTAAAGGTTAGTCGATAAAATAGTATCAGCATAGTGTTAGATATGGCTAAGAAAGAGAAAGGAAATATGGAGTAGTGACCAAGCATAGTGAAGATTGAGAAAGCCAATGAAAGTTGAGCATTGGGGAGAATAGTGATGACTAAGTAATCCAGTAATGACCAAGGAGAAGAACATAGTGATGATTGACTGTTAGCAAAATAAAATTTTGTGAAACATTCAAAGTTCGAGGTCAACATGATTGAAATTTTGAGATGGTCAAAACATGTAAAAGATAAGAATTAATGAGTTGGCATATTTAATGCATGAATGGAGTTTTTTATGTAATCAAATGCTAGGATTTGATGTGAATTTTCTAGAAGTATCAAGATAGGAGAGGAAGAACAAAATGGTTATCAAATTCATTGAACCTAATCAAATCCTAATATTTTTGGTGATTTTTAAGTGGAAAGATCAAAGCTAACTATTTAAGGAGGCATAAGAAATGTTTTCTAAGGTTGGTTTTTTGTTGATTTTTGATTTTGTAGAGAACATGTGAAGAATAGAGTAGTACAGGAAAAGTGAGAAAATTTGTGAAGTGTGACTTCTTGAGGGGTTCTCAAGCATATTAGAGAAGGAGAACATGATGGAGGCTAGTCAATGAACTAGGATGAGCCAATGGAGATATGAATTTTCAAAGTCAACTATGTTTTATAGATCAAACCTATTGTTACATTTGAACTATTGTGGTAGTCAAAATCCTTTAATCAAGGTTGACCTAAGAGTCATTTGTAAAAAATTTAATCAAAAAGACATTCTAATGGAATGATCCAAAGTCCTCTAACCAGTCCACTCCTAACAAAGTGATCACCTTTAACAAGGCCACACCTAATAATATATTTTCTAATCTTTAACAGGGTTGGTTCTTACTTGAGCTTAGTTCAGAAGACTAAAAAGTTCCACTAGCATATTACTGGTGGGTTTTCCCAAATTAGATTTCCACGTTAAATCTTGGTGCCATTTACTTGTGTGAATGTTATGTTATGCATGATATTTTATAGCTATTTATTTTACTGTTAGTCAGCACATATACAAAATAGAGAGTTAAAGAATGTTATATTATTGTTGATGAGTTGTTGTATTGATTGAGTAGTTTAATGAGTTTGTTTAAGCTATTTAAAGTTAGTAAATATTGAATTGGTACATCTAGACATAAGGATAACTTACTCATGCCCCCACCCCCCATAGTTATTATAATAACCCTAAAAAATATTTCCTCTTTCCTTTCATCATGGTGTTCCTCTTATAAGTCTCCAATATTGGAGACTTGGATATTGTTAGTTTCTTATTTCTTGTTACCTCTTCTGACATGAGTTCTAGTGAGGAGCTATCTCTTGTCTCATATTGTGTATTTTCTTCACTTATCTAAGCTATCTCTTCCTCAACCTATTGCATATCTTGTCCTATGCCTTTATTTTTCTTTTGAAGCTTCTACTTCTTGTTCTATTATTTTCTTCTCTTCTCCTTAGTTGGTCCAAACCTTTTTTAATCTTTATCAAAAGGTTTCTCCAATAATTTTGTGATAAAGCTTATGGTTGGGTCTTCTTTGATCTTGTAAGTAAATTTAGTCAACCAATGAATCCTTGGTTCGACTGCCTATCCTATATAGTTATCTATGATAACTAAGAAGAAAATATTTCTTGTATAGTCATTTATCAAATTGATAGGTATCCTTCTCCTTCTTTGCATTTCCACTTGGAATTTCTTAAAGTAATTTTTAGGCTTCTCTAGGCCCTTTCTACCCAACCTATTGTGTAAGTTCTTTATCTGAGTGATGATATTTTTCCTTGGCTTCCATTGGAACTTCTTATATAAAAGATACTCTCCCTTGAAATAGAAGAATGTGCTCACTAGTATTGCACCAAATTTGAATATGTGTAATAATGTCTATCTTAATCTTCTTAACATATTACATCATCTACCCATCTAACCAATCACTAAGATCAAGCTTGGTTTTCTTTACCATTAATTGCTACACTCTATATACTTTACCATTAATTGGTACGCTCCATATACTACCCCTATATGCACATTATTTGCTCTACTAGACTAGTAAAGTCTATGTGCAATCACCCTTGCTACAAACTACACTTTTTGATCTAGAATATCCTTTAAGGTACACATCATGTCATCAGGTTATCATCCAACTAGACTTTCCACATTTACTATCATGTTCTTTTGAATGCTTAGTTTCTACCCTTTTTTTTTAACCCTTTTACCCTCTCAATCACCTCATTTTTATCTTGTATGGTTTATCTAGCCACATGTACTTATTGTGCACTTGGTTGAGCATGAATCTCACCCATTTTTCTCTAAATAAATTTAGGATGTCAATTGCATGAGCTAGGGTTGTCTATTCTAACTCTTTGATATCTTCCTCCCCTTTAATAGTCATGAGGATCTTCTTGTATATTTCTCTGATCTCTATGTCTTTGAGCTCTACTATATTTATCTTGATAAAGTCACTAACATCTTCCAATATCAGTACAATTATTTAGAGTAAATTTGGGGCTCCTTTGGGTCCTTCTTGCTGGCACTCAACAAGATTGTCTCATAGATAGGCAACTCATGATCTTGTCCATTGATCAGTTTGACTCTAAACAAGCCAATGTGTTGTGCCATTTTAAGTTGTAGCTCCAATTCTGTCTCTTACTTTTTTACTCTGATTGGATCCCAATTTTTCAAAATAATTGGTAGCTTATTTATCAATTTCACATAAAGATTCTCTCTTTTAGTAGTTAGGTTTTTGTAAAAGATTGATCTCAACATTATAAAAGGTAATTTTTCCTTGGTGATATACCTATTTATAGATTTGTCAAAAAAGTGTCATTGAGCTCTAAATGGTAACCTTGTTTCTTACCTACCTCTTCCTTTGTGCAATAAATTTTATCTCATGCCTCACCCAATGGTCAAATTTTGGTGACAACCTATCTTCCACTTTTGGATATGATGCTACCACTTTCCTTTGAGTCACTAGTCATGACTTACCAATTTGCATGACGACCCTAATCCTTGTTAAGATTTACTTGGCTTAACTTGATTGGGAAGACTTGCCACTTTCCAGTGAGATTTCCACTTCTCTAATATTTATTCCAGCATTCTATGGTCTTTTCTTAATTCATAATTTAGAGAAACCATTGTTGACTTGCTTAGTATTGATGGCCTTGCCTTTTCCTTTATTGTCATTGTGGTGTGATTTAGGGCTTCACTTTACCTAACAATTCTTGACTACATGGTATGTCTTGTAAAAATGGTAGCATTTCTTCCTTGTATTTCTCCATGGTCCTACTTGGTTATATTGTTCATCCACCACTTGTACTGAGTTGAAAAATGGCAATCATTTCCATAGGCAAAGTAGACATGTCTCCTATTCCTAGGAGATGATTAATGTGATCATGTATTCAAACCATAGTGTTTTTATTATGCCCACATATCACAATAATAGTAGTATTTATTTTCTCTACTTTCATTTTAAAGGTCTCTTTGTTCATGTGTGTTGTGTCTATACCAATAAAAACTATAGCATAGTTTCTTATGTGTATCATGTCTACCAATTACAGCTCACCTATGCCAACACTCATTTAACATGTGTCCTATTTTACCATAGTAAGGAAAAGTGAGATTATTTTATGATATACCTCTTTGTGATTTTCTTTTTCTCTTTTTGATTTGTGAGTCATTTTCCTTTGAAGACTCTCATCTTTCATATGTGTGGATTCCCTATAATTCTAGACTGGTTGAGCTTGTTTATTCGCCCAGAGTGTTTGACTGCATCTCCACTTGTTGGGTATTCTCTCTTGGCATTTCAAGTCTATCACACTCTTCCTTTACTACCTTGATTTCTTCTATCAGCTAAAAAAATTTCTCCTCCATTTATCTCACTTCTTCTAAGGGATTAAGAACATTCCATTAGAATGTTACTATGATTAAAGTATTTACATATATGATTGTTAGGTCAACCTTGATTAAAGTATTTCATTAATGATAAAATGTTTAGAAAGTAATAATAGGTTGATCTAAAAAATACAACTCACTTTACAAATATATATCACAATTCAGTCCAATAGTTGACTCATTGACTTGCCTCCATAAACATCTCCATCACTGATTCGCTTGATAATCCCTTCAAGCAATCACTCTTCACCTCAACACTTTATTGTTCAACCTTTTGCTCAATTTTTTTAATCAATAAGTACTCCAACTTTGTTAAGGTCTTCACTAGATCTGCTAACCTCTTCAAGTTCAATGCTTGCACCCCCTTCAAGTCCAACTATTTTCTTGCACTACATATATGTGCTCTTCCTTCATGAGAGCTATCTTGTCCTCCTTTTCTTTCACAAGATCTACAAATCATTTTATTGCATCCTAAGCTATTTTATTTCTTCATAGGCTCAATCTCTTGCTAGCATAAAACTTCCTTTCCCATCCATAGCTTCACCCAATCTTTCTACAGAATGTTCATGCTGGAAACCACAATTGAGATAATTGTTATGTTTTCATTGATGTCAAATCTTATTGGTAAGACATTTTCTATCTGATTAGAGTTTCATATGAAGATTATTAATGAACAGGATTTGAGAAGAAAGACAGAACAAAAGGACCTAGAGGAAAGTTTGAGTTATGAGGAATTACAATGGGCACATTCTAGTTTGACCATGACAACATAATATAATTATTTAATCATAACCAAAGTGGAGAAGATAGTTGCACTAAAGCCTAGAAGAAAAGATCAAAGAAAGACCAAATTCATAGGCTTGACCAAACAAAAGAGGAGAGGATTAAGGAACTTAAAGTTTATGCCAAGTGATGTTAGATTTGACCAAACAATAGTTTCAGCAAAGAAAATATAGTGTCAACTGAGCATCAATATTGACCAAGTATCAAAAATTATGTTGGATAGAACAATTAGTAGCGACTGAGTAATTCAGTGATGATTGAGTGTCAAACCCAATGTTGGTCGAGGGATAGCATTCGATAGACTGTGAGGAAATCATGATTTCCAGCCGACATAATTAATTTCTTGGAATATGGAAAGCATGTTGAAGATAAGGATGGACAACCTGGAGCACTTAATTAAAGGGAAACCATGTTTGAGAGTTTCTATGGATGAATTGAAGAATAAGTTTGGAGAAGTTTCTCTAGAAAAGAAAAGAGGAAATAAAAAGGTGGATAGAATCATTGTATGTGTTGAATCTGATCAAAACCCTAAGATTTGTAGTGATGTTTAAGAAAAAAAGAGATTAGAATTACCTATTTAAGGGGGTGCAAGCATTGAACTTAAAGAGGTTAACAAATTTGGTGAAGACCTTAACAAGGTTGGAGTACTTGTTGGTTTTTGTTGATTGGAAAACTTGAGTAGAAGGTTGAATAGTGAAGTGTTAAGGTAAGAGTGATTGCTTGAAGGGATAATCAAGCAAATCAGTGATGGAGGTATTTATGGAGGCTAGTCAATGAGTCAAATATTGGACTGAATTGTGATATATATTTGTAAAGTGAGTCTTATTTTTCATATCAACTTCTTGTTACTTTCTAAACATTGTATCATTAATGAAATCCTTTAATCAAGGTTGACCCAACAGTCATATATGTAAATACTTTAATCAAAGTAACATTCTAATGGAATTTTCTTAATCCCTCTAACAAGTTCACTCCTAACAAGGTGATTAAATTCTTTAACAAGATCATATTTAATAGTTTGTTTTGTAACCTTTAATAAGGTTGGCTTGTAACAAATCTCACTTCAAAAGAGTAAAAAATTGGTAACATGTTATTGGTGGTTTTTTCCAAATTGGGTTTCTACATTAAATCTTGTTTTCATACTTGTGTGGATGTTATTTGAGATTTTTTACTATTAATGTTTTACATTCTACGAGTTTGTTACTATTAGGATACTGAATTGCAAGTTTATGTTACTAGTTATTTGCTATGCAGACCGATCTATTGAATGTTGAGGTCTGAGGTCTTTGAAATGATTAAAAGTTTAATTGGTACGTCTGGATGTGAGGACAATTGATTCACACCCCTCTCCCCCTTAAGTTATTCTAAATCATTGTAAAAATTGCTCTCATATATTTGGTGCTTCTAAAAAAAATTTTGAAGGTACTTGAAGCTAAAGATCAAGATGTACAAAAAGGAGGTGCCAAAGTTGAACAAAGATAATTTCCTTATATGGTAAATTTTGATTAAGTTACATCTGGTAGGAATTGGAGAAGGAGCCATACACCCATGTGGAGCATGCATATGTAGAGATACCAAGTCCTCTGATAGCTCAATGGATGAAATAGAAGCAAGAACACAACTAAGCTACGTTGGAGATTGCATCAGCCCTAAGATATGCCAAGTTTGATGACAAAAGGAATTCAAAATAGCTAAAAAAATGTGGGATACATTGTAGACTATCTATGGAGGAGACAAAAAAAAATTTGAGGGTAAAATCAGAAAGATTGAGAGGTAAATTTGATGAAATGAGAACAGTAGAAGGAGAAAATATTGTACAATATTGTGGAAGAATCAAAGAAGTGATAAATTATGTAAGAGGATCAAATGGAAAGGTTGATGATGAAATATTGATGCTCTTACAATTTCTACAATACAAGAATTGAGATTTACCCTTGGTAATAACCTAACTTTGGAATTTGTGGTTGGTAGGATTATTGCTTTTGAATTGTCAAATTTTGGTAATTTTACTCCTACTATTGAATCTACTTTCAAATCTCAATTCGTTATTAATAAGAAAGGAAAAGTAAAATCTGTGAATACTGGTAGTGATCTTTCTGATGATGAGCTTGATGAGCTTGAAGCATTGATGGCTAGGAGACTTCCAAGAGGAAGAGGAAAATACAAAGGTAAAATTCCTATAATATATTTTTCTTGTAACAAAGTTGGTTATATTTCTACAAGATGTTCTGACAAAGAAGACAAGGATGAGTAAAGGGAAAACAAGTACAAAGGAAAAAGAGATGACCGAGACAATAGAAGAAACAAGGACAAAAAGACAACAGTAAAAATCTTTTTCTATTGCTAAAGAAAAAACTAACAATGAATTTGATAGTAACGATGAAGAAGATGTCTATGTTGTTATGAAAGAAAATTTTGATTAAGATGAGAAAACTACATTGATTTCATATGTGAGTAAAGGTGATAGATGGATAAATTGATAGTGATTGCTCACTTCATATGACTAGTGATAAAAGTAAGTTTGAAACTATGGAACAATATAAAGGTAGTTGTGTTAAGTTTGGAAATGATGCACCATGTCTTGTGAAAGGTAAAGGATCAATACAACTGATTGATAAGATCAAGTGTGATAATATTTATTGGGTTGAAGGACTTAACTATAACTTGTTGAGTGGTTCACAGTTGAATAAATTAGGCAATAGAGTTTAATTTCATCACAAAAGGGCCAAGATATTTGATGCTACTAGTGAACTAATTGGGAGTGGTGATCAAATAAGAGGTAACTTGTTCTATCTATATTTATTTGATGAGACATGTTTTTTTGCACAATATGATGATATATGGTTATGGAATAAGATGTTGTGTCATGTGAACTTTGATAATTTGGTACGCATTAGTAAGATGAAAAGAGTAATAGGATTACCAAGATTTAAGAAACCTGATAAATCTATGTGTAAACAATGTCAATTGGAAAAAATGACAAAGTCTAGTTTCAATAGAAAAACCTTTACATCTAATGATATTTTGGAATTGGTTCATACTAAACTTTGTGGGCCTATGGAGTGTAAGTCTACTATGGAGATAAACATTTCATTCTATTTGTCAATGACTATTCTAGAATGATAATTTTGATGTTTCGTAAAGAAAAATATGATGATTTTCAGTTGTTTAATGGTATTTAGCCAAAGTTGAAAAGGAAATAGGTAAAATTCTAAAGTGCTTGAGATATGATAGAGGAGGATAGTTTATCTCTAATCAATTCAAAATATTTTGTAATGCTAGAGGAATCAAAAGGTAGATGTCAGTATCTAGAACCCCTCCACAAAATGGAATAGTTGAAAAGAGAAACAAATCAATCATGGATTATGCTAGAATACTTATGATGGAGAAGAATTTGTTATAGAAATAGTAGAGAGAATCTATAAGTACAGAGGTTTATACTTTGAACTGCGTACAAGTCGAGAAAGGTACAAACATTACACCCTTTGAGTTATGGTTTGGGTATGCACCTACTTTAAAATATTTTAAAGTCTTTGGAAGAAAATATTATATATTGAAGGACAATAGAAATGGAAAATGTGATGCTAAAAGTGATGAAGGAATTTCTTAGGATATTCCACTAAGAGTTAATTTTATGAATGTTTTAACTCTAACACTAACAAAGTTGTGGAATGTGCAAATGTGAAAGTTGATGAATATGCATAACTAAATGAAGTTGAATGCAAGAAAGAACTTAAAGACTATAACACATTCATATACGTCAATGAAGGTGCTCCCTACACCTTACCTAAAATAGAGAACAAGACTATCGAGCAATAGTGAACTATGAATGTTGAGTCACAGTAGCAGGCTGCCAAGCAATAGTCTGTTGGTGTCAAGCATCAGCAAAATGATATCAATATACAAGAAGAAGATTTCAAACACAAGGTATCCAATGCCAAGAAACTTGAACCAGAATTAAATCAAAGATACAAAATGAACTTGAAATCAATTTTCAAGATGAACATGTACAAGAAGAAAGAAGAAAAGAACCTACACTAGAAAAGTATGTGAGAAGACACTATGCACCTAAAAAAATCATTGGAAGAAAAGATTTTGGACTTATGAAAGGGGAAAGACTTAGAAGTGATACATGTTTACTTTTTTAATTTGATCAGAAATCAATAAAATATGCTTTGGATAGTGAAGATTAGATTCAAGCAATGAATGAAGTAATTGAACAAATAGATAAGAACAAAACTTGGTTGTTGGTACCTAGACCTAAGGACAAAATTGTCATTGAAACCAAGTAGGTATTTAGGAACAAGCTAAATGAGAAAGGAGAAGTGACAAGGAATAAAGATGGAATTGGTATGCAAAGGATATGCACAAGAAGAAGGTATTGAATATGGGGAAACATTTTTTCCAATTGCAAGATTGGAAGGAGTTAGAACACTACTTGTATATTCTTCTTATAAAGGATTTAAAGTATATCAAATGGATGTCAAATTTTCATTTCTAAATGGAATCATGGAAGAAGAGTTTTACATTAAATAATTAGAAGGATTTTTTGATCCCAGCAAGAAGAACATGGTATGTAAACTGCACATACCAATGTACGGATTGAAACAAGCTCCTAGAGAATGGTATGAAAAACTACACAATTAGTTGGTAAAGATTGGATTTGCAAGAACTAATGATAACAATAATATGTTATTATAAAGGAAAGTCCACCAATATAAGTGAGGGGGGGTGAATCAGTTATCTAAGTATTATAAGAATATTCAACCTTATTAATCATTAACCATATGAGCAATATAATTAGCAACCATAACAAGATACTCATACAAAATGACACTAGATATATTAACTAAGGAAACCCTTGATCAGAGAGAAAACCCATGTGGGGATGGTACCCACAAAATGATGTACTAATATAAATATTCCTTGTTAGAGGATGGACCCTATTAGGATTCAATAAAAATATTCAGTACATATCAATCCCTGTTAGTAGACTTTGAATCCCTTTTAGGATATTCCAACCCTATTAGGAGTTGTAGAAGGAAGATGGACCCCCTATCCAAATATTTTTAGGGGTAAGATCACTGAACAAATTCTCCAACTAATCTATGTATTATTTCTTGTAGGATAATAGAAATGAACTATACTTGTACTTTGTTTGTCCTATCAACCAGACTACTATTCTTCTTCATATCTTGATACCATATCACCAACTTTTAATCCAATAATCTCTTGGATCACTTACCTGCATTTACCAAATACTTTGCATATGTCTTCGCAAAATCCATACATCATCAAAAGGAAAATAACCCTCCTTTATACCATGCCCTCAAAAAAATCCTTGAGTCCACCTTGAGGCTTTCTCAACTAATTATAATAGGACCATATTAAGATAATTAATTATTTCACAATTATATAACATTGTTGGATCACTATCTTTGCAACTTCTTACATGTGTGACTCCAGATGTTCCACACTTGCTTACATCACCATCAAAATTTATTCTATCACTGTCTAACCTCACATAACATGATTCTATATCTATTAGGAGATATAATCCATTCATTAGAAATTTCTTCTTATATATTATATTTGTATATTGCTCTCTGTAAATCAAGCATATCTTCTTACTTGATGCACACTTAACCTCATCATCACAACATAGTGTAGAACATTTCCTTAACCATGCTTCACTTGACCATCAATTCTTTGTCCATAAAATCTAATTCTTTCTCTGCTACTCTACCAATTTTCACAAAAACCATACTATGTTGTCATCAATGACAATCACGATCATGAATGAAACACATATGTCAATCGTAATATCTATCTCCACATGCTCTATCAATGCTTAGTATACTCCCCCAAAGGAATACCATCAACATTCATGCTAACAATATCCCCCTTTGGAATTGATGGAAAATAGATATAAAAAACATCTAAGTTCCAAGAATTCCAAAACAACACTATGTTGTTGTTGTTCTCATCTTTTCAAATCCTCTTCATCAATCAAATCTGAAATCCTTTGGAACACTACTCTATTTTGCATCTATTTCTTTAGGATCAGCATCAATTGTTCACACACCAAACAACTCACATCAGTTGAGCACATGCTAAACAACTCTTTACTTCTCCCCCATTCAATGTATCTCCCTATTGAAACCTTAGACATAGGAGATCTCAATCTCTCCTCTTTGATAAATCTTTCCTCCATTAGAGAATCTTCTCCCTCATTCATTATACTTCATCTTCATACTCTCACCCATTCATACATAGGATATGCTTTTTATGTATGCTCACCCCCATTGACATCAATGACAAGATTCATTATGTCAATCATTTGCTCTAAGTATTCAGTTAGCTCAAGTGTCCAAAGACACTATTCTAGACCAACTAACAAGAGTCCTATATGAGTCTTCTCATCTTAGATACTACCCCATATAGGAAGCATCATCATTTAGTCCAGTCATACAATAGTGCTATGTACCATTAGACTGATGCAATCTCTACATCACCTATACTCAAAACTAGTTAAGGGCATAACCCCAAGCATATCTCTTAAGTACTCAAATGTATCTTTAGGAAAAGACTTTGTAAATATATCTAAAATCTAATATTTTGTACTAACATACTCCAATTTGATTTCTTTCTTTGCAAATTTTTCTCTCAAAACATGATACTTAATAGATATATGCTTAGTCTTAGAATGCAATACAAGATTCTTAGACATACTCATTGTACTTGTGTTATCACAATGTATAATAAAATGATCTAAAAATTCTATCCCAATGTCCTTCAGCATCTACTTCATCCACATGATCTGATTACAATTATTTGTTGCTGCTACATACTTTGCTTTAGTTGTACTATGTAAAATACAATCGTGTTTCTTTCTTAGCCAAGAAACCAATCTTCCTCTAAGGAAAAATGCTCCACCACTAGTGTTTTTCTATCATCCATATTGTCTTCCCCACTCTACATTAGTATAGGCACATAAAGTGAAATCACTTGATCTATCATACCATAATCTATAATCAGTCGTACCCTTCAAATATCTGAATATCCTTTTTACTAGTGCATAATGATACTCCTTAGGATCAGCTTGAAATCTGGCTACAATCCCAACTACATTTTTTGTATTTGGTCTGGTGTGACTTAGAGATTGCAAACCTCTATGATCTATACTTCTTCTGCTCAACTATAGGTGTCTCATCTTTGCTAGATAACTTGTGACTAGTTACCATTGGTGTACCAATAGGATTATAAATTTTCAAGCCAAATATTTTCAACTCTTTTAAATACTTAGCTTATGAAATGAAAATATCATCATTATTTTCCACAATCTATAAATCTAGGAAAAACTTGATCTCATGAATCATGCTCATCTCAAATTCATTCTTCATCTCTTCAGCAAACTTATCAGTTGCTTCATCATTGCCTCCAAAGAGAATATCATCAAAAAATATCACAATTATCAGTAAACCATTCTCAATTTCTTTCAAATATAAGTTAACATTTTTCATACCTTTAGCAAATCCTAATTTAGCCAAATATTTGTCCATCCTTGCATACCGGGTTCTAGGTGCTTAAATTAAACCATATTGTCCTTTCTTCAATATGCATACCATGTCTTTTTCTTCAATCAAGAGGAATCCTTCAAGTTGCTCAATATAAAGTTCTTCTTCAAGTTCTCAATTTAGAAAGGTTGGTTTGACATCCATCTGATACACTTTGAACTTCTTATTCACTACATAAGCCAAAAATATTCTCACTGCTTGGACCATTCTGGCTAAAGGGGCATATATTTCTTCATAATCTATTCCTTCCTATTGTAAATAATATTTGCATACCAATCTAGATTTTTTTCTCACAACTTCAGCTTGTTCATTCATCTCATTTATGAATACCTATTTAGTTTCTATAACATGTTTGTCTTTAGGCCTAGGAACCAGTTCCCATGTCTCATTTTTCATAATTTAATCTATTTCTTCCTTCATTTCTTGAGTCCGATGATTATCCTTGCATGACTCATCTGCGCTCTTAGTTGTAACTTGAGAAATCAAACATAGTTCATCATTTACTCTTTTTCTTGTCATTACTCCTTTATCTTTCCTTCCAATGATCTTCTCTGCAGAATGATTCTTTGTCAAGTTCCTAGTAGGTGTAGGAGTTTCTATATCAACTCATGTCTCCTCTCTTGGTTTGGCTCTTTGTTCTCCTCTTTCCTCAATAATTTGTACATCATTGTGCAAGTGATTGTTAGTTTCGAAGAAAAATTCTACATTCTCTCTAACAAATATAGGATTGTCTTCTTCCTCATCAAAATTATACTCTATCATCCTCTCTTTAACTCCAAACTTTTCATCCACTTTCACATTTTCACATTCAACAATTATTTTAGTTCTATGATTAAAACATGTGTAAGCTTTTCTTTTCAATGAATAACCAAGGAACATACCTTCATCACTTCTTGGATTGAACTTACCAGCATCATCTCTCTTTATGTAACACTTACTTCTAGAAATTCTCAAATACTTCTTTGAGGGTTTATGGCCAAACCATAATTAATAGGGAGTCTTGTTTGTACCTTTTCTGATCTACACTCTGTTTATGGTGTATACTATTGTATTAACTACTTCTCTCCAAAATGTCTTAGATACATCATTCTCAAACATCATTTCTCTTGATGCCTTTGATGTTGATATGTTTCTCCTTTCTTCTATCCCATTTTTCATAGGGGTCTTGGGGATGATAATTGTCTCTTAGTTCCATTTTCTTCATAGAATGTTATAAACTCTCTAGAAGTAAGTTCTCCACATCTATCTAATCTCAAACATTTAATCTTTAGACCAAATTCATTTTCAACTCTATTCTTAAATACCTTGAACTTCTCAAATGCTTCAAGTGTTTCCTTAAGAAATGCTACCCACATCATTCTAGTGAAATCATCAACAAAAATCATAAAGTATCTTTCTTCATAAAATCCTCTTATTTTGGTAGGGTCACTCAGATAGATATGAACAATCTCCAACCTCTCTATAGTAGCAAACTTTTTGCTAAGAAATGATACCTTCTTCTATTTAGCCATGATACACTCTTTGCAAAAAAAATTAGCATGATTCATGATTCTAGGTAAATCTTTAACTACAAATATATTACTTTCCTTTACAATGTTATCAAATTTTATATATCACAAAATTCTATGCCATAACCAATTTTTATCCACTTTTACAACCAAACAAGTCATCTCAGTAAGATTTAATTAAAATACATTATCTATGGATCTTGTACCTGTTCCAATCAGCTTACCATCCTTATCTTTTATAATACAAGTTTTCTCTATAAACTACAACTAACAACCTATATCTACCACTTGTCCAACACTCAACAAATTATTCTTTAAACCATCAACAAAGTAAACATCATCAGTGTTATTCTTTCCATCAAGACTAATAGATCATATCCCTGTGATGTGATAGGCCACATTATTTCTAACTCTAACAATACCTAATTTCTAAATTTAACAAACTTGTTCATATCACCAGTCATATGATGTGAACAACCGTTGTCTATAATAAAATTATATTTCTTTTCAACTTGAGAAACTGAAGCCTTTTCTTCTCTAATTTCAATTTCATAACTTTCTTCTTTTATATCCACAAATCCTAATTCATCATCACTTTCACTCTGGAATATTTCCTTAGATTCATCATCCTCATTTGCATACAAATAGTCACTAGGTCTTCTAGGCTTGAAATTTCTCTTATAATTTTTCTCTTTTAGGACACTTAGAAGAATAATGACCAAATTCATTGCAAGTCCAACATTTAAATATTTTCTTACCATCTGGTTCTCTTCTCAAAGAAAATCTATACCTTCTTCAATCTTTTTGTCCTCTTCAAATATGGATCTGTTGCTGCTAGCATAATCTCCATAGGTACTTGTGCTTCTAGATAAGGAGGGATGAACACTTAAGGCACTAAAAGTTGACTCCACTCTTGTCAATTATATGGACTATCTCAAACTTGATTCTGCTACTTTGAATCTTCCAAGCAAAGTCTCCTTGGTGAACTTCTCAGGAAAGGGTATCAAAAGCTCAATCATTTGTGCTACTTGCTTGAATGATGGTGTCAAAGTTTTCAAAATCTTCCATACAATTTCATCTTCCTCTAGATCCTTCACAAGACTTAATTCCTACAAAAATCTCTAACATTCTACCAATATAGCTTCTCACATATTCATCGTCCATCATTTTAGCATCTTGAAACAAACATATCCAATTCTGCAATCTTACTCTCTTTGCATGATTATCTCCTTCAAAAGTAGATTCTAAAGCTTTCCAAATCTTATGAGATATTTCTAGTGATTTTACCTGATTGTATTCATTTTCAAGAAGAGATGTCAACAAGGCTTCTTTGCCTCTCATATTGCACATAAACAGATCTTTTTTTCTTCACTACATTCATCAAGCTTTCTTTCCTCCATAATTGCTTTGGTACTCTTTGTCAAAAGTTTGTATCGTAGACCCATACATAGAAAATGAGTCTTTATATTTTCCTTCCAACTATCATAGCTAACTCCATTAAACTTGGGACTTTCTTTTCTGAAGTGACTTGTCATTGATCTCCCAAAGTTGTTAAGCTTTTTCTTCAAGGACCTGAGGATCTGATACCAATTCTTAGAAATTAAAGTCCTCCAATATAACTAAGAGGGGGGTAAATTAGTTATCCAACTATTATAAAAATTATCAACCTTATTAATCCTTAGCCATATGAGCAATATAACTAGTATCCATAACAATATACTAATGTAAAATGACAGTAGATATGTTAACTAGGGAAACCGTTGATTAGAGGGAAAACCCCAATGGGGATGCTACCCACAAAATGATTTACTAATATAGGTATTCCTTGTTAGAGGATGGACCATGTTAGGAGTCAATAAAAATATTCAATACATATCAGTCCCTGTTAGAATACTTTGAATCCCTATTAGGAGATTCCAACTCTGTTAGGAGTTGTGCAAACCCTATTAGGAGTTGTAGAAGGAAGATGGACCTACTATCCAAACAGCTTTAGGGGTAATATCACTTAACTCACTGTCTAACTTATCTTTATATTATTCCTTACAAAATAATATAAATGAATTATACTTGTAATTTCTCTTCCTCTATCCTATCAACTAGACTGCTCTTCTTCTTCTAATCTTGATACTAGATCACAACTTTGCATCCAATAATCCCTTGGATCTCTTACTCACATTTACCAAAAAATTCACATATGTCTTCACAAAATAAATACATCATCAAAAGGGAAATAACCCTCCTTTATACCATGTCCTCAAAAAAATTCCTTGAGTCTACCTTAAGGATTTCCCAATTAATTATAATAGGACCATATTAAGATATATAATTATTTCACAATTATATAAGACTATCGACTCACTATCTTTATAACTTCTCACACATGCAACTTCAGACCTTGTGCACTCACTGCAATCACCATCAAACTGTCTTGTGTCACCATCTAACCTCACATAACATGATTCCATCTACATTAGGAGATACAATATATTCATATGAAACTGCTTCTCAGATACTCTATCTATATACTACTCTATCTAAATCAAACATATTTTTTTCCTATCTTCTCCTTTCTTGATGTGCACTTAACCTCATCATTAGGATATAGTTTAGAACATGTCCTTAACCATGCTTCACTTGACCATCAATTTTATGTTTGTATGATCTCATTCTTTCTCTGCTACTCTACCAATCTTCATAGAAACCATACTATGTTGTCATCAATGACAAATATAGTCATGAATGCAACATGTCAATTATGCTATCCATCTCCACATGCTATGGAAATTCTTAGGACACTCCCCCAAAGGAATACCATCAATATTCATGCTAACATATGTACCTAAAGACTGAAGGTGGTAAAGGGATATTGTTAGCTAAAATATTTGTTGATGATATCATATTTGGAGGATGAAAAGCATTATGCAAATATTTGTAGATGAGATGCAAAAGGAATTTGAAATATATATGTTTGTTAAGATCAAATTTATTTTTGGTTTACAAGTATATCAAATGAAGCAAGGTATCTACATTACTCAATCAAAATAAATCAAGGAGATGCTAAAAAATTATGGGATGGAAGAATCAATACCATGCAACACACCTATAGCTATAGGACATCAATTATCCAAGAATGATGACTCTACTGATGTGAACCAAACATTATATAGATCAATGATTTTGAAACTACAATATAGTGTTCACATCAGACTTGATATTGCACTGGCAATTGATATTTTTGCATAATTTTTTGCAAATCCTAGGGAGAATCATATGATGGAATTGAAAAGGATATTGAGATATTTGAAAGGAATAGAAGATTATAGTTTATATTACAAGAAGAATGACAAGTTTGAATTGAAAGTGTACAAAAATGATGATTGGCTAGGCAATGTCAATGACACAAAAAGTACAAGTGGTGGAGATTTATCTCTAGGAAAGAGACTAGTTTCTTGGACAAGCAAGAAGTAGAACTACATTTCAAAAACAACAACTAAAGTTGAATATGTAGCAATAGCAATGAATAAGTCTAATGTTGTATGGATCGAGAACTTGTTGAAAGGAATGAACAAAGATATCACCGATCCTATTATTATCTATTGTGATAACAAAAGTTCTATAAATATGTCAAAGAACCCTAAATGCACAAAAAGATCAAGCATATTTCTATCAAGTATCATTACTTGAGAGGGTTAGTTCAAGATAAAGAAGTGAGATTGGAATATGTGAACAGTGAGGAGTAAATTTCTAATATTTTCACTAAGGATGCACATGAGAATATCTAAGAGATAAATTAAATTAGGGGTGATTCCCCTAGCTAAGGCTACTTAATAAGCTAAGATGGAGCTCTCCACCAAATGTGTTGATCAGAATATCTTACAATTTGATGCAAAAAATCATACTTTAGAAGCTACCTAAAGTAGTGAAGAGAGAATAATAGGATGGTGTATCAGTCATAAGAACAGATGATAGATGGTGAATAAGACTCTAAAGTACTGACATGAAGATATCTACATGGTAAGTATGTATGAGAAAGATGTAGGTTCTTTGGCATTGTTTTCAAAGAGGGGGATAATATACAATTACCATATGAAGAGAAGAGATACATATGAAGACGTAAAAGATGTTGCAAAGAGGTTGAATATGGTGTTGCCAATAATAAATGAGGAAGCTGATTGATTTCATGATCTGATATGATAGAGGGAGTCTATGTGTTGCATATCAAAGCTTCATGGATGAGAGTCAAAATGAAACTAAAAAAGGGATATTTTTGGACACAAAGATGAGAATCAAAATGAAACTAAGGATATTAATAATGCTTTGATACTAAACATAGAGGGAGATTCTCGAAGCAAGTAAATGTTTTGGATTGTGTGGTAACTATATTTGTTACCATCAATGCCAAAGAGGGAGATTTTTGAAAACTATAATTGAGATGATTGTTATGTTGTCATTGATGTCAAACCTTATTGGTAATGTAGATGCTATCTTATTATAGTGTCATATCAAGATGATTGATGAAAAGGATTTCAGAAGGACATAACAAAAGAACCTAGAAGAAAGGTTGAGTTACGTATGAGAAACTACAATGGGCACTTGATTAGTTAGACTTTAATAAGATAATATTATTATTTAATCATAGCCAAAGTGGAGAAGGTACTTATGTTGAAGCCTAGAAGAAGTGATCAAAGAAAAGACAAATGCATAGGCTTAACCAAACAAAAGAGAATAAGATTAAGGAACTTGAAGTTTATGTCGAGTGATGCTAGAATTGATTGAGTGATAGTATAAGCCAAGAAAAATGTAGTGTTGACCGAGTGTTAGTATTGATCAAGTTTCAAAAAGTATGTTGCACAAAACAATAAGTAGCGACTAAGTAATTCAGTGATGATCGAGTTTCAAAATCTAGTGTTGGCTAGGGGACAACATTTTACAAATTATGAGAAAATCATGATTTCTACCTAACATAATTGATTTCTTGGAATATGGAAAGCATATTGAAGATAAGGATGGATGACTTGGAGTATTTAATTCAAGGAAAACCATGTTTGAGTGTTTCTATGCATGAATTTAATGAGAAGTTTGGAGAGGTATCTAGAAGAGAAAAGATGAAATGAAAAGCTGGACAAATTCATCGTATGTGTTAAATTTGATTGAAACCCTAAGATATATGATGATGTTTAAGTGGTAAAAGATTAGAATTACCTATTTTAGGAGGTAAAAGGGCTAAAATTTAAGAGGTTAGAAGAACTAGTAAAGACCTTAACAAGGTTGGAGCTATTTGTAACACCCCTCCTTATATGTACTCATTATAATATGAATCTATCTGTTAAATTCTTTATAAGAAATTTGGATGAATATATGAGCATGACAAGGCACTGGTATGGGAAGTGTTATTTTTTTCTAGAAACCATGTAGAGGGAATTATGATAAATTTTGGATGTCTTATGTATAATGATTTGATGATTATTATAATTATATAATTTAATAATTACCCTCTTATGACTCATTAAAATTTTGAAGGAAAAGATTATCAACTCACTGGAAGTACCCTTAAGTAGCTAAATTATAAATATCAAAAGTACATTATGATGTGCTAAGGTTTTTAGGGTACTATGTACAAGAGGTTTTGTGTGTGTGTGTGTGTGTGTGTGTGTGTGTGTGTGTGTGTGTGTGTGTGTGTGTGTGTGTGTGTGTGCATGTGTGTGTGTGTGTGTGTGTGTGTGTGTGTTTATTGGGATGAGTTATTTGGCTACTTAAAATTATGGCTTAAATCATAAACATTGTGTGTGTGCTCTAGGATACATTTGCATAACTAGGTGATAGAAAGTTATGGACTTAGATGATTATGATGATGGATATGAATTAAGGTTATAGAGTTTAGGTATTCTAATGGAAATTGAGATCAGTTGATATGTTTATGTGTTGATACCTATGATTTGGGACTTGCTACATTATTTGATTGTTTAATCATTGAATTGTATTAATGATGCTATGTGGCATTTTACCTTATGATGATGATTTTATTTATGGCACCTTGATGATTATTTTATATGCATTCACATAGTTCAGTATGCTTTATTAATGATGTTTATGATGTTTTAGGTATATACATGCATTATGATGATTATTTCAATATTTTAATTTGAACTGGTGAATATGTTATGGTATTTTGATTATGCAATTTGATTTATATATACATGTGATTTTATTGAGCTACTGATGCTCAAATTAAGTGTGCAAGAAATTATCAGGGAATTTTTTGGAGAATTAGTAACCAACTATATGTGCAAACTATGAAATTAAGGTTGAATCTA
Organism: Cupressus sempervirens; assembly: GCA_028749045.1. Taxonomy (NCBI): domain Eukaryota; kingdom Viridiplantae; phylum Streptophyta; class Pinopsida; order Cupressales; family Cupressaceae; genus Cupressus; species Cupressus sempervirens. The sequence goes on from CM053789.1 coordinate 581,656,366, forward strand.
ATGAAGAGATTTGAACCTCTTTGTTAAGTGACTTATTTTGCAATTATAAATTGTATGCATGTATTAGGTAATTTCATTGTTTAATTAGTGACATGTCAATGTTGTGTAATGTTATTTTACAATGTCACTTGACACTTGCCATGTTTATATGTAATGACATGTCTACTAAGGTTGGAAATGTAACTCTAAACCTAATGGAGCTATTAGGAACCTAATTAAACCCTTTTGATTTGAAGAAACTTGTAAAGTCCCACCAATTAGGTTAATTGAATTCAAATTTTACTAGTCACTTCTAGAGCCCAAAATGTGGGCCTAGGGGACAATTTTAGCAAAATCCAAGTGATTAAGTGTTAGGGGTATGGGTTAGGAACATTTCTAATGCTATTATATCCCCTAACCAGCCTTGGTGACCCTTTTAAAATCTCATTTATCACAGTTGCAAAAATTGAGTGGACTCTTGACCTTTACCTAAATGTACATTCCTTTCCACTCTTGCATTTATGATAAGGGACAAAGAAAGCCAAAGGACATAGGGATCATTTCTGAATTTAATGTTGGTGGGTGGGTAGGATCTAGATTCCTTCTTAGATGCCCTTGGAGCAGTTAGAGGGTGTTCACCCACTCTCTACTTTTAGGGACATTAGGTTTTTGGATTGAAGAAAGAAAAAGGGATTGAGCTCTTCTCAAACATCATTATACCATAACACTTATGAAGGTTAGTCTCCACCATTTCCATGGAAGTTTTGTTCTTGTTGCAAATAGATTAGTATGTAATTTCATTCTCTTGCATATGTGCTCAATGTATTTTGTGTTTTGTTAATGTAAGGGGATAGGATTTTGGTTTTGATTTCATGTTTATTGTGTTCATCTTTTAATTTTGAATGAGGAAATTTGTGAAGGGTGTAATGGCATTACTCACTTTTGGGTAAGGGAAGAAGTGGCCAAGTATGGGGGAAGGGGTTAGTTGGACTCCATGGAAGTGTAGAGTCTCTTCCGATGGAGAGAAGAGGGAAGAAATGCAAGGTGTATGGTCCCTTGCATGCCAATGTAATTGGCTTTTCTTGGGGGAGATAAGGAGGAGAAAGTATCATAATTTTATGTGAATTCTAGCCTTGGAAATGGCATTTTTATTGTATGTTTTACATTTGTAAATCTCCTACATGGTAGTCCACCTTCACCCCTTTGTTATGGTTTTAAGGTAAATCCCATTGTGCAAGCCTTGGTTGGGTGTTCTTGTTGTGTTTTTGCTATGAGAGTTGAATTGATTGTCACCTGTTGGTTACCAATTCTCCTAGCTCAGTGGGTGGTCTACTTGAGACCTAGGATGGGAAGTGATCTCTCCATGGTTAGTTTTATGTGTATTTGTAGATTTTGGATAGGTCCTTATGATGGAGAAAACTTGGATTTGGAGCATTGAAGGTGCTCTTCATGACATTGTGTTGGAGACTTCTCCATTATATTACCTCTTATTGTATGTTGCATTCATGCATTGATGATGAAGTTGTAACTTGGTGAAGATCTATGGAATAGGTTATATGTTGTAAATTTCATATTTTGATGAACTTCTATTATGAAAAGATGTAGGTTATATGACAACATTTCAATTGATTCCAATTCATTCTTGTCATTTGATACATTGTTTTAATATTGTATTGAGAGTTAATTATTCCATAAATTACTCATTGAAATCTTGGAATTTAATAATGTAAGAAAAAGTTGATATTAATAGGATCTTGGTTTTGTATGTGGTATGCAAATTATAGTTTTAACAATTCCTCATAAAAGTACTTGACTTGAATCCAATGTTCTAATGTATATATCTAACCTTTAGATGCACCTCAATTTAACCAAAAAGATTAAATGGTAAGGAAATATATAAACATTAAAATCCAATCTAAAAGACATGCATATCACTCCTATCACCTCCTAAAAAAAATATAAAATGCACCTAAATATATTCTATGTAAGTTACAAATATACCCATAAAACTCATTAGGAAATTTGCAAAACTCAAAAAACAAATGCATTGGGAAAAAAAAATCCAAATGACCACCTAAAAGTCTCTTGAAATTGTATGGGAGGAAAATAAATTCCTCCCATACCAATTTCCACTTTGCAATAGACAATAAAATATATTAAAAAAAGAGCCCTATGATTAAATAGATTACATTCCTAAAGAAAAAAACTGACACCTTTTTTAAAATCCTTTAGTTTTCTCCTTGCATTTAAGAACCCTCCCATCATACAGCAGAAAAATCCTTTTGAAGAGATAGGATGGGCAGTATGTGGGGCCCCACTCCCTCCTCACATCTGCCTTTACCCAAGAATACACACATGAGTTGGTAGTGTTGGCAAATTTTATGAAGGAAAGTCAATACATTAAAAAAACATGAATCTTACCTTTAAATCCATCTTCCCACTCACCTGTGTACCCTCCACCCTTGCCAAGAGGACAAACCTTTGGAGGCCATGACTATCCAGCCAAAAATTTCATCATGGTTGGATGCCCTATGACATCCATGCTCCATGCATCATACATCATATTTTTGTACCAATGACTGCAATCATCGTGTGTGAGTGTACAATAAGGAAAGGACCATCATTCCTCATTGTCAAGCTTGTACATTCCTTACAAAAAAAATTTGGAATATACTCAAGTACATAATGTTTAAAATTATTATTTTTAAATTACTAAATTTACAAATAAGAAGAAAAAACAATTTACTTAATTAGTGAATGAAAGTTAATTATTTAGATTATGAATTACGAAAATCAATTTATTTAATTAGTGAAACTAAAATGGGAAAAAATCTTACATTTATTTATTTTATTTAAATTTAATTATGAGAAAAAATATGTAATTTTTTTTAAATAATTTATTTAATAAATACTTATATTAATTAGAAAAAAAATTAATTAAATGTGTACATTGTTATAATTAAAGTTTTATAATAATATTATGGTTAAGACTATTTGGACAAGCTTATTATTAGTCTACATAGTAGTATTATTTATTATGTTTGAACAATTTAATATTTAGTATAATAGTATAAACTTTTAATTTTACTTTTAAATAATTTGAAGATCAGATGACGAAATAAATTTGAACATTTTAAGATTATTTTAACATACTTTTATCTATCTATTATTTAATATTGCAATTATCTACTATTTTAATTTTAATTTTATTCTCAATTAAAGTCGTAATATTTGTTAAAAAATTAAATTTAAGAAGTAAACTTTTGATGACATTTATATTTTTATATTTATGTAATTTAAAAATAATTATATCAAAATCATTATTATATATTATAAAATATTAATAAATTTAGATTTTATTTTATTTCTGAGAGGACTTTTGAGAGACTTCAGTTTGAATATAGTAGATATAAAAATAGTCAATGCATTAATCAATTCTTCTTTTCCCCTCATCAATATATTCTATATTTTTTCATATCATTTATTTATTCATTGTTTTTCTATAATCTAAATATTCAATTCTTCATTTTATTTTAGTAATTAAATAAAATCTTTTTTATTAATTCATCACAATTCATTTGAAAAATAATAATTATAACCATTATATTTACATATATTTTGTAGAAACTAATCAAAAATATTAAAATATTTAGAAATAATTTTAAGCTCTTTAAAAAAATTAAATGATTAAATATATTATTACAATCAAAATTTGTCCAAACTTTATTAAATATATTTTCTTATATAATATAAGAAAGAGATAAATATAAAAATCACTAACTAGAAAAAAGTTTGAAATAAAATGACTAAGTATAAAAACTTCATTTGCAAGGAATGTTTTTAATAATGTAAAACCCTGACAATGAAAAATGATGGTCCTTCCCTTATTGTACACTCACACATGGTGATTGCAGTCATCAGTACAAAATATGTTGTATGGAGGGCATGGGGCATCCAACTACAATGAAATTCATGGTAAGATAGTCATTGTCGCATGCCAAGGACTTTGGATGGCTTCTCCTTGGCTCACGTGAGCTCATGGGAGTTGGTGAAGTTTTGGGTGGGGTTTAGGGGGTTAGGTGTATAGGGTAGTTAGTAGAAATTTAGATAACAAAGTTTGTTTAGTAGTTTTTATTTATTATTGTTAGAACTTTTTAAAATGATTGGTATTTAATGTTTACAATTTATTTTTAGAATATTTTAGATTGATAAGTTTAGTGGTTAGATTAGTAAGTGTAGGATAGATTATGTTAGTATGAGTTTAGGTGATAGTTTGGGTTAAGTAATTTTAGTTAGTAATTAATGTTTGTGGTAGGAGTTAGTAATCCTAGAATTAGTATTAGGTGATCAATTCTTTCCTTTCAGATTCATTATTTTAATAAGTTGGTAGTTAGTATTATTTGGTAATGGTTAGCTAGTTAAATAGGCAATAAGTCGTAAGTGTAAGCGGTTGAAGTTTATAGTTAAGAAGTAAGTGTATAGTGTATTTTCCTTGTAATAGTAGAATAATATTGTTTGAAATATCTATTTTTTATTTGGGGAGTATTTTAGAAATTCTTTAAAAGTAATAATATGTATTTAATTGCGGGTATTAATTAGTTCGAATGGCTAAAATTAGGATTTAAAGGTGTGATGGGTTAGAGTTGACTAGATAACTTGATAGGATGATTTTGGTTTTGTTTATAGATAAATTGTATGTCATAATTACTTTAATGGTAAATATTTAATATTTTAATTAGTTCCAATAGGTTATTCTCATATATGGAACTGAGTATTATTGAAAATAGATTGACCTTTAAATGCATAATCAGTGTCTTTTAGTGGTTTGACCTATTTTAGGGTAATAGAGGATAGTATCGAATTCAAACCTATTGTAACTTTGGTAATTGATCAAATCTAATGATGTGAAATTCAATATAGTTAACTAAGGTTGAATTAACTATTAATTAGGGTTAAAACTCAAATGTGTCAATGATAAGGTATCTTTATGCCCTCATTTCAGAAAGTGAAACATGCAAATTTAAACCTTACTAAAACTAAACCTATCTAACTCAAAATTCAACTTAAAGACTTGGAAACCCTAAATGCTTATTAAACATGATGGACCATACCTTAGTAAATATGAAACTATGGTCTAACCAATCAAACTTAATCAACCTGTGCTAAGTATTCATCCAACACTATAACTTGGGGTTTTGAACTAGTGTAGTATGTTTCAATACCAACTCTGCATCTTACAAAATTTAATCAAAATTCAATTGTGTGCTTAAACCTAGAAACAATAATGATATATTTTATGATTACCTTACCTACACCTATTTACCTTTACCCGAATCAATGTTTTAATCAAACAACTGCAAACCCTAGAACTCTAGTAAACTAATCATATAATCTCATGACTTGAACCCAACTTTATCATGTCGTTATCTTTTTGCAATGTATTTTATGACACTATGTGTGTTAACATAGTTTTTATTGCCTTTAAAATAAAATTAAAAACTTCTTGTTGTGTTTTTGCCCTAGTTTTGGGCATGCCATTTTTGTATCAGAGCTTAGGTTCATAACACTTGGGCAATGACAAGTCCATGTTAAGTGTAGAATTCTAAATGTTACTATACAAAGTATAAATTTATAATTGTAAAATTTTACTAAACTAATGTATTCTTTCTAAACTATGACACTGATAAGTAAACCTAAGTAAAACTTGAAGTTGGGATTAATGATTGTAAATGGTCAACCATAATAGGTTACTTGGTCTTAATCACTTGAAACAAATGATTAAATACAAGAATGTTGCATTTGTATTAAGGTATACTATGATCTCAATAAGTATGTAAAATTATATTGAAAACTATCACCTTGGAGAAAAACTAAGTAGAGAACCCTAAAACATCTTCCAATCATGTGACTAGAAACATGTAAATAACCTAGTAATCAAAGAGAAAGTGTTTAGCATCATCTTTAGTAGAATTCAGATTATGCTTGAACATGCCACTCGTGAAAGTATTTTAGCTCATATAAAGTATGGAAGTGATCAAGTAGACTAGTATTGATTTGGACATTACAACATAGGTAAAGGAAAGCTATGATCTTTGCAATTTAATTGTGTTCCTTAGGATTAAAATATTATATAGATAAAGTAAAATGGTGAGTGAATAGGAATATAACATTTCAAAGTATACAATATAATCAAGCTATGAGGATACCTTCGACCTATTATGGTGTTATATTTTATTATTTCAGTAATCTTTGAAAAGAAAACAAGAGCTCAATTTGAATTTGTAAGCAAGCTTTGGAAAATTGAAATGATAGGATTATAAATCCAAGAAGCTATTTTGACAAGTGAGTTAGTTATGAGCACACAAAGAAAAGGAGAATCTAAGTCTACTATGAGGAATATAACCTAATTGAGTAATAAATTTATCTAAATATGATGGTAAGAATGTAACTAAATGGTGAGAAGTATGTAGCATATAGCATTGAACCAGTAAGATAGAAAACTTAAACTTCTATGTTAGGGCCATGTGCATTTGGTTATTTTAGTAGGCTTATTGTATAAGCATGAGTGATGCTAGAATATGACTATCAAGTGTATACTCCTAGACCTTAGTATTGAATTCTTGGATCAATTATAACCCTATAATATAGAGAAATTAAGGTTGTGATGAGATTATCAACCTAATATGAAATAAAAGGTTCAAGTTTCAGAGTTAAGTGATAGGAGGATTACGAGGCACAAGGCATGATAGGAAAAGTGATGATGACCTATACCTTGGTAAGGAGATAGTTGTAAGAGTGGATAAGTAAATATTGATAGCATCCTTTTAATGGTTTTATACCTACCTAGTTGCAAACCTATAACTATCTAAATGATGGATAATTGACCAAAATGAGCACTAAATACTTTGTGAGAGATTACTTCCAAATCATTGGTATGGCTATCAAAATCATGAGCATTAGCATGTAGGTTCCAGATCCACTTGGTAGTATTAGGTCCCTTAGCTAGTGTCTTTGAGAAATGACCAGGTTTAGCTCATTTTTCAAATATGATTTTAACAAGATCCCTCTCCACTATGATCTTTACTACTTTTGGTGAATGAATTCAATAATTGAGTTCTTTCCAGATGAGACATGAGAAAAAACTTGCTGAATTTTTGAAAAAAAAGAAGAAATGACTATATATTCTAAACTTGTCCCTCTCTTTACTTCCCAATTTAGAACTAGAGTGACTATGATATAGAAGTCAATTTGAGGTAGAGGATGAATTCATAAGTCATTTTTTACTAGGACACATGAAATATGGATTATTGATAAGAGTAGCAACATTCAGTGCATTCTTTTATGATGTCTTTGAGAAATGACTAGGTTTAGCCCATTTTTCAAATATAGTTTTAACAAGATCCCTCTCCACTATGATCTTTACTACTTTTTGTGAATGAATTCAATCATTTAGTTCTTTCCAGATGAGATAAGAGAAAAAACTTGCTGAATTTTTGAAAAAAAGAAGAAATGACTATATATTCTAAACTTGTCCCTCTCTTTATTTCCCAATTTAGAACTAGAGTGACTATAATATAGAAGTCAATTTGAGGTAGAGGATGAATTCATAAGTCATTTTTTACTAGGAGACATGAAATATGGATTATTGATAAGAGTAGCAACATTCATTGCATTCTTTTATGATAATTAGAATTTGTGTAACCAATGAAGTAATGTAGGATAAGGATCTATATGTATATAGGATCATACCAACTTTGGTGAATTTTATAGCACAACCTAAACCTGTATATTATGGTGACTTTGAATTAAGAAAGATTTTGGGTAGCTTCCCTAGTATGTAATTATAGTGAATTGAGGATAAGGGATTTGGTATTATAACTATAACTCAGATTACAACTCTATGGTCATTAATATGCCCCCATGTTTAGGTTCTTCAAAAATAGGTCCCTGTAACAACAAGAGGATGGAAGAAAACTCATTTTGGTTATCCTCATGTTCACACTATTAGGTGGGTTCTAGTCTAGACACACCCTTTGGTACAGTAAACCCTAATCATAGGGTGATGTCAATGATGACAGCTAGGTTGCTAGTACATGGGATCAATCTTAATTTTAACAATATGGTCTTAAGAAAACCACGTAATTTCGATGCAAGGTCCATGCGATGAATTTAAAAGACCTAAGATTCTTTATTTCCCTCAGTGACTCTGGCACGACCAGATTATGTCAATAATGCAAATGTTGTAAGCATCTAGGTTTAATTCATTTTTGCTTGATTTCATTATTTTGTATATTCTTCCTACTTGCCAATAATGTGATATTGGGTTTCTTAGCTAGATTTATTATTGATGGTTCTATTTTGCCTCTAAGACATGCCTTCATTTCTTATTTAAAATTTTACTATTGTGGTCACTCTTAATTTCTTTTGTTTCATAGTTTTGTGTTGAATATTTCATCCTTGGTTTTGAATTTAAATTTTGAGGCACCTTCTTGTGAATTATGTGGGCAAAGTGACATATGATAGGACTGCCCAAGGGATTCCTAACAATCAAGTGGAGGTGTTGATGTAGGAGCATCTTGGGTGTGAGGGAAATCTTTCATCACCCAAAAATATTTTTATTTCAACCTTTTCTGTTTTAATCTGTTCTAGTAGACAGAGTGATTACTATTTCTAGAAGCTTTCTATTTTTAGTAAGTTTTTTGTACAAGCTTAGAATCTTCTCATTTTCTACATGAATGTTCATTTCAGGATTACAAACCTACCATACAAATCTCATTGCTCCAGCTTAAGTATCAAAGAAGTTATTGCAGATTTTTGGTGGAAAAATTTGGAGAAAAATCTTTGAACTCTATTTTGAAGGCCTTAGAGGCCCCAAATGAGGTCCAAAAACTTGATAGATGGGAATTTGCATGGATTTGATCCTTTAGATTAGGAGTTGACATTTTCGTAAAGTGGTTATAATAGCCAATCAAAGCAATGGTTCGAGAGTTATGGTCTTGAGAAGTTGGGCTACCCAAAATTTCTAAAATATTTTTTCAAAGATGTATTTGGCCGACTCTATATGTATTTTTAGGGTTTTTTGGCCCTAGGTATTAATTTTGAGCATCTAGAACCTTCTTTGGGGGCATAAAATTTCTTATTTAAGAAAGGCCTGAACATTATCTAGAATAGCTCTAGGTGATAGTCCACAACATTGTCTTGCAGATTACTGAAATGAAGGCACCCATGTGGGTTACCATATTGTAATTTGGAATTATGTAATTTTGCATTTGTGGTGATAATAAGAAGCCCCTATTTTGTTCTCACAATTGTTGTTGTTTCTTTGGTTCTGTTATGTGTATAAATAGAAACAAAGAAACAACAACAATTGCAAGAACAAAATAGAGGCTTCTTATTATTGCTACAAATGAAAAATGACATAATTCACAATTATAATATGCTAACCCACATGAGCATCTTCATTATAGTAATCTGCAAGACAATGCTATGAATAATCACCCAGAGTTGTTCTAGACAATGTTTAGGTCTTTCTTATATAGGCAATTTTATGCCACCCGGGAAGGTTCTAGATGCTCAAACATAATACCTAGGGGCGATAGACCCTAACAATACATGTAGAGTCAACCAAATACATCTTTAACAAATTATTTTTAAAATTTTGAGTAGCCCAACTATTAGCATGAATGTTGATGATACTACATTGGAGAAGTATCCTAAGCATTGGAGAGTATTGATATGTTGCATTCATGCTTGCATTTGTCATTGATGTCAACATAGCAGTAATTTTATAAAGACTAAAAGAATAAAAGTCAATAATCTTATGATGCATAGAAGCTAAGGAAGTTTTAGATGATGCATTATGGAGGTCATGTTCTTGAGGTTGTCTTGATGATGTGGTTAAGAGGACTATGTCTGAGTCAATGTTGTATGGAAGTTACACTTGATTTACTAGAAGCAATGCAGAAACAGAGCATTGGAAAATAGAGTCTTGATGATCTATCATTATCTTTCATCTAATATGTAATGATGAAATGTATAGTTACATAGTGATAGAGGATAGTCATGTGATGATGCCAACGTGTGCACAAGACATGGTTTCACACTTGTAAAGTTTTGTATAGACTATGAACCAACAATGTTGTTATAATTGTAAATTAATTAATTATATTATTTTAATTAATTGGGAAAGCCTCAAGACTGACTCAAGGAATTATTATGAAGATAATCTATAAAGGAAATTTGTTTTCCTTATTTTCATGGTATCTTGGATTAGAAGATCAAGTGGAATATGAAGTATTAGTGCATAGTGTGAGAAGGAGAAGAATGCTTACTAAATGTGTGTAAGCAATCCAAGGGATCATTGGATGCACAATATGGGATCTAGTTACAAGATTTGAAGGAGCAAAAGTTAGGTTGATAGGACAGAGATAGAGGAAGGAAGTACATTTTAGTTATATTATACTGCAAGGGATAATACAGAGATCATTTGGATAGTGGGTTCTTTGATCTTAACCTTGAATTTGTTCAAGCAACGGGTCTAGCTGTCTTCCACAACTCCTAATAGGGTTGGCACAACTCTTAACAGGGTTGGAATCTCCTAATAGAGATTCAAAGTCTCCTAATAGGGACTCATATGTAGTAAATGTTGTAACAAACTCCTAATAGAATCTATTCTCTAACAAGAAATATTTATATTACTACATCATCTTGTGGGTACCAGAGATTACCTTAGTGTTGAATCTTTGCCTTTTGGTGATCCTATCTCATGGGTCGATCATCATTTGGTGAATAGTGCATGTAACATAGGTCAACTTCTTCACCATATATTTATCAAAATTGGGTCCAATGCCCATGGTAGTCACCCATTAGTTATCACATGATTGGTCAAAAATATCGGTCCAATTGCCAATGTAATATACATTTTGGATACATTTATTTTAAAAAAATTTCCATCCTTTTCATGTTGTTTCTTATTGGACAACGTTCTTTTGCCATTACTACAACCAAATAATTTTCCCTTGGGTTGGGTGTTGCCTACCATTTTCCCAATGTGTGTCAACTACCAGTCTTGTTTAGCTAATTGTTTCCTATTGTGGACTTGCATAAAAAGGTGTATTTTTCCTACATTTGACATTTCCACTTGTTAATCCCGTGTAATTTTCCAACCTAGATTGGACTATAAGATATTATTATTCTACACAATTCGCTCTTTTCTGGTCTAGAGATTGGCATTTCTTATTGTTGTGAAAATTTTAGAGTTTTGAGTGCATTGCCCATTGACTCATGGACCGTAGTTTTTGTAAAAGGTAAGTGATTTTTAATTTATTTTTTATGTGGATAGTGGTACTGGTACTAGTCATTTTTTAGTTTTACTATCCAGTGTCCACTAGTGACTGGACATCTCACATGCTAAGAAAGGTTTGTAAATTTTATTGGGTAGTACCATAGACAGTAGTATTGTAGTAGTAGTAGTACTCTTTTTATGAGAATGAATCATATTATTGTTATTATATGTAGTCTGAGTAGTCTACTGTCATAGTCTTTGACTCGTCACTCTTTCAGTCTTTTGTTCAACAACTAAGTTGATTTATTTTTTGCAGCCTTTTATCAGTTTGTAATGTCAAACAAGAGGGGTAATAGGGGTTTTGGTAGGATCCCTAAAATCCAAGAGAGGCCACCATTACCAAAAAATAGAACCATATTCACATATTTTGGTGGTGGAAATGTTGGCAACCTACAAGATTTACAAGTTAGATCTCCAGTGCTTATTGAAAAAAAAAGATTCATCACACATTGGAGACCATATTGAAGAAGTTCAAGTTGGTGAACCTGATATCTCAGTCGAGGACAAACTTGAACATGATTTGAAGGCACTTCCCCTTAGTAGGGAGTCACAAATTGATACTATAGACTTGGAGTCAATTAATGACCAGTCGGTGAGAAAACCAAAAGTGATTCCATAAATCATGTTCATGCACAAAAGGGGAAAAGAAAATTGGAATCAAAAAAAGATCGATCTCACTAGGATCTATCCAAAAGGAATTTTCAATTAGAATGGATAGAAAATTACTGGTTCATTGAACTAGTGGCCAATCCAATTGATGGTGAGCTTCCTATAGAATGCAAATGTAATATTTGCACAAAGATAACAAAGAAGGGGAAGAGGTTGCAGCTTAAACTTGATACCATAGAAAAGCATGTCAATAAAATTTACAAAAAGGAAACTATAGATGGAGTTGAAAAATCTATACTAACTTAGAAAACAAAGGACAACTATTTGCATATCAATAATGCTGAAATATATGAGTTACACAATCAATTACGAGAGATGCATTCTATAGTAAAAGGTTTCATTGAAGATTTCATTGGGAAAGCAATGGAAATGCAAATATGGAAAAAGTAGTTCAATAAGTGTGGTCTTTTATATTTTGAGTATAGGACATCTTATGATGGACTACCCTTTAATTACTACTTTATTGCACCTTTTTAAAGTTTGAAACTATCTGAACAATCACTGGTCAGTAAACAGCAGGTCGGAATGGGCTAGTTGTCTTGCACAAGTTGAAAAAGAAGATATGAAAGAAAAAATAAAACACTCAAATTTCATTGCATTGCCTCTAGATGAAGTTACAGCAATTGATAATATTTCCTAGGTGTGCATGCATGTTTATACTATAAATGATCTTTGTCATCAACCCTTTCTACTATCTGTTGCTAAATTGAATTGTAGTGCGACAACTAAAAATTTATATGATTTATTAAAGAGTACTCCAATTGATTGTGAAGGTTTGGATAACATGGAGATTGCCAAAAATTTGGTGTGTTTTGGAGTGGATGGAGCTTTAGTTATGCAAGGTCATAGAGGTGGTCTTTGCAAAAAGATCAAGATTGATTTGGCACCCTACACTATTCTCATTCACTACATGGCCCATCGAGGGAATCTAGCTTTTGGAATTGTTGGTGATTTTGGTTTTTGTAAGTATAGTGGAATCTTTAATCAAAGAGATTTACCAATACTTTTGTCAAAGTCCAAAGTGAGTCTAGGAATTTCAACAATTTTCCTAAGGACTTACTAATGGGAAGAAGCTTCTTAAAGATAATGATACCAAATGGATCTCTTTAGATGGACCAGTGCATCAAATATTCTCTAAATATCCATCATTGCTTGAACTAATCCACTCTGTGCAAGACAAATTCCCTTGGCTATATTCAAGTCTAACTAATGTTAAGATACTCTTAACTTTAGCAACTATTCTTCCCATGCTACAAGAGATGAGAAATATTATGAAAAAGGTTCAGCAAAGAGCTATGCACATTGTAGAATATAATAAGCTGCGTAAAATGACATGTCATAGCCTAGATACTCTGTATAGATTACTACCATTAGATGAATCAAAGTTTACAAAGTGGATAGAAATCATAGATTTGAACAATCTTGAGAAATTTTTACATATTAGTGCAAACAATGAGGTATGTACTAGGGTATGTGGAGTTGACATACCAATGTAGTACTATGCCTACATCAACCTCGACTCTAACCCCAAAAAAGCAAGAAGTGAAGTGGAATCAGAACTAGACAAGGTACTTTCATGTGTTACAAGTGAAGACTTCAAGAAGATCAAAGACTTTGTCAAGTACATTTACTACAATCTTTCATCACAAATTAGATTCAGATTTGCTCCAGAGGAACTGCTCAAAGAAATGTCTATCATTTTTCCTCAATATTGGTCTCTAAACTATCTGACTGATTTTCAAAGAAGGATGACAACTTTGATTCAACATTTTTGCAAACCTAAAGTAATCAATAGAGAAACTATAAATGGAATTTTAGATGAATCTCAACTGAGGGATAAATCATATTTGTTTGCAAACATAATGAGGGAACAATATAATCTTATGGAGAATCCAAATGAAGAGGGAGTGGTAACAAAGCTTTGAAAAAATCTTGGTCAGAGCAATCAATTAAGAGAGTCGATACCAGAATATTTCAAGCTTACCAATTTATGTTTGACAATGATATTAGGTTTAGTGGAGGATGAGAGAGTTTTTAGCACTTTGGGCTTCCTGAAGTCAAAGGTTAGAAATAAATTAGACAAAAATTTGGATAATTGTTTGAGGCTCTATAATTCTAGGTATGAGGTAGATAGTTTCCCTTATGATAGGGCTCTCAAAATTTTGAGAAACAAATGTGGAAGAAGAGGGATGGCCAACATTTCAAAATCAAGTGGCAATGAGAGTGGCAGTGGTGGTCGCAGTGGTAGTGGTGGTGGCAGTGGTAGTGGTAGTGGCGGTGGTAGTGGCAATGGTTCATGTCTTGATATTGGAAGCAATGAAGATGACATTGACTTTGGCATGCATATTGACACTGACAATGAATCAGAAGAAAATAAAACAAACAATGAAATGTTATATACAATAAATGAGGAGGATTTTGATAATAGTGATGATGAGCTAGTCTAGGCGGAGTGGCAACTATAGCAGCTTCTCAACTTCAAGTTCTAACTTTTGCATGAGTCAAGTAGTAGGCTAGTAGCTTTAGTCTAAGATTGTATCTACTAATTAATTATATTTGTAGAAGTTAATTTATAGCCTTCATTTATTGTCCTTTTATAGATGCTTAAATTTTTTTTTAAACATGTGATGTTACAAACTTACATGTTGAGATTTTCATTAAAACTAGTTTTTACTTTTAGAGTCTACATTTTGAGATTTTCATTGATTGTATATTTTAAATATGTTGAGATTTTCATTGATTGTATTTTTTAAACATGTTGATATTTTCGTTGATTCTAGTTTTAATAAAATAATACATGTTGAACTTGAGATTTTCATTCATTCTAGTTTTTAGACATTTTTTAGATCTTCAATGATTTTAGTTTCTTTAAGAAATTGTAACATAATGCATTTAATAGAAAAAGCTTTATTTTAAAAAAAATTGTATTATAATTTATAATTACAAATCAGCCTATAACATAATACATTTAACAATTACAAAAAATCACAACCTTTTGCAAATGACTCAATGTCAAATGACCCTGAATTCCCTTTACAAATGAATCAATGTCAGATGACCCTGAAATACCTTTTACAGATACAAGGGAGCAACAATAGCTATAGGTTGGTTTTTAATTGTATATATAATCAGATTATTACTACATAATATATTATGTGTGTACAATCACATTGCTAATTGTGAAATTTTTTCAAGTAGAAGTAGGGAAAAAAAATTCATCTACTCTGTGTAGTAATAGTATGCTAGTGTCTGGCTATCCAACTATCCTGATATGTTAGCTCTTGATTCCTATAACAATTAACATTAAACAAAGTTGAAATTAAATCCAAAATTTAAAATTAAAGAGAAACAAGTACTAAGTGGTTACTTCTTAGTGATATCAGCTATGACTATCACTAATACTAGCAGTATCAATTTGAGAAGATGACCTAGCTCCAATTATGTTTTTTAGGGCACTCCATTCTATATCATTTGGAAGCTCTATTTTTTTGAGGTTGTAGCAAAATAGTTGCAACCTCATCAACAATGAATACTTCGAAGAGATATTTTTACATGAATCAAGGAATTTATCTATAACTGCATTCATTTTTTATAGTGGTTTGATACAACTTGCAATTCTTTTTGGAATGGTTTCCTCAGGCAAGTTGCCTAAATCAGAATTCATGGTGCTGTGCAACTTTTTCATGTAATCTTCTTTTCTAATGAATTTATCGTCTGAGTAAGCTAGATTTGGTAATCCAACATTTAGCAAGTTCAGTATGTTGTGATTCATCTTCATCAACTCTCTGGAAGTAGATTTGAGAGCTTCATCTATTTCCATTAATTGTTCACAATTGTGACAGACAAAAAAGGTCATTACAAAGGCATCCAAGCGGTTGTTTATTCCTTGGTTTACCAAATCCCTATCACTGGATCTCTATACTTTATTCAAAATTTGTTTAGCAAGATTTTTTAAGGAATTGGTGAAGATACTTCTTTTACCCTCAACATCTTTTTTTACATTTTCAAAGACAACTCTAAGATTGCTATTTAAATAAAGCCTTTCAAATAAACTATCACTATTCTTCATTATTTTATCCAAATTTTCTTATTTGATAAGCTTAACCATGTTTATTATAGTATCCTTGACATGATGGTCTTTGGAAGATATTGTTATATTTTGTGCAATTACATTCTCCATCTTTTTCTTCATTTCAGACATCTCTATTTCACTCTTTTTATGTATTTCCTCTAGTTTCCCTTGCCAATTAGTTGCTCTCTTCCTCTCATCGTCCAATTTCTTCTTCAAATCTTGGATTGTCTTTGCAGTAGTTACCTCTTTTTTCTTCTCATCCTTGAGTTCCCTTTTTAAATCATGCATTTTTTTCATAGTGGACTCCTTTTTCTTTGCATTGTCAAATTTATTTTTCAAATCATGGGGTGTTTGAGTAGACTCCTCTTTCTTCATGTTCTCCAATTCCTTCTTCAAATCTAGGAATTTTTTTTGCAATTGGCTCCTCTTTTTCTTGCATTCTCCAATTCCTTCTTCATATCGTGGATTGTGTTACTATTTGCAATAGCACTAGACTTTATTTTCTTCACATTCTCCAATTCCTTCTTCAAATCAAAGATTTTTTTTGTAGTTGACTCCTCTTTTTCTTCATATTCTTCAATTGCTTCTTCAAATTTTGGATTGTGTTTGCACTAGACTCCTCTTTTTTCTTCTTATTCCCCAATTCCTTCTACAAATTATCAATTATCCTTGCCTTAGACTCCTCTTTTTTCTTTTAATTCTCTAGTTCAATCTTCAAATTATTATTTTCCTTGACAGTAAAGTCTAAGTCAGTTTTCAACTTATTGTTGACCTGTGCACTACTCTCTATAGACTTGAACAACTATGTAGTAGAGGCTTTTTCATGCTGAATTCTTTTTTTGCACTCATCCAATTCTTTAGTCAAATTTTTTAGTTGTTCATTCATATTTTCTTGCTGGACAATTGCCTCTATAGAAGAAGAATACTTTATCCTATTTTGCAATTCTTTAAACCTATTGTTTGTTGCTTTCTCCTTAGCCTTCACATTATCAAGTTCCACCTGTAACTTTTCTATTTACTTTGTAAGCCTTTTATTTTCCCTCTCCTCTTTTAGAAGTGTAGATTAGACCATATTGTTGTTCTCTTTTGATATAATGATTTTGTCAATATTTTTCACTTTTGAGAAATCCATTTGAAGACTGGTAACTTGTACATCATTAAAATTTATTACATTTTCTGGTGGATTATTATCTCTAGCCAAGAGCATAATAGCCATGAAGTTCATCATTTTGGTGTTTAGATAATATGTTGGAAAGGTACTATTAGTAGATCCCTGACATTCAACAACTGCATCACTTTTCAAAGTCTTCATAATTTGACTATTTCTTTTGCTTGTCTGATCGAAGTTTGATCAAACACAATTGAATGTTTAAAAGGTGAAATATTAGTTTTATTGTTTTATGCTCTTCCAACTCTATTTAAACTTACTCCACCTAAAATTATATTTTGAGGACTGCTAACATACTAAAGATGGCCCATTCCAAATCCTAGCATTTTAAGATTTTGTACAAAAGCTACTAGTGCATACATTGGTGAAGTAACCACTGACATTGCTTGCATTGTAATTTTCATAATTTTTTACTTTTTTACACAAGGTTCATCCATGCTAGTGTCAATGCTAGTGCCAGTGTAATCAATTACAACTAGATTTGAAGATTTAAAAAATATTGTTTTGGGATGACCTTCAAAAGTAGAAGTATAATGTTTTTTTCTCTTTCTAGATGAATCATCTTCAATCTCATCAAAGAGTCCAATGATTGGTTTACTTCCTCTTTTGGGTGGGTCTGGTACTAGAACTGGATTCCAAATCCCTTCACCACTTGCACCAATGGGCCCTATACTTGCATAACCCATTTTTATATCATAATTGCCCCTTTATTATATGTTTGTTTAATAAAATCACTCATTTGAAGATTAACAATATGTCTTCCCCTAATTGACCCAGAATCCTAAATACCTTGAATGTCTCCATTAGATTCAAGGTCCTTTTGTCTTTGAATGTCACTGTCACTACAACTAGCAAAATCATATAGTATAGTTAGATGCTCTTTATTCCAATAATTTCTAAAAAGTTCATCCTCCTCAATTTCCTCAAATCCTATTGAAGTCTTTGGTTCACTCAAATTTTGCCTCATTTTCCAAAAATTAGTCATCTTGGTTTGATGCCAAAATTCAGATGTGCATTCCTCTTTAATTGCTTTTGGCATAGAACTCTTAGAAAGTTGAGATGCTTTCTTTTAGAAATTTAAGTATGTCAAAGGCTTTGATTTGTGTAACTCTGATATGTGCAATGTCGTAATTTAGGATGACAATGCTTGCATTGAAATATTGTTCTTTGTTGCATGTTTCTCCATCTCTTTCTTAATCTCATCCCACAAATCCATGTTTTTCAAAATTTCTATCAATGGCATCTCCTAATGTTGATATTTTCTTGCAGAGTTGCCATTGGCAATAAGTCTTGCTTTTATTATGTTCAATGGATCATAATTCCAATGACTGACAAAATCAAAGCCAAAAAAGTTACCAATTCATTTGCCACTTTGAAAGCCTTTCTCTCAAATGTGAGGCCTCCAATTGCAAAAGGCAAGGAAGGAAATATCATTTTCTTTTGTTGTCTAGTGAAAAGTTCATATGTGCTCTCCATCTTTCATACATATTCCAGTGCAAAAATCCTTTTTGTAACATGCATTGGAAGTTTTCATGATTCAATCGTTGAACCATAAAACCTTAAGACAGTGTACTCTTCCATGAAGAACCAGTCAACCAATTGAATTTGACTTCTCAGCTGAATGCAATCTTTACAAGACATAGGCAATCTAGGCATCGAGTACCTATGAATTTTTGGTAAATAGGTGCCAATTAGAAGTCTACAAAATGGTTGTAGTTATTATTGTTAGCACTCATCTTCATCTTATGTGTCCACTCATATACTAGACTTAGAGTCTTTGATTTCTTCTGGTTTTTCTCATCAAAATTATAGACCTCAACATCAAGCTTTTTGTTCTCTATCTCAATTATTGGGTGATGCTTTGCTAAAAGAAGGTAGCACAAGTAACTTGTGAACCTCAATGTCTTCATCTTTCCTATAGTTGTACTTTTTTTAATCATTAGTAATTGTTCTTGCATAGATTCAACAATGTGTTGACAAAATGATATCTTACATCTACCTTCTCAACTGACCGACCCTGACAATGGATATTATAAATCATTTCAAGAACATTGGCCCCCACTTCCTTGTTCTTTTCCAATCCCAAACAAAATGATAAAAAATAAATAGTATTCTAAACTTATGGCACAAAAATATCACAATGATAAGGAGGCGTATGGTCTATGTCCAATGTAACAGTAACACTAGTATGATTAGTAGACAAATTTGAGTTTATTAAACCCTTAATAAATGAATCTTGAAAAACACTATCCAATTTCTCATAAGCTTATGCTAGCTTATCCAAGTCAGTGCGCTCATTAAAGCTTTCTAGTTTAAACCCTAGCCCTAGGTCTAGTAGAGTGAAAAATTTACTCTCAGTTATGGATAAAATTTCCTCCTGAGTGTTTTGGTTTACAATTGTCTTTCTATCTTCATCATAATTTTAAGTGCATAGCATTACAATTTTAGGGCAAGGGAATACCTCGAGTATAGTGAGGTTTTCTAATCAAGTAATCAAAGCAGCTAGTTTGTTTGTATGTACATGAATGCTTTTGTTATATTTGTAATAATTTCTCCCCTTTTGTGGATCTTTCCACTTATTAAATAATGAATGTCTAATTCCCATGATTCCCGAATCTCCATTGATAACAGGATCAAAAATATCATAACATTCATCAATGAAACCTAAGGTTTATAGCACTTGCTTTTCTATAATGTCTTTACTTCTCTTTATGCTTGCACTCGTACTGAAGGTTTTTTACTTTGTTTTTCCAATGCCTACTACTAGTTATTAACCAAAATTATTCTTCAAGCCCTATTTTAAAAAATGGTAAAGTGTAAACCTAAGATAATAAGAATCAAGATTTCTATTGCTGCAGATTGCATTGAAAAAATTTAAAAATTTTGAATACCTAGAATCGAGAATCAAGATTCGACAATACTAGTGCTAGTAGATACTCAAATAATTGGTGTTGTCCTATGATACTCAAGTATCAAACTTTTAGTCTTCAGAACACAAAATGGAATTCAATCAGTCTTTGAAAAGTTGAAATTTGAAAACCCTATCGTATTGGACTCTCAATTTTTGAGAACTCTGAACTTCATATTCTAAAAATATAAAAGGTTAATAGTTAAAAGTTAAAACGTAAGTATTAAGTAATTAATGGTTTTAAGTACTTTACTAATACTATGTACAATGTACATATAAATGACATAAAGACTCAATAATAAACATAACTATAATAATAAAAAGAAAAAATTTATTACATTAATATACATTTGAATTTTGAAATTTGTTCATTTTAAATAAATTACTTAATAAAAATTGAACTTAATAATTAATATGATTTTTGGGTTGATTTGTGGAATGTTATCATTGTTATCAAGAGTCATCCAAAATCATGACACTTGTCAAGGATACGTGTCACAATTCTGGATGTTTCTTGACAACAATGATAGCATTCTCAAAATTTACCCGAAATTCATCTCAGGTGGTTGATCTATCTTTTACTTAATAATCATCGAGTCAGGATTAAGTAATAAAATTTTTAAAAGAATAAACATAATTGTTATTAATATTAACCAAGTCCTGACACTTAATTAAACTTTGCAATGACCAAACATGTGGCATGATTTTGGATGAATCTAGGCATATGGGAAAATATTGCTCAAATTAGTTTGAAATACATCTCAGACCGTCGATCTTTCTGCTAGTCAACGGTCAAGAGTCAGGACTCAGGCGGACATAACTATAACTTATAAGAAAGAATCTTTGACTACACGTGTCCCAATTTTGGGCAAAAATAGAATTTAACTTTAATCTTTTAAAATCTGGCCCGAAATAGAGCTATAGTCATTGATCTATTGTTCATTGAATAGTCCAAATTAAATCGTGAATTGTTAAACCTTTCGCATAACTAATATGAATTATTTAAAAATTATAATTTAGGGGAGAGGACCCAATAGTTGAGTGGGGTCCAATATTCAATCACCCTATTGTGAACAAAGAGTCCAATCTTCCAACAAATTTTTACTATATATTATAATTAATTGATCTATTTGTACATATAAAAAAATCCAAATGTTGATAAAAATATACCAATACTTGAAAACATGAAAACTTACAAATTTTATAGAAAAAATAAATATATGAATTCAATAATGAGTAAAATAAATAACTTTTTGTCTCAAATAAAAATAAAAATATCATAGCTATTCCATATATGTGTGTCACTCAAAACATAATTATTAGAATTCTTTTAGAATAACTGAGAGGGGGGTGAATCAGTTACTCAAGGTCTAGATGTACAAAATAAAACTTTTCATAATTTAGTGAGCCCATATATCATTCTTAATCATGCATGCACTCATTGTGTGTTAACCAAAACTGATATGTTATTGTAACATTAACATGCAGAAATGTAAAGCATAAAACACAACATATCCATCAACACACTTGAAACAATGATTTAACATGGAAACCCAATTTGGGAAAAACTACCAATAACATGCTACTCTTTTTTCACTCTTCTAAATTGATGCCCTATTAAAGGCCAACCCTGTTAAAGGTTACAACACACACTATTAAATGTGACCTGATTAAAGGATTTCAATCACCCTCTTAAAAGTGAGCCTTGTTAGAGGACTTTAGGTCATTCACTTGGGATGCCACCCTATTAAAAGATTTTCCAATAACTATTAAATCAACCTTTCTCCAAAGGATTTACCCTAATTTGATACAATTGTTAGAAAGTAATAGTAGAGCTTTGATCTAATACAACTCACAACCTTACTTGTAGATTATTGATCATTATTCATTCCTCAACTCTACTTGGCTTCCAATCTTTGCAACTCTAATAGCTTGTTCACTCTTTAGGCATACATACTCATTAAGCCTTCTTGCTTAGTTCGCTATTAAAAACTTCTTCTCTTGGGTCACTTGATGAAGCAAACCCTCTTTCTTCTCCTTGTCAATTTTTTGTATCCAAAACTCTCTAACCTCTCTTTTTGCTTCATGACCAAATATCCCTACATATAAGAAATTAGAACTCTTTTTCGCTCATTATCCATCACCAAAATTAGGGTTTTCGTGGATTAGGTAGGATACAATGTATATATCCCATATCTTGTCTTCTTTAGAAACTTCTCTTAGAATCCATTTGAATTTGCCTCCAAAATGGTTTACATAAGATTTTGTGCCTCCAACTCATCAATCTTATCTTCTTCTTGATTCACAAGTTCTAAGAAAACAAACTTGTCGGCTTTTAATTAGCAAATCTTTGATCTTTTTCATAATGCAATAGCTTGGCATTATCAATTTATTGATGCTTGGCACATGCTATGTTACTCGACATCTATTGTAAAATCACTCGGCATCAACTAGATTTTACCGGTGCTTGGCATCAACTGAAAATCACTTGACATCTACTAACTTGCTCAACACCTACTAACTTTCTTACCATCCACTAGAAATTGCTTTCACTCAGCTCCAACTAATTTTTTGCTTAGCTTGCACTAACTTTTCTTGGTGCCTTCTATCAACTTGGTCAAGCTTAACAAATGAACTTTGTCCAACCTTATTCTTCTAAACTTTCTAAGTGTAGCCAATAATTTTGTAACCTCTAAGTAGATTATCAATACATTATATTATCACTATCTTAACTGATTCTTGCACTTCAATACATAATCATAACTCAACCTTTCCTCTATTAGAAATGCTTTTAGAATAACTGAGAGGGGGGGTGAATCAGTTTTTCAAGGTCCAAATGTCCTAATAATACTTTTCACCAAGTAAAGTGAGCCCATTAAACTATTCATGCATCTAAGATTAAACTTTCCTACTTAGCAAGTTACTATATAATCACATTCAAGAATAACACATGAAGAATCAACACATAATATAGTGATTTACATGGAAACCCAATTTGAGAAAAACCACCAATAACATGCTACTCAATTCTCACTCTTCTGAAGTGATGCCCTATGAAAGGCCTGCCCTATTAAAGGCTACAACACATTGTTGAATATGACTTGGTTAAAGGATTTAACCACCCTGTTAGAAGTGGGCCTGGTTAGAGGACTTTAGAGCATTCACTTGGAATGCCACCCTATTAAAGGATTTACAAATGGATGTTAAACCAACCTAAGTCCATAGGATTTTACCCTAGTTGATACAATTGTTAGAGTACAAATAAGGGCTTTCAATCTAATACAACTCACAACTTAACTTATTGATTTTAGATCTCAATTTAGCTCTTAAATTTGCCCAGCGTTTAGTTACTATAGCTCTAATAGCTTGTCCTCCTTTTAAGCTTTATCTCCTTGAGTCTTCATGCTTGATGTACCAGTGCAATCTCCTATGTGATCACATATTGAAGCAGAGTCTCTGTACTCTATTCTTCCTCTCTCTCGATGCCTTCACCTTGACATCCTTCCAACCACTTCACAACTTGGCAACTTAGCAACTCTTACTTTTTGACCTATAACTCCTTAAATAAAAGTCTAGAATACTTTTCCTGCTCTAATCTTCTTGCTTTTAATTTCAATTTGAATGGATTAGGTAAGATTCAATGAATCTACCCCATATCTTGTTCCTTCTAGAAACATCATGAAGAATCCTCTTAAATTTTCCCAAAAATGGTTTACCTAAATTTCTATGCCACCAGCTCATCATTCTTATCCTCCATCTAGTTCACAAAATTCAAAGTAACAAACTTGTCAGCTCTGATTTGGTTAATCATTGACTTTTCAAATAATGCAACAGTTTGGCACTATTGAAATTATGATGCTCAACACATACTATTTTACTTGACACCAACTATGTTTTACTAATGCTTGGTATCTACTGTGGATTCACTCAGCATCAATTAAGTTTTTACTAATGCTCATCACCTACTATGTGCTCAACACCTATATTTGCTCAGCTCCTATTTCACTTGGCTCACACTAGATTATGCATTTTCTCAACACTTACTAAAAATCTGCTCGGCATGAACTAGCTTGCTTGGCACCCACTAATGAACTTAGTCAAGCTTTGCAAATCGCTTTGTTACAGTTTATTCTTCCAGAGTTTCTAAGTGCAGCCAACATTTGTATCTTCAAGTATATTATCAATACATTATTTTATCATTGTCTTAACTGATCCTTGCACTTCATTGCAAAACCATAACTCAACATTTCCCTTAGGTTCTTTTGTTACATCTTATTGATTAAATCCTCATCATCAATCAACTAAGTGATAGTACTTGGATCTTATAAGTAATTGTCATTCCAACAAATAGTAGGTTTGACATCAGTAACAAAAAAATGATTTAAAACATTCTTTATCAACAATCTCCTTTTTTGTAAACAATCTCTCTCTTCTTCAATGATGATCTTTTCAATCTAATTCCAACATCCTCTAGTTACTTTTGTTACATCTTGTTGATTAAATCCTCCTCATCAATCAACTAAGTGATAGTGCTTGAAACATATAAACAATTGTCTTACCAGCATGTAGTAGGTTTGACATCAATGAAAAAACAATGATTAAAAACACTTCTTCAACAATCTTTCTACTCAAATGATCTTTTCAATCATATATCAACAATCTCCCTCTTTGGTATTGATGGAAAACCAAACTGATAAACCAGTCAAACAAATGATAAACTTACTAGGTTGAAATAGCAAGGCAATACAAAAAAAGAAATCTTGTGAATAAAACTTCTCCCTCTATTAGAAACTTCATCTTAGGTTACAAAAAATAACATTCTGTTCTTCCATGGATCAGCAGAATATCTAAATATCTCTCTCTTTTGTTTTTTGCTTTCTCCCTCTTTCTTTCTGTTAGTCTTCTAATCTTTGGATAATGTACTCTCACTTCTCCTTTGATCATCTCTCCCTTGATCAGTATGCACTTGATCAGTTTATTGTACTTTCTCCCTCTTTGACAACAGTGCCAAAGACATATACTCAACACTTGGCATCTTTAAAATATGTAGACATAGGCTTTTGTAGGCTCTTCAATTTTCTCCTTTTATCACCTTGCTTGTGACTAATTTGAAATTCTAGCTTTGTGATTACTTTAGGAAATTTCCTAAAGCAAGATCCACTACATTAATTTGTATGAAATGAATGTCAACTTTTTTGATGCAAGGTACTCCCTCTTTCTTTTACATAGCCTTTGATAGGGGTATCACCCCTAGTTTACCTCTTAGATACTAATAAGCATCCTTAGGTAATGCTTTCATGAAGATATCAACAACTTGATCCTTTGTGTTGATATATTCCATCTTCACCTCTTTATCTTGAACTGATTCCCTTACATAATGATACTTTATTGCAATGTGCTTTGTCTTTGTATGCATTACAGGATTCTTTGATATATTTATAGCACTTGTATTATCACAATACAGTGTCACTAGTTCAATGATCTCTTCCTTCATTCTCTTTACTAGTTGTTTGATCCATACTATGTTTGTGTAATTAATAGTAATAGCAACATACTCTGCTTCAGTAGTAGATTAGAAAGTACAACTCTACTTCTTGCTTGTCCATGTAACAAGTCTTTTGCCTAATAAGAATGCTCCTCCACTGGTTCTCTTTCTATCATCAATATTTCTAGCCCAATCAACATTAGTGTGGGCTTTCAATTCAAACTTTTCATTCTTCTTATAGTATAAACCATACTCTTATATTCCTTTCAAGTATCTCATTATCCTTTTCACGGCCATCAAGTGATTCTCTCTAGTGTTAGTAGAGAATCTAGCAACTATCCCCACAGCTAATGCAATATCAAGTCTACTATGTACTACATATTGTAATTTTCTAATCATTGATCTGTATAATATTTGATTGACCTCAGCCGAATAATCATTCTTTGATAGCTTGAGTGTTGTTAACATAGGTATACTTACTGATTTTGAATCCTCAAGTCCAAATGTCTTCAATATCTCCTTGACATATTTTGACTGAGTGATATATACATTATATTTCATTTTATAGACTTTTAATCCCACAAAGAATTTGATCTCACCAAACATTGATGTTTCAAACTCTTGCTTCATCTGATTTGCAAAATCTTTACAGAAAGCATCTTTCCCTCCAAATATTATGTCATCAACAAATATTTCAAATAAGAGTATACCTTTTTCTTTATCTATCTTCATATACAAATTTCTATTATCATCTATCCTTTCAAATCCAATCTTAACAAAATAAGTATGAAGTATCTCATACCATGCTCTTGGTACCTATTTCAATCTGTGCAGGGCTTTGTGTAGTATGCATACCATGTTCTTGTTATTTTTATCAAAAAATCCTTCTAGTTGTTCTATGTAGACCTCTTCTTCTAATATGCCATTCAAAAATGTAGACTTAACATCCATCTAATAAACTTTGAAACTTTTATATGCAACATAAGCAAGCAGAATTCTTACAACAGGGGAAAATGTTTCACTATAGTCAATTCCTTCTTCTTGTGCATACCCTTTACAAACTAGTCTTGCTTTGTTTCTTGTTACTTCACCATTCTCATCTAGCTTGTTTCTGAATACCCATTTTGTGCCAATCACATTCGTGTCTTCTAGTCTAGGAACTAGGCTCCAAGTCTTGTTCTTTTCTCTACCTATTAAATTTCTTCTTCTATAGCCTTGTACCAGTCATCATCTTCCAATGCATCTCTCACTATCTTAGGTTCCTTCATGCTTAACAAACATAATTCACCTCTCAATCTATTTCTTCTTATTGGCCTTGCATCTTTGTCTCCAATGATTTGATCTACATGATGGTGTCTTTTGACATATTTGGATAGTTTAGGCTCAGTTCTTGTGGCTACATTTTGTCTCTCAGCTTCAGTATCAATATGTGCATCTCTGTCAAGTGTTTTAGCATCTTTTTCATGTGTGTCAATCTCAGAGTTAGATTGTGCATTTTCCTCATTCTGTAACTTAGTATCTAAATGTAACTCGGCATTCATAGGATGTGACTTGGTAGTTGTTGAAACTTGCTATTGGCTCACTACATGATTTGTAGCATCTTCTTTAGTAGGCATTCCTTCATAATAGTATGCAAATGTCTTGTAATCTTCTGGTGCTTTTGTAGGTTCAGCCTCATGTGTTTCTATAAACTCATGAAGATTCACATTTGCACTTTTCACAATTTTGTTAGTGTTAATATATAAACACTTATAACCTTTACTTCTTATAGAGTAACCAAGAAATATATCTTCTTCGCTCTTTGTATTAAACTTTCCACTATTAATATCTTTAAGAATATAGCATTTGCTTCCAAATACCTTAAAATATTTCACATTAGGTGGATGAACATACATAGTTCAAAAGGTATTGAGTGAGTACCCTTCTTTACTTGCACATGGTTCAAGGTGTATACATCAGTACTTATAGCTTCTCTCCAATATTTTAGAGCAACATTTTTCTCCA
The DNA here is from genome assembly GCA_028749045.1 of Cupressus sempervirens. Classification (NCBI taxonomy): domain Eukaryota; kingdom Viridiplantae; phylum Streptophyta; class Pinopsida; order Cupressales; family Cupressaceae; genus Cupressus; species Cupressus sempervirens. The sequence continues at coordinate 581,683,995 of CM053789.1, forward strand.
TCATGAGTGTTCTAGCATAGTCCATTATAGAACTATTTCTTCTTTTAGCAATTCCATTTTGTGGAGGGGTCCTAGGTGCTAATGTATGTCTCTTTATTCTTCTATCATTGTAGAACATCTCAAAATCATGTGAAGTGAACTCACATCTTCTGTCTGATTACAAGCATTTCAAGCTCTTACCTGTTCCTTTCTCAACTCTTACCAAGTGTCATTTGAATATTTGAAAAGCACGTGATTTTTATTTTAGAAACATGATTGTCATCATTCTAGAGTAATCATCAAAAAGCAACATTATATACTTATCTCCTTTGTAGCTTTGCACTTCAATAGGTCCACACAAGTCAATATGAACAATTTCAAGTATTTTCTTAGAGGTATAAGATTTACTTTTAAAACTTGACTTTGTCATCTTGCCTAGCTGACATTGTTTGCACATTATATTTTCTAGTTTCTTCAACTTAGGTAAACCTCTAACTATTTTCATGTTACTGATACTAATCAGATTATCAAAGTTAACATGACATAGTCTTTTATGCCAAAGCCATACATCATCAAATTTTGCAATAAGACAAGTAGCATCTTCTATATTCAAATAGAAAATATTACTCCTAGTTTGATCACCTTTTCCAATCAAGTGTCCATTTGTATCATATATCTTGGCTGATTTATTTTCAAACTCAACTTTGCACTCCAAATTTTTCAATTGTGACACACTTAACAAGTTATAATTCAATTCTTCAACATAATAAGCATTGTTGCATGAAATCTTATATGTGAGCTTGATAGATCCTTTTTATTTTATTAAACATTGTGCATCATTACCAAATCTTACACTATTTCCATCATGACAGGTTAAGGTAATGAACTTACTTTTGTCTCCAGTCATGTGATGTGAGCATCCACTGTCAATGATCCATTTGTCATTTTTGTTCAAACAAGTCATAAGTGTAGTAGCCTCATTCTCATTTGATTCATCCTTCATTGCAACATATACCACTTCATCATCATTTTCATCAAAGTCATGATCATCAACAATATAGCATGACTTCTTGCCTTTATCTATGTGGTCTCTTCCATCATCTTCTCTTATGTTTTTGTGCTTGTTTCCTTCTCTAAAGTTCTTCATTTATGTACATCTTGCTGCAATATGGCCAACTTCATTGCAATTAAAACAAATGATAGGTAGCTTACCTTTGAATTTACCTTTTCTTCTGTGAAATCTTCTTGCTAGCAATGCTTCCAATTGTTCAATGTCTTCCTCATCTATACTATTATCACTCAATGCATACTTTATCTTTCTTTTCTTCTTCTTTGGCTTTACCTCCTCAAAATCCTTCAGTAAAAAATTTTCTTTGAAAGCTGATTCAATACTCTTTGGTCTGTAGTTGTCAAAATTAGATAACTCAAAAGCAGTGAGTCTCCCTACAAGACCTTCAAAGGTTAGATCATTTCCTAGCATACATCTTAACTCTTGGATTGTAGACACTCTAATGGCATACATAGGCAAAAAATTTCTCAAGACTTTACTTAGCATAGTATCATCATCTATTTTACCAGTTGCACCTTTTATTGCACTGACAACTTCTTTTATTCTAGCAACATATTGAGCAATGTTTTCACCTTTTTTCATTCTCATGTCATCAAACTTACCTCTGAGGCTCTTTGACTTGGCTCTTTGAACATTTTTGTCTCCTCCATAGATGGTGTCTAGAGCATCCCACATCTTCTTTGCACTTTTAAGGTATTTGATATCATCAATCTCAACATAGCTTAGGGTAGAGGCAATCTTGAACATCGCCTAACTGTGCTCTCTCTTTTTCTTCAAATATTTAGTAGTTAGGGCTCCTATTGGATCAACATGTGCTACTGAGATGTAAGATTGTACATAATCTCCAAGTCCTCCAAGGTGTAGCTTCATCAAACTTTTCCATGCAAGAAAGTTATCTCTGTTTAGCTTGGGTACCTCTCTTTTTGACATCTTGATATTTATGCTTATAGAACCTTAAAACTAATCCTCTTAAGCAACTATGCTCTAATACCAATTGTTGGAATTCTTTTAGAATAACTGAGAGGGGGGTGAATCAGTTATTTAAAGTCAAGATGTATAATATAAAACTTTTCACAATTTAGTGAACCCATATATCATTCTTAATCATGCATGCATTCTTTATGTGGTAACCAAAACGGATCTATTATTGTAACATTAACATGCAAAAATGTAAAGCGTAAAATACAACATATCCATCAACACACTTGACACAATGATTTAACGTGAAAACCCAATTTGGGAAAAAACACCAGTAACATGCTACTCCTTTTTCACTCTTCTAAAGTGATGCCCTATTAAAAGCCAACCATGTTAAAGGTTACAACACACACACAATTAAATGTGACCCGGTTAAGGGATTTCAATCACCTTATTAAAAGTGAGCCTTGTTAGAGGACTTTAGGCCATTCACTTGGAATGCCACCCTATTAAAGGATTTTTTCAATGACTGATACAATTGTTAGAAAGTAATAGTAGAGCTTTGATCTAATACAACTCACAACCTTACTTGTAGATTATTGATCACTATTCAGTCCTCAACTCTGCTTGGCTTCCAATCTTTGCAACTCTAATAGCTTGTTCACCCTTTAGGCATACATCCTCATTAAGCCTTCTTGCTTTCTTGCTTAGTTTTCTATTACAAACCTCTTCTCTTGGGTCACTTGATGAAGCAAACCCTCTTTCTTCTCCTTGTCAGATTTTTGTATCGAAAACTCTCTAACCTCTCTTTTTTCTTCATGACCAAATATCCCTACATATAGGAAATTAGAACTCTTTTCCCACTCATTAACCATCACCAAAATTAGGGTTTTTGATGGATTAGGTAGGATACAATGTATCTATCCCATATTTTTGTCTTCTCTAGAAACTTCTCTGAGAATCCATTTGAATTTGCCTACAAAATAGTTTACATAAGATTTTGTGCCTCCAACTCATCAATCTTATCTTCATCCTGATTCACAAATTCCAAGAAAGAAAACTTGTTGGCTTTTAATTGAAAAATCTTTAATCTTTTTCATAATGCAGCAAATCAGCATTATCAATTTACTGATGCTCAGCACATACTATGTTACTCGGCATCTATTGTAAAATCACTCAACATCAACTAGATTTTACTGGTTCTTGGCATCAACTGAAAATCACTTTGCATCTACTAACTTTCTTGGCACCTACTAACTTGCTCGGCATCCAGTAGAAATTGCTTTCACTCAACTCCAACTAACTTTTTGCTCAGCTTGCACTAACTTTGCTCGGCACCTTCTATCAACTTGGTCAAGCTTAACAAATGAACTTTTTTCAACCTTATTCTTCTAAACTTTCTAAGTGTAGCCAATCATTTTGTAACGTCTAAGTAGATCATCCATACATTATGTTATCACTATCTTAACTAATTCTTGCACTTTAATACATAATCATAACTCAACCTTTCCTCCAGGTACTTTTGTTACATCTTTTTTATCAAATCCTCCTCATCAATCAACTAAGTGATAGTGCTTGAAACATATAAGAAATTATCTTACTAGCATGTAGTAGGTTTGACATCAGTGAAAAAATAATGATTGAAAACACTTCTTCAACAATCTTTCTAATCAAATAATCTTTTCAATCATATATCAATAATAATATGCTTAATTAAGTGAACATTGATATCTTAGTATACAAATACTACTCTTATGTGTACAGTTCTATTGGGGTAGCAATGTATATGCATAGAGTAAATCATATCAATAATATGCCTCATCACAAATATAAAAGGTGAATACTAATAAATGCTTTGTATTTTCTTATGAAATGTGTGAGATTGTCAAAAAAAATTAGTGTTCAACTAATGGTCCCTTTGTGTTGGTTATAGGTTGTATTTTATACAATAATGGGTTATTTTTATAACAACAAATAAAAAAATTTAGTTGAAGTATTTGTCATTTTGTGTTATATATAAAAGTTATATATATAAAATATTTATGATTAATAATAACTATTTGGTCCATTTAAGTTACATATATGTTACATTTCATATAGTTATACAATATTCTATTAACAACAAATAATAATTTTAAATTTAATTATTATATATTTTTAGATTAAGCTTTGGTCAAATGTTTAAAAAGTCATTTGACTCATTTTTTGGACACATGTCAGTAGGTGAACTATTTTAACGAGTTGTGTGATGAGTCATAGCTTCAAACCTTAGTTGTAGCTTGTAGGTAGTTCAATGTCCATTTTACATTTCTAAAAAATGAAGGTCTTATGATATCCCATGTAGCGGCTACATGTTGATGAAGTTAGCCCTTATGACTACTAGTTCCTCTCCCTTATCTTACTGTTGCACAATGCAAATTAAAACTTAAATCACAAAGTGTGGTAACCAGTTGCAAAAATACAAATTATTTGAAGTTCTTGACAATTTCCAAAATCCATGATTTGGATGCATAAAATTAAACATATAAAATTAATGAAACATTGAATTTTCAAAAATATAAAATTATAATTTGTAAATTGCAATCAATTATCATTCATCGATCATTAATTGTTTGATAATGATAACTTGATTTAATAATCGTAGCATTCTTAATTAATTAAAATTGATTTAGATTATAATCAATATTTGCTAAATTGCTTCAGCTTGATAATGATAAGTGATAACTTAATTTAAATTTAAATAATTGTGGCATTTTTCATTTAACTCAAAATATGGTGAAAAGTTAAAAATATTATGATGATCATGATATTTAAATAAATTTACATTTCAAAATAGGAAGAAATGAATAAATTAATTAAAATTCAATATTTTATACATGAACATTTATATATAAGTTATAATTTGAACTTTTATTTTCAAGTCAAATTTCAATATTAGCTATATAATTTAAATTGCATGATCATTGATCAAGATTCAGGATTCATGATTCATGAATCATGATGTTACATGTATCATAAGTTTAACTTTAACAAACTATTTTTTTTATTTAATATTTTTAAATAATTAATAATAGTTAAAACTATTATAACTAATAACTATTAACTTGCATGGCCCTGGCCCCTACATTCATATATTATCAAATTTTATAGGTTTTGAAATTTAAAGGACATACATATACATATTACAAATTTACAAATTTTCATTGGATAATTTTTAATAAAATGATTTTTTACTATAAATCGTTAATCAAATATGAAAACATAAAGGGATTGTTAAAACTCTTTTTTTGTTTAACTTTATAACTATTAACGGTTAATTTTTTATAACAAAGTCATAGACTAAGATTTCAACAGTGCATTGAGATGCCAAAAATAGAGTCGTAAACTAATAGGAAAAATGATTTGACAAGCCAAAAATATTATTTTCAATGATAGTATTTGAGTGTGCAATGTACATAATACTAATTCATAGCATACATATTCAAAATAGCTGATTAAATCAGCCTAGTCTTACTATTTCATAATTTACATTAAAGGGCAAGGCCTAATCCGAAGAAAAATAGATATCTTAAAAATATTTTTTTCCCAAAGGGCAAGGGTCAAGGAAATGGGATTCAGGAAACAGGGAATAGGGAACCAGGGAATAGAGAGGTTGGGAGCATCAACAAGCTAAGGGGTCGAGGGCTTGAAGCCTTCAATCAAAAAGGTCTTCAAGCCCCTCTGCTAGGAATCTATTGGAGAAGCTGATATCTCTAAACTAGTCCAGCCATGTGAAATCAATCTTGCTAACATCATCCAACAACAACCACTTTAGTGTAAAATCCCTCCCAAACCACACCCACTTCTGATGGCAAGTCAATTTTTGTTTATTTATGTTGAGCAGGAAGCGATCCTTATGTATAATGCTCCCTATGCCTTGCTCTTGGCACTTGTCTACTATGTTTGCAAAAGAGATGCCAATGCCTGGCCCTAGTATGTGCTCAACCAATACAAGAATTTTGACATCATCTTATAAAAACATTTCCTTAGAAATGTTACACATAAGTATTAGAATGTCTACTTGATTGCCTCCAAGGTTGAGAAGAGACACAAGGAAGTAGGAGGTAAAATCTATGGACACATGGTACCTCATCATTTCTTAAGAATTCATAGCCAAGGACCATGAATAAAGCATGGCAGATAAAAGGACCTTGGGCATCTTCCTTGCAAACCATGGCTAGGACATCATCAGGTATCATGCCCAAAAAGGGCATTTGCAGACCCATTGTAATGCATTTTAGGTGAATTGGCATATCCATGACTAAGAAACTTTGCAAACCAAATTCAAATACAAGATTTTGAGAAATGATAATGAAAGAGAAATTGAAGAGGCTATTTAATAGCAGTTGCATTAAATTTTTTGGCATTCACGATCTTTCATATCTTAGTTTTTTGTATTCCTATTAATTTTCAAGTGTGGAAAATGTACTCACATTAATGTCGAACAATCAAAGTGCCTACAAAGGTGGCTATAAATAGAACATAATAATTGTAACTGTCAGTCCCACATTTATGATTTTAGTATTGATGTGATGTTCACTACATTCCAATTAATGGTTTCCATGCAAAACTTTCCACATGTCTCCATTTCAAAGAATTTCATGCCACTCCAGGTCTTTTCAAGCGACAGGCCCCGAAATGCATCTTCTATCATTGATCTCTATTTAATCAACGGTCGATAAAACTATTGTATTAATGATATGAAAGTGATGGTAGCCAACTTTGGTAATGGTGACACTAATATAATGACATTATTAACAATATACCTAAGACAGTACACAAGTTGAAGTGACTACTCAGTAGTTATTATAGTCACTAGCCAATACACGTGCAAATTCATTTTCAAATTAAACAATTTTTCAGTTTACCACTAAAGATTAGCCAAGATCATTATTATTCATTTTTCTACAAAACAAGTAATTCACCTCTGACATTATTAATTCACTTTTGGCAAGGGAAAAATAGCCATCATTTATTTATCTATCAACAAGAAAAAAAATTAATTTGCCACATTTAAAATGATTTTTTCTAAGGAAAGAAAAAGATTGCCAACATATAATATTTTATTTCCCTACATGGAACAAAAAAAAATCCCTTGACATTAATCTTTTCTCACCCACATAATGTTGGATTTGCTAGCATTTTAGGCATTTTTTCAAGAGGGGTTTCTTAAAGTCATCCCTGGTGGGTACCATCCCCACCAGGATTTTCCCTCTGATCAATGGTTTCCCTAGTTAACATATCTAGTGTTAGTTGTGTGTGATTATCTTGTTATAGTTTTAATTAACATTACTCATATGGTTAAGATTGTTTAAAGTTAATGATTGCTATAATACCCCCCCCCCCCACACCCTCTTAGTTATATCAGTGGACTATATATTCTAACAATTGGTATCAAAGCATCAGGTCCTTGAAGATAAGGTTTAAAAACTTTGAGAGATCAATGGTGAATATGTTTAGGAAGGATAGTCCAAGATTCAATGGTGCCAACTATGATAGTTGGAAGGAAAAGATGAAGAGTCATCTGCTATGCATCAATCCAAGATATTGGCTTTTGATGAAAGCTAAGAAGCCAATTGTTGAAGAATCAAAGTTAGAGGAATGTAGTGAGGGAGAAAGAGATATGTTCATGTGTAACATGAGAGCCAAAGAAGCCCTACTATCATCTCTTCTAGAGAATGAATATAATCATGTAAAGGCATTTCAAACTTCTCATGAAATTTAGAAAGCATTAGAAATTACTTTTAAAGATGATGATCATGCAAAAAGAATGAGATTGCAAAATTGGATTTCCCTATTTCAAGATGTCAAGATGATGGAAGATGAATCTATAAGAAGTTATGTTGGTAGAATATCATAAATTGTTACAGGTATTCGATCTCTTTTTGGAACTAAACAAGATGATGAGGTTATATGGAAGATCTTGAAAAGTTTAACATGACCATTCAAGAAGATAGCTCAAATGATTCAGCTAGTAATGCCCTGCACCCAAGATTTCACAAAGGAAACATTGCTTGGAAGGTTAGAGTTTGTAGAAGCGGAATTGAGATAGTCTGGAAAACTAGCTAGAGTTGAGATAGCTTTTAGTACTCTAAACATTCAACCTAATCTATCAAGAAGTGCAAGCACAAGAGGAGACTTTTCCAATAGTAGTAGATCTGAAGAAGATAAAAAGATTGAAGCAAGAATAGCCCTTCTAGTAAAAAGAGAGAAAGATGGTAAGAAAATATTTAAATATTGGACCTGTGATGAATATGGTCATTATGCATCTAAATGTACTAAAAGAGAGAAAAAAATTTAGAGGAAAATTTAAGTCTAGAAGAGATAAGGTTAGATATTGTTTTAATGCTAATGAGGATGAAGAATATGATGAAAAAGATTAGAGTGAAAGTGATGATGAATTAGGATTTGTGGCTATCAAGGAAGATGATCTTGATAGAGAAATTAGAGAAGAGAGAGCTATAGTTACCCAAGTTAAGAAGAAATCAGATTGGATAATTGATAGTGGATGTTCACATCACATGACTAGTGATATGGACAAATTTGTTAAGTTTAGAAATCATGATGGAGGTATTGTTAGAGTTGGTAACAATGTACCCTATCATATCATAGGGATTGGATCTATTACTTTTGATGGTAAAACTAACATTGATGATATTTACTTTTTTGATGGTTTGAAACATAATTTGCTAAGTGTTGGACAATTGGTAGACAAGGGATATCTATTGCAGTTTATAGAGAAGACTTGCATTATGAAAGACATAGATGGTAAGTTGATTGGTACTAGAACTAGATCCAAAGGTAATTTATTTTAGTTGAATCCTACTGAAATAGCATGCTTGGTTGCAAAGGTTGATGACAATTGGTTATAGCATAGAAGGTTCTATCATATAAACTTTGATAAATTGTGAAAGTTAGCAGTACATTTGTAGTAAGAGATCTGCCTATGATTATTAAACCTACTAATGTTATCTACAAGGAATGTATTTTGGCTAAGTAGAGGAAAGTGTTTTTTCCTAGCAAGAAGTTCTCTACTATAGAGAAATTGGAGATTGTTCACATAGATCTAAGTGGTCCTGCAAGAATCTGAGGATTCTATGGTGAAAGGTACTTTATGATTTTTGTCAATGATTTCACTAGGATGATGTGGGTAGCATTTCTTAAAGAGAAGTCTGAAGCTTTTGAGAAATTTAAGATATTCAAGAATAGAGTTGAAAATGAATTTGGTGTCAAGGTTAAATGTTTGAGATCATATAGAGGAGGAGAGTTCACCTCTAGAGATTTCAACATGTTCTATGAAGAGAATTGAAGCAAAAGACAGTTATCTTCACCAAGAACACCTAAAAAAATGGGATTACTTAAAGAAAGAATAAGTCAATATCAGAAGTAGCAAGAGTGATGTTATTTGAGAATGATGTCTCAAAGAAATTTTGGAGAGAAGAAGTTAACACTATATTATATACTCATAACAGAGTACAAATTAGGAAAGGTATGAGCAAGACACCCAATGAGTTATGGTTTGGTCATTCACAATCAGTTAAGTATTTTAGAATATTTGGAAGTAAGTGTTACATAAAGAGATGATGATATTGGTAAGTTTGATCCTAGAAGCCATGAAGGTATGTTTATTGGTTACTCATTGGAAAGTAAAGCATATAGGTGTTTCAACTATAGAACTAAGAGAGTACTTGAGTGCACAAATGTAAGGATTGATGAATAGTTTGGAACTAAAGAGAAGATGGTAGATTATAAATCTGATGAAGAAGAGGATAATTATCAATTTGTTAGACAGAATGTTGAAGTTCTTTTTGAGACTAACAATGACATGCAGAGTGATTTATTTGTTGAACATTGATAAGATCAAAGATTTGAACCTAGGGAAGAGATAAGAGTTGAGATGTCAACTCCTACTTCTAGCAAAAATATGACAAAGAATCACCCTCTAGAGCAGATAATTGTGAGCAAGGATAAGGGTGTGATGACAAGGAATAGAGTGAATGAGCAATTATGTCTAATTTCTCAAGTAGAATCTAAGTGCATAGATGAGGTATGTAAGGATGATCACTAGATGCAAGCAATGAAAGAAGACCTAGATCATATTGTGAAGAATGAGACATGGGAATTAGTTCCTAGACCTAAAGACAAGAATTTTATAGGAACCAAGTGGGTATTCAGAAATAAGATGAATGATCAAGGAGAAGTTGTGAGGAACGAGGCCAAAATTATTTGCAAATGTTACTCACATCAAGAAGGCATAGATTATGAAGAAACATATGCACCTATGGCAAGAATGGAAGCAGTAAGGATGTTCTTGGCTTATGCAGCAAGAAAGAATTTCAAGGTTTATCATATGGATGCCAAGTTGGTATGCAAGGTTGGATAGGTATTTTTCTAAGCTTGGATTTATCAAAAGAATAATAGATGGTAATTTGTATTTGAGGAAAATTGATGATGGTTTATTTATCATTGTAATATTTGTGGATGACATAATATTTGGAGGAAATGATAAAGAAATTGATAATTTTGTTGAAGATATGAAAAATGAATTTGAAATGAGCATGATAGGAGAAATAAAATTTTCCCTACGATTGCAGATTGCACAAAACAAAGATTGGATATTTATCTCACAAACCAAGTATCTAAAAGACTTGTTGAAAAGATTTGTTTTAGAAAGTTTCAAACCTATTAGTATACCCATGATAATTGGTCACAAGTTATCTAGTAAAGATGAGACACCTATTGTTGAGCAGAAAAAGTATAGATCTATGATTTGAGGATTACAAAATTTGACTCGCACTAGACCAGATATAGCAAATACAATTAGGATTGTGGCAAGATTCCAAGTTGATCCAACAGAGTATCATTACGTAGCAATAAAGAAAATATTTAGATATTTGAAGGCTACATCTGATTATGGAATTTGGTATGATAGATTAAGTGACTTCACTTTGGGTGCATATAATGATGCAAATTGGGCAGGCAGTATGGATGGAAAAAAAAGCACCAATGGTGGAACATTATTTCTTAGAGGAAGATTAGTTTCTTGGTTGAGCAAGAAACAGGACTGTATATCTCAGAGTACAACTGAGGTGGAGTATGTTGCAGCAGAAAATGACTATAATCAAGTTATGTGGATGAAACAAATGTTGAAGGATATTGGGATTGAGTTTACATAACCTATTATCATTTACTGTGATAACACAATTATAGTAAGTATGTCTAAGAATCCAATATTGAATTCTAAGACAAAGCACATATCCATAGAGTATCATGTTTTGAGAGAGAAGGCAGCTAAAAAGGAAATAAGGTTGGAGTACGTAAGTACTAAAGATTAGACTGCAAATATGTCTATGAATCCTTTGCCTAAAGATACTTTTGAGTACCTAATAGGTATGCTAGGGGTTATGCCCCTACCTACTTCAAAGTAGATGATGCAAGGAGTGCATTAGTCTAGTGGTACATAGCACTATGGTTAGACTAGACTGAATATTGGTGCTTCCTATATGGGGGAGTATCTAGTATGTACTAATTCATTGAGGACTCTTGGTATTTTGATATTTTGTATTAAATAGTGTCTTTGGACACTTGAGCTAATTGAAAGAGTTGGAAGAAGTATAATTGTGTACTTGTATTGATACCTTTGGCATTGATGTCAATGGGGGAGAAGAATGTGTACATGAAAAATATATCCTAGGCAAATGGGGAGAGAAAATATGAGAGTTTACCATAAACAACTTATGACAGCAACCAAAATATTTCAAATTGATGAAGAGGATTTGAGAAGATGATATTAGCAGTAACAATATAGAGTATAGTTTTGTATTCTTGGAACTTAGATGTTTTTTATCTATGTTGCCATCAATGCCAAAGGGGAAGATTGTTAGCATGAATACTAATGATACTACCTTGGGGGAATCTTAAGCATTGGAGAATATTGATATGTTGCATTCATGACTATATTTGTCATTGATGTTAACATAGCAGTAATTTTGTAAAGACTGGAAGAATAATAGTCAGTAATCTTATGATGCACAAAAGCTAAGGAAGTTTTAGATGATGCAATGTGGAGGAAATCTTCCTGATGTTGTCCTGATGACGTGGTTAAGAGGACTAAGTTTGAGTTAATTTTGTACGGAAGTTACACTTAATTTACTAGAAACAGTGCAGAAACAAAGCATTGGAAACCAGAGTTCTAAAAATCTATCACTATCTTTCATTTGAGATGTAATGTGAAGTTACATAGTGATAGAGGATAGTCGTGTGATGACACCAGCGTGTGTGTAAGATGTGGTTTCACACTTGTGAATTTTTGTATAGACCATGAGTGGATAGTGTTTTTGTAATTGTAAATTAATTGATTATCTTATTTTAATTAATTGGGAAAGGCTCAAGGCTGACTCAAGGAATTATTACGAAGATAAGGTATAAAGGAAAGTTTTTTTCTTTATTTTCATGGTATCTTGGATTATAAGATCAAGTGGAATGAGCAGAATGAGTGAAGTATTAGTGTGCAATGCAAGAAGGAGTAGAATGCTTACTGAATGCGTATAAGCAATCTAAGGGATCATTAGATGTGCACTATGATATTTGGTTAGAAGATTTGAAGGAGTAGAGGTCTGGTTGATAGGACATAGACAGAAGAAGGAAGTACATTTCAATTTTATTATTCTACAAGGGATAACACATAGATCATTTGGATAGTGGGTTCTTTGATCTTAACCTTGAAGTTGTTTGGGTAGTGGGTCCAATTGTCTTCCACAACTCCTAACAGGGTTGGAATCTCCTAATAGGGATTCAAAGTCTCCTAATAGGGACTCATATGTACTAAATGTTGTAACAGATTCCTAATAGGTTCTATCCTCTAACAAGGAATATATATATATATATATATATATATATATATATATTAGTAGGTACCATCCCCAACGGGGTTTTCCCTAGATAACATATCTGGTGTTAATTGTGTATGAGTATCTTGTTATGATTTTAGTTAACATTATTCATATGGTTAAGATTGTTTAAATTTAATGATTGCTATAATAGTTGTATAACTAATTCAGCACCCCCCCCCCCCCCCCCCTCGCCCCTCAGTTATATCAGTGGACTATATATTACAACACAAACTTCGAAAGACCATAACTTTCAAACTATTGCCCTGATTGGCTATTATAACCACTTTTCAAAAATGCTAGCTCTTGATCTACAAGCTCAAATTTGTGAAAGAACCAATCCATTAAGTTTTTGAACCTCATCTGGGGCCTCTAAGGCCTTCAAAATGAGTTCAAAGATTTTTCTCCAAAATTTTCCACCAAAAATCTGCAATAACTTCTCTAATGCAAGATTTCCCTCACACCCAGGATGTTCTCGCATTAGGTATACCTTTAAGGTATGGGGTTCTTAGTTAAAGTATTTGTGCCCCACCCTCTCCTAGAACTTCATGAATATTCATTAACTATATTGAGTAATGAATTGCACCCCAACATAAGACTAGTTACAGTTATGAGTTAAACTAATGGACTTTTAGATACAAAAGGTGCATGTGTACCAATGGACTTGTTTAGTGTCCTATCAAGGAATCAGTATGCAATGTAAACTCTAAAGTAAAAGTATTTAACATTTGATAAAGATCCAAATTGCATTATAAGGATACTTTATTTGGGGGAGTCTCATACAACTATTACCTCAATGAGTGAGTATATGGAAATTCATAACACCTTATCCTATTATTATGGGAGACTATAAGAATATTCATACCAGTTTAGAATGTTATTTATATGTGACTTGCATGTTTTAAAAAGTGTTCAATTGGGGGAAGCATACCAATGTAGGACTTAATGGCTGAAATTCACCTTAGTAAGGGGTAAATAGGTAAAAAAATTATCATCTTTGACTATATATACTAATTATAAACCATTATTTTGTATTGGATTAAATATTAGATTAAGTCTACACAAGGTCTAGCATCGGATGAGCATCTTATTTTTTTTGGCTTCTAGGAGGAAGTCAAACGCAAGTGGGGTAGGATGTAAGACTCCTCCTTTTATGTGCTCATTTAAATATGAATCTATCAGTTAAATGGTTTATAAGAGATTTGAAAGAATATATGAGCACAACAAGGAAATGGTATGGGGAAAGTTTTTTTTTTTGCTAGAAACCATGTAGAGGGAATTATGATAAATTATGGATGTCTTACGTATTACGAGTTGATGATTGTTGCAATTATAAAATTTAATACTTGCCCTCTTACGAATCATTAGAAATTCTAAGGAAAATATTATCAACTCGTTGGAAGTGCCCTTAAGTAGCTAAATTCTAAGTATTAAAAGTATATTATGATGTGTTAAGGTTGTTAGGGTATTGTGTACAAGAGGTTATACTTTTGCATTGGGATGAGTTATTTGGTCACTCAAAATTATGGTTTAAATCATAAACATTGTGTGTGTGCTCTAGGATACATCTACATAACTAGGTGATAGAGAGTTATGGACTTAGATGATTATGATGATGGATATGCATTAAGGTTATATAGTTTAGATGTTCTAATGGGAATTGAGATTAGTTGATAAGTTCACATTTTGATACCTATTATTTGGGACTTGCTAGATTTTTTGATTGTTTAATCATTGGATTTTACTAACGATGTTATGTGGTGTTTTACCTTATGATCATGATGTTATTTATGGTACCTAAGTGTTATGGGTATGGGTTAGGAATATTTCTAAGACTACTAGAACCCTCTAGTGGCATTGGTGACCCTTTTAAAATCTCATTTACCACACATTGAAAAAATTGAGTGGACTCTTGACCTTTGCCCAAACCCACACTCCTTTTCAATCTTGCATTTATGATAGGGGACAAAGGAAAGCCAAAGGACTTAGGGGTCATTTTTTAATTTAATTTTGGTGCATGGGTAGGATTTGGAGGCCTTTTACAGGCCCTTGGAGGAGTTAGAGGGTGTTCACCCACTCTCTACTTTTAGAGACATTAGTATTATGGATTGAAGAAAGAAAAAGGGATTGGGCTCTTCTCAAACCTCATTATACCATAACACTTGTGAAGCTTGGTCTCCACCATTTTCATGGAATTTTTGTTCTTGTTGCAAATAGATTAGTATCTAATTTCATTATCTTACATATGTTCTTAATGTTTTTGTGTTGTTATAATGTAAGGATAGGATTTTGGTTTTGATTTCATGCTAATTGTGTTCATCTTTTAATTTTGAATGAGGGAGTTTTGTGAAGGGTGTAAGGGCATTACTCACCCTTGGGTAAGTGAAGAAATGGCCAAATATGGGGGAAGGGGTTAGTTGGACTCCATGGAAGTGTAGAGTCTCTTCTAGTGGAGAGAAGAGAGAAGAAATGTAAGGTATATGGGCCATTACATGTCAAGTTATTGTCTTTTCTTGGGGGAGATAAGGAGGAGAAAGTATGAAAATTTCATGTAAATTATAGCCTTCAAAATGGCATGTTTATTATATGTTTTACATTTGGCAATATCCTACATGGTAGTCCACCTTCACCTCTTTGTTATGGGTTCAAGATGAATCCCATTGTGCAAGCCTTGGTTAGGTGTTCTTGTTGTGGTTTTGTTGTGAGAGTTGAATTGGTTGTCACCCATTGGTTACTAGTTCTCCTAGCTTGGTGAGTGGTCTCCTTGAGACCTAAGATGGGAGGTGAGCTCTCCATGGTTGGTTTTATGTGTCTTTCAGATTTTGGATAGGACCTTATGATGGAGCAAACTTGGATTTGGAGAATTGAAGGTGCTCTTCATGTCATTGTGTTGGAGACTTCTCCATTATATTACCTCCTATTGTATGTTGCATTCATGCATTGATGATGAATTTGGAACTTGGTGAAGATCTATGGAATAGGTTCTATGTTGTAAATTTCATATTTTGATGAACTCCTATTATGAAAAGATGTAAGTTATATGACAACATTTCAGTTGATTCCAATTCATTCTTGTCATTTGATACATTGTTTTAATGTAGTATTGAGAGTTCATTATTCCATAAATTACTCATTGAAATCTTGGAATTTAATAATGTAAGAAAAAATTGATATTAATAGGATCTTGGTTTTGTATGTGGTATTTAAGTTATTGTTTGAACAATTTCTCATAAAAGTACTTGACTTGAATCCAATGTTCTAATGTATATATCTAACTTTTAGATGCACCTCAATTTAACCAAAAAGATTAAATGGTAAGGAAATCTATAAACATTTAAATCCAATCTAAAATGCATGCATATCACTCCTATCAGCTCCTAAAACTAATATAAAATGCACCTAAATACTTTCTATCTAAGTTACAAATATACCCATAAAACTCATTAGGAAATTTGCAAAACTCAAAAAACAAATGCATTGGAAAAAAAATCCAAATGATCACCTACAAGTCTCTATAAATTGTATGGGAGGAAAATAAATTCCTCATATACCAATTTCCACTTTGCAACAGACAATAAAATATTTTTTAAAAAGAGCCCCGTGATTAAATAGGTTAAATTCCTAAACAAAAAAGATTGACACCTTTTTAAAATCCTTTAGTTTTCCCCTTGCATTTAAGAACCCTCCCATCATACAGAAGCAAAATCATTTTGAAGCAGCACGTGGGGACCCACTCCCTCCTTACATCTCCCTTTACCCAGGATAATTTGGGTTTTTTTATAGATAAATTATATGTCATAATTACTTTAATGGTAAATATTTAATGTTTTAACTATTTCTAATAGGTTATTATCATAATTGGAACTGAGTATTATCAAAGATAGATTGACCTTTAAATGCAAAATGAGTTTGTTTTACTGGTTTGACCTAGTATAGGGTACTAGGGGATAGTATTGAATTCAAACCTATTGTAACTTAGGTAATTGATCAAATCTAATTATGTGATATACAATATAGTTAATTAAGGTGATATACAATTAATTAGGGTTGAAACCCAAATGTATCAATGGTAAGATGTCTTTCTACCCTCATGTCGGAAAGTGAAACATGTGAATTTAAACCTTACTAAAACTAAACCTATATAACTCAAAATTCAACTTAAAGATTTAAAAACCCTAAATACTTCTCAAACATGTTTTCATACCTTAGTAAACATGAAACTATGGTTTAACCAATCGAACTTAATCAACCCATGCTAAGTATTCCTGTAGCACTATAACTTGGGGTTTTGAACTAGTTTAGTATGTTTCAATACCAACTTTGCATCTTTCAAAATGTAATTAAAATTCAATTGTGTGCTTAAAGCTAGAAACAATAATGATATCTTTTATGAGTACCTTGCCCACACCTATTTACCTTTACCCAAATCAATGTTTTAATCTAACAACTAAAAACCCTAGAACTCTAGTAAACTAATTGTGCAACCTCATGACTTGAACCCAACTTTATCATGTCATCATCTTTCTACAATGTATTTGATATCAGTATGTGTGTTAACATAATCATTATTACCTTTTTTTTTAAAGCTTTTTGGTTTGTTTTTATCCCAGTTTTGGGCATGACACTATTGTTGACTTTTTTTATTGGAAAACTTGAGCAGAAGGATGAATAGTGAAGTGCTGAGGTGAAGAGTGATTGCTTGAAGGGATTTCCAAGTGAATCATTGTGGAGATGTTGATGGAGACCAGATAATGAGTCAATTATTGGATTGAACTATGATCTGTATTTGCAAAGTAAGTTGTATTTGTCATATCAAGCTATTGTTACTTTATAACCATTGTATCAGTATTGAAATCCTTTAATAATCAAGGTTAACCTAATAGTCATATGTAAATCATTTAATCGAGGTGACTTTCTAACAGAATGTTCTTAAGCCCTCTAACAAGGTCACTCTTACCATGGTGATTAAATCCTTTAGTAAGGTCACATTTAACAGTGTGTTTTGTAACCTTTAACAGGGTTAAATCCTAACAAATCTCACTTTGTAATGGTGAAAATTTGGTGGCATGTTACTGGTGGTTTTTCCCATATTGTGTTTCCATGTTAAATCCTAGTGTCATACTTGTGTGGATGTTATCTGAGATGTTTTACTGTTAATATTTTACATTTTGTAAGTTTTTTACTATTAGGATAGTGAATTCCAAGTTTATGTTACTAATTATTTTCTATAGAGACTGAGATACTGAATGTCTAGATCTCAAGTATTTGAAGTGATTAAAAGTTTAATTGGTATATCTAAACCTTAGGATAATTTATTCATCCCCCCTCTTAGTTATTCTAAATCATTCTATCATAAACTTGTCTTTTTTTGTATGTTGTTCACAACTAGCCTTGTATGCTTAGTTCTCTAGTTCATGTGGTTGTAGTAACAACAACGTTCTCGGATTCTCTTCTTGGTAGTAGTCTTCTACTCTTATTTTTCAGCGAACAACTTTTTCAATGAGTGACAAGTGATCCTTAAATCGTGTCCTCTTATTATGAATGGAAATCCTAAAAGTTAACCCGCTCAAACTATAATTAGAATTTTGAAATGAATAGTTAGCACAGTACAAGACACACATGACTACCCATCCATAGATACCTATTCTTGTAGGTGAGATTGTTCATCTGTAAATCTACAACTAGACCTGGGACCTTACATGCTTCAGTTGCATTATGTCTCTTTTCTTTGTTGCTTGTCATGTCGCATTTAAATTTCCTCTTGTATCATCACATCAATGGTGAATGAGTTATAACCATTCAAATTCCACACCTACCTTAACTCTTTTCCATGCCCAATATGTCAGTCTACTATTGGTTTCACTTGTAACACTTTGTAACTTCTTATTAACTGATTGTCAATCAATGATAACACATCCTATTGACTCAATACTTGAAATCTTTGCTCACCGCTTGCCCAGTTGATGTTACTTATTCCAACAATGTTATCAAAGATACACAAGGTGGTCATTGGACAGTGTAAAAAAAACATACATAATAAAATTATTAGTATGGTTATCTTATTCACATACCTAACATTCATCTAATGATACGCATGTTAGATATCCAACAACCTTTTAAGTGTATATTTATCAAATTTATAATAATAAGAAAATTGTATACTTTTTTATTACCAATTTTATGACATAAAGTAGAAATAAACAACATTAGCCTCTAAGATAACTTAAAATGATAAAGGTTTAAGAAAATTTTAGCGTAGTAAATAAAATAAAAGCCAGCTCAAAAAATAAAAACAATGGTAACACATATTACCTTCAATCAAGAATAGCTAAGAACAAGCGTACATATATTTTAAAATTCTAATTAATATACACTAAGATCGGGTTTGAAAATATTTAATATTTATAAATAATAATGAGTTGATAGTACTGATCTTGTAGTGAAAAATGTAACCCACAATACAACGAATAAATTCATAAATAGTGATTGTGCATTTTAATGAATTCAACATAAATAAGAGTATTTAATAATATTTAAATTATTAATATTCAAAATGAGATAAAGTCAATATCATACTCGTTAGAGCTATGATCACAACATTTATAAAATATCCTTAAAAATAAAATTTTAGAATCATTTATCAAATAAAATTTAAGACAAGATTTCACATAATTAACCATTTATGCACTAGTTATCTCAAACAAATTCTATGAAATATTATTAAAGTTGAACAACGTCATAGATACAATATGTAAATAGTTTTCAAAAAAAAATCAAATAAGATTTCAAAAGTGTTTTCACTTAACCATTTCAGTAGAGGCAATATATCTCGATTTTTCACTGTCATCAAGAAGAACCTAAACTTCAATTGTCACATTGTATTCCATGTTATACCACATGAAAATTTCATAGTATGCATGTAACAACCATATGATAACATGACCTAATACACTATGAATATGGTTGAATAATTGAACTTTAAAGTAGTAAGCAACTATTCTTAGAGGCAATAATTATGAATTTTTTGCAAGTAATCATAGCTTGTCTTTGAATCTAACTATTTTGTCAAAAAAATTGTAATTTAAACAATATAGTGTGTCTATGGAGGTTTAGTTCAAAATATGAGTTAAATTGGTTCAATTGTCTTTAAATAAAATTGATATAATTTTTTAAATTTTTGAATTTGGCATTTCTCTTTTAATTTATTATTTAGAAACCCCTATTTTATTAGCATTTATGCTAGTTGTGCAAATTTTTCTTTTTCTTTCCTTTTTTAAGGAAACGTGAAGCACAACCTACTTTTTTAAGTTAAATAGACACTAAAAAATCTTTTTTTTTCTATTTGTTGATACATTCCTCACAACGATAATTGATCTTGTGCTCCTATAAATCTAGAAAAACTTTATCTAAATGTGGTGACACATTTCTAGACAATACCTAGATGGAAACCTCTTTCATAATACATCTATGGTCGATTTCTAATTGAAAGAAAATTTTTGAAATACTTATTACTCATCAAGATTGATTGTAAGTGCAAGCTCATAATGTAGAAAAGTAACTTGACACTTTTTGCACCTGGCATTTTGAATCACTTTGAATGTATTTTCATGTACTAAGATGCATCCTTTTTTTAAATTATAAAATCTAAAGCATTTTGGCAATGCAAAAAATTACCATTTGATCTACCCAATATTTATAACTATTACTATCTTTAAAGCTCAACCAATAGAAAAATACAAATTGATAAAAAGGCAACAAGAGACTTTAATCAGTGGATACTCAAATATTCACCAGCAACTTGGGTTATTAATGAAGCATGCCATACAAAACATCATAGAAAGAGGGAATTCTTGATCCAAGTGTAAAATCTCTAACTTGCACTCAAATAATCAAAACTTGAAAATACATTCCTAAATTATGTACATCTAAAAAAATCTTCTAATTTAATCTAAACCATCTAAGGCCTTAAATCTTGTTAATAAGGAAAAAATAATAATATTTTAAACTAGACTACTCCATGTAAGATTTGGAAGTGGTATCCAACCCAAATACTCACAAAATGAAACTAAGAACAACCCATTAATTAATCCATATTTTATCAAAACCTTTATTCTTAATCTAGTACAAAGATCAATTTAAGTATGTTCTCTTTTTGAACTACACATTGAAATCTATGACAATTAGAGAGATTGTATGTCACCACCTTAGATACAAATCAAAAGTTAAGTTTTGAAAAGAATTGTCAAAACAATACAACTTTCAATATTATACAGGATATAACTAAAAGATCAATTTCTTTAACTGTCACATGATTTTTTATCTACTTTTACATTCATCCATAAAATTATGACATCATACAAAACTTAGATAAAAATTAAAAGTTGAATTTTGAGAAGAATTGTAAAGAAAATGCAACTATCAAAATTACATAGAATATAACTAAAAGAACATTTTTTAAATTCTCCCAAGATTTTTCATCTACCTTTTGCATTCACCCAAAATTTTAAGACATCATACAGAAAAAATTCTCTTGAAATAACACATTGAAACCTATGGCAAATAGGAACTTGTATAACATAAATTTAGATATCAAAAATTAACTAAATTTTGAAAAGTATTATTAAAAATATGCAACAACTAAAATTATTAAGTAGAAGGTATTATTTATAGAAAATCAAAAATTACATAGTTGAATCTTGGTAGCAATATCACAAACCAAAATTATAAAGGATATAAACAATGGTATGATGTCTTCAACCGCACAAGATTTTTATTTATGTACGATGTTTGTAACCTCACAAATTATTTTATCTACCTTTGTATTCACCTAAATTTTCAAAATAAATGACAAATATAAAATGTTGAGTGTGATAGGGGTTATACCTCTCAAGCATGATGGGGGTTGTACCCAAACCCCCATGGTACCTGTTGGTATTATAGATGAAGTAACTGGGGGGGCGGGGGGGGCGAATTAGTTACCACAAAACAAATCTTGATCCCTTAGATGTCTTAAATAACTAGTTATTGCTGTCACTCGGTAAACACATCACAAAAATGTTGTAACTCAGTAGATTAACTTGTTACTAATCTTTAGACATTCATAATTATTAGCATGCATGCAAAAGTAAATAACATGAACACAAGAGACACCAGATTTAACATGGAAACCCAATATGGAAAAAATCACCAAGTAACTAGCTACTAATTTTCACTCTTCTGAAGTGAGCCCTGTTAGGAGCCAACCCTATTAAAGGTTACAATACACACTATTAGGTGTGACCCTATTAGGAGTGGCCTTGCTAGAGGTCTTTAGAACAATTCAACTAAATTGTCACCTTGCTAGAGGATTTACAAAATGGTTGTTAAACCAACTCTGTTAAGAGATTTTGAAATCACTACTACAATGGTTAGAAAGTAACAATGAATTGACCTAAATATGATGCAACTGAATTCGTTGATTATAGATCTCTATTCTGCACCATTAGATCCTCCTCGATCAAATATAGCTTTGTTGCTCCTCAATGATCTCTGATCATTCTTCAAAATTTTCTCTCCCAATAATCAGTCCTCCTTCATACTTGAATCACATCAAATCCATCACACACACTTAGAATTCGCAACTTGACAATATACCATTCAAATTGTGAAGTTGGCTCATTCACAAGTTACATTTACCAATAAACCATACATCAATTGGCTACAAATATTACATTAAACAAATAAACTTTATTTCACAAAACAATGAAATCCTTCATTGGCCAACCATGCTTGGTAAGCACCACTTCTAGAAACAATTTCCAAAGTTAACCATCTTAACTCAGTTAATACTGTAAAATCTAAAAAATCCTTTGGCTACTGAGTTAACTTGGTAAAAACTAAATTTCCTTCATTGTCCATGAGAGCTCGGTAAGAACTATCTCTGCCATATTTCCCTTTGATGACCAGGTGAGCTCAGTAATAACTGAATTTCCTTTTTTAACCTTGAAAGCTTGGTAACAACTATCTACACAAGGTAAAGCTTGAGAATGCTCGGTAGACATTGTAAACCTTCTTTGATAACCTTCTGAGCTCGATAGACTCTGTCTTTTGCCTTGTTGACCAACTAAGCTCGATAGACTATGTCTGATGACTAATATGACATTTGTGTCATATCAAAGACAACACACAATTGAACAATTGTATCCAACAATCTCCCTCTTTGGCATTGATGGCAACACAACATGTCATAGCAGAATGAAATTTGAAAACAAGTCTTCTTTGACAGAATGCTTCTCCCTCTTATACAAAACTCCTCAAATACAATAATCTCTCTCTTTCATAGTAATCTCTCCCTCTTACATAAACTCTCTTTTTTTTGCAAATTTTAGAAAGATATGATAGTAAACTCTCCCTCTTTGACAACACATGCCAAAGACAACACAAACCAAATGAACAGCAATGTACCTTATGTACTGATTCATATACAATATCTTCATTGCTTTGCTACATCAACTGATAGATCTTCAATTCTGTTTCTATTGATGCATCACTAAAATTGTATTTTAGTGAGCTTTAGATAGGAGAATGACCCCTAACTTACCTCTTAGATACAAGAATGCATCCTTAGGTAAAGGCTTTGTGAATATGTCAGCAAATTGTTCCTTTTTATGGACATATTCCAATCTGATTTCCTTATCTTGTACCAATTCTCTAACAAAGTGATACTTTATAGCAGTATGCTTGGTTTTTGAATGCATCACTGGATTCTTGGATATGTTGATTGCACTTGTATTGTCACAAAACATAACAATAGGTTCTTTGATTCCTTGCTTCATACCTTCCAATAATTGTTTGAACCACACAATGTTTGAGTAGTTTACTGTTGCTACAACATATTCAACATCTGTTGTGGACTGGGATGTATAGTTCTACTTTTTACTTGTCCAAGAAACCAACCTCTTTCCAAGAAAGAAAGCTCCTCCACTTGTACTCTTTCTATCATCAACATCCCCTGCCCAATCTGCATCAGTGAATATTTTTAAATCTAGATTTCCTCCAAGTTTATACCATAATCTAAAATCTTTAGTTCCTTTCAAATATCTTATGATCCTTTTGATTGCCATCATGTGATTTTCTTTTGGTGTTGCTGAGAATCTTGCTACAATTCCTACTGCAAGGGCAATGTCTGGCCTTGTATGAACTACATACTACAACTTTCCAATCATAGATCTATACAATGTCTAATCCACTTCCTTTGATTCATCATCCTTGGTAAGTTTCAATCCAGTACACATAGGAGTCCCAACTGGTTTGTAGTCTTCCATACCAAAAAATTTCAGTATCTTCTTGATGTATTTAGATTGAGTGATGTAGATGTCATTCTTATTTTGATGAATTTGAAGACCAACAAAGAATTTGATCTCACCAAACATTGACATTTTAAATTCCTTGTTCATTTGGTCTAAGAATTCTTTACAAAGATCATCATTTTTTGTGAACAAAGTATCATCTACAAATATTTATACCAAAATAATCTTATTATCTGGTCTTTCCTTGATGTACAAGCTATTGTTATCATTAGTTCTTTGAAAACCAATCTGAATAAGACAGTTATGCAATCTTTCATACCATGCTCTAGGGGCTTGTTTCAGACCATACAATGCTTTATGTAATTTGCAGACCATGTCCTTCTTGTTTGGATCAACAAAACCTTCAAATTGTTCAATGTAAACCTCTTCATCTAGTATACCATTGAGAAATGTTGACTTGACATCCATCTCATAAACTTTGAATCCTTTGTATGCAACATATGCAAGTAAGGTTCTGACACCTTCCAATCTTGCAATAGGAGCAAAAATCTATCCATAGTCTACACCTTCTTGAGAGTATCATTTGCATACCAATCTAGCTTTGTTTCTTGACACCTTACCATCTTTATTTAACTTGTTTATGAATACTCACTTAGTTCCAATCACATTTTTGTCTTTAGGCCTAGGTACAAGAGTCCATGTTTTACTTTTCTCTATCTATTCTATCTCTTCATTCATAGCTTCAATCCAACTTTCAATTTCTAATGCATCTTTGACATTTCTAGGTTCAAAATCAACAAGTAAACAAGTGCCTTTCAACTTCTTGTCATTTTTCCTTCAAATTTGTCTCCAATGATCTGATCTGATGCATGATGCTTCTTGACATATTTGGCTAGCACAGGTTCCTTGCCTTTTGAATGACTTGTATTATCCTTTTGTGCTTCAACTTTTGGTTCTGGTTCTGGTTGCTTAGGCTCAATAGCTATTGATTCGGTAGCTTCTATTTGTAACTTGGGTCCTTTGCAACTCGGTAGGCATTAGCTCAGTTTGAACTTCTTGCAACTCGGTTACAGAAGATTCTAGAGTAGAAGATTTCTGATTGACAGGTGTGCCTAGCACTGTATCAAGTTCAATGAAAACAAATCTCCTGTAGTCTTTAGGTTCCCTTTTGCTTTCTTCTTTAGTTCTTTCTGAAAACTCATCAACTTTTACATGTGCACTTTCTATGACTTTGTGAGTAGACAAATTCAAAAATCTATATGCTTTACTTTTGCAAAAATATCCCAAAAATATTCCTTCATCACCCTTCACATCAAATTTACCTTTTCTAGATTCTTTCGAAATGTAACATTTGCTTCCAAATACTTTTAGATAACTTACATTGGGCTTGTAACCATACCATAACTCATAGGGGGTTTTGAATGAGTCTTTCTTCAACTGTACTTGGTTCAAGGTATGAACTATAGTGTTGATAGCTTTCTTCAAGTATTTGATTGCAATGTTTTTTTCAATCATTAAGGTTCTTGCACAATCCATGATAGATCTATTCCTCCTTTCAGCTATTCCATTTTGTTCAGGAGTTCCAGGTGTTGAAACCTATCTTTTGATTCCCCTTTCAATGCAAAAGTTATTGAACTCATGTGAAATGAATTCACCGCCTCTATCTGACCTCAAACACTTTAGTCTTTTGCCTGTTTCCTTCTCTACTTTGGCCAAATACCATTGGAACTTTTCAAATGCTTCTGATTTCTCTCTTAGATACATGACAATCATCATTCTTGAGTAATCATCAACAAAAAGAATGAAGAACTTTTCACCAATATAACTTTCAATGCCAATAGGTCCACAAAAATTAGTATGCACAATTTCTGAAAAAAATTTAGACTAATAGTTCTTTCTTTTGAAGCTAGTCTTTCCCATCTTGCCAATTTGACAATTCTTGCATAGACCAACCTTAGGTTTCTTTATGTTAGGAATGCCTCTTACTTTCCTGAATTTATTTATTTTTACCAAGTTATCAAAGTTCACATGACACAACCTCCTATGCCATAACCAACTTTCTTCAACTTGAGCAATAAAACATAAACATTCACCAAGTTCAAGATAAAACAAGTTACCTTTTGTTTGAGTGCCTAATCCAATCAGCTTTCCTTTTCCATCCAGCAGTCTTGCTTTTTCATGCATGAATTCCACTTTGAATCCATTATTGAGTAGTTGTGCCACACTCAACAGATTGTGTTTTAGTCCTTCTACCCAGTATGCATTATCACATACAAGTTATTGGGTTAGTGAGATTCTTCCTTTTCCTTTTATGCAACAAGGTTCATTATTACCAAATCTCGCACTGTCACCATCATAGTCTTCAAAATGTTCAAACTTATTTGTATCACCAGTCATGTGATGAGAACAAATACTATCTTAATCCATGTATCATTTTTGCTCACATGAGAAATGAGTGCCATTTCTTCATCATTATCAGACTCATCCTTTACAGTAATGTAAACAATTTCATCTTCTTTTTCATCATCAAAATCATTAGAATCTTTAGCCATGAAACATGTTTTCTTACCTTTATCCTTGAATGATTTGAAGTCTTTCTTGCCATTACACTTGTGACCTTTCTTCTCATCTTTGTTCTGCTTATTTGGTCACCTAGTAGCAATATGTCCAATTTCTTCACAAGAAAAATAGATTAGAGTAACTTTACTTTTGTATTTCCCTTTGCCTCTTGAATATTTCCTTGCTAGCAGAGCTTCAACCACCTCAAGATCACTGCCTAAACTCTGTTTTGATTCTTCATCACTATCTAACTGGGGATCCTTTATCTTCTTGCCTTTCTCCTTGAGTGAAAGCTTGGCTTCAAATGTTGATTCAATGTTCTTGGCAGCTGGAACATAATTATCATAGTTTTCTAGCTTGAATGTAGTCAATCTTCCAACTATGGCCTCTAAATTTATCTTATGATTTGCTTCACATCTTCTTTCTTGAATTGTAGAAACTCTGATTGCATAGATAGGAAGTAGAGTTCTAAGAACTTTACTTATAACTGTCTCTTCCTTGATATCTTCTCTAGATGCTTTGATTGCACTAACACTTGCTTTAACTCTTTCAACATATTTTGCTATGTTTTCATTCTCTCTCATCCTCATTTGATCAAATTGTCCTCTCAAACTTTCTGCTTTGGCTCTTCTTACATTATCATCACCTCCATAGATCTCTTTCAATTTGTTCCACATTTCAAAGGCAGTTTTGCAATCATTGATGTCATCAAATTCTTCATAACTTAGAGCAGATGCAATATCTATCATCATGTTGTTGTGAGTCTTTTTTTTAGCAATATCATTGATAGATAATGTACCAACAAGTTATGCATATTTTTTATCAAGGTACTTCAACCCTGAATCACCAATAGAAGCCAGACGAAGTCTCATCAATCCCTACCATGCTGAGAAGTTGACCCTGTTAAGTCTTGGAATTTCCCTCTTGGAAGACATCTTGCCTGATCTTTAGCTTAGATCTTTGAAATCTTTTCCCGCAAGCACCAAGATCTCTGATACCAATTGTTGGGATTATAGATGAAGTAACTGAGGGGGGGGTGAATCAGTTACCATAAAAAAAAATCCTAATCACTTAGATGTCTTAAATAACTAGTTACTATTGTCACTCGGTAAACACATCACAAAAATGATGTAACTTGATAGATTAACTTGTTACTAATCTTTAAACATTCATAATTATTAGTATGCATGCAAAAGTAAATAACATGAACACAAGAGACACCGGATTTAACGTGGAAACCCAATATGGGAAAAACCACCAAGTAACTAGCTACCAATTTTCACTCTTCTAAAGTGAGCCCTGCTAGGAGCCAACCCTATTAAAGGTTGCAATACACACTATTAGGTGTGACCTTGTTAGAGGATTTAATCACCCTATTAGGAGTGGCCTTGATAGAGGTATTTAGAACAATTGAACTGAACTATCACCTTGTTAGAGGATTTACAAAATGGCTATTAAACCAACTCTATTAAGAGATTTTGAAATTACTGCTACAATGGTTAGAAAGTAACAATGAATTGACCTGAATATGATGCAACTAAATTTGTTGATTACAGATCTCTATTCTACACCATTAGATCCTCCTCAATCAAATATAGCTTTGTTGCTCCTCAATGATCTATGATCATTCTTCAAAATTTGCTTTCCCAATAATCAGTCCTCCTTCACACTTGAATCACATCAAATCCATCACACACACTTAGAATTTGCAACTTGACCTCTTATATATACCATTTAGATTATGAAGTCATCTCATTCACAAGTTACATTTACTAATAAACCATACATTAGTCGACTACAAATATTACATTAAACAAATAAACTTTATTCCACAAAATAATGAAATCCTTCATTGGCCGACCCTGCTCGGTAAGTACGACTTCTAGAAACAATTCTTGAGTTAACCATCTTAACTCAATTAATACTACAAAATCTGCGAAATTCTTTGGGTGCCAAGTTAACTCGATAAGAACTAAATTTCCTTCCCTGTCCATGAGAGCTCGGTAAGAACTGTCTCTGCCATATTTCCCTTTGATGACTGAGTGAGCTTGATAACAACTGAATTTCCTTGTTTAACCTTGAAAGCTTGGTAACAACTATCTACACAAGGTAAAGCCTGAGAACGCTCGGTAGACATTGTAAACCTTCTTTGCTAACCTTCTGAGCTCGATAGACTCTATCTTTTGCCTTGCTGACCAACTGAGCTCGGTAGACTCTATCTGATGACTGATATGACATTTGTGTAACATCAAAGACAACACACAATTGAATAATTATATCCAATAGGTACATGTTTCCCCTCAACCCCATTTGGAGTTCCTCTCATAGATCAGATGAAGTAAAAGCACATGAAAATAATGTGAAGGTAAGGAATGTTATCATCAATAGCCTAGGTGGCTTTCAATCACTAAAACTCATGGTTACGAAATTGCATTTGATGTCTCAGAGAAGCTTCGTAGAATTGATGAGGAAGGTTGAGAAGGTTATGTTGTAGATTTTGAAGCACAAGCCTAAGACTAATAATTTATGAGGATGAGAACACAAAATATTACCTACATCAGGTAAATGAAATTGTCAATTCTATCGGAGGCTCTTATGAAACTTATAGGGCAATGTTGTCTTACTAAAAGTTCCCCACTAGTAATTAGGATATATTGTCATGTAAGAAACTTGATTATTATGAAGGGGGTAACAAGGAATTGAGATCTAACTCTTGGAGTTGTTAGAGAGTAACAATAAGTGGGCTTGGTGAATGTTCTAAAGTCCTTTAACCAAGCCCACTTCTAACAAGGTGGTTGAAATCCTTTAACCAGGTCACATTTAACAGTGTGTTACATATAGCCTTTAACAAGGCATGCCTTTCACAGGGCATCACTTCAGAAGAGTGAGAATTGAGTAGCATGTTATTGATGGTTTTTTCCAAGTTGGGTTTCCACATAAATCACTGTGTTATGTGTTGATCTTTCATGTCTTATTCTTGCATGTTGATTTTTCAGTAACTTGCTAGGATGAATGTATAGCTTGGATGCATGAATAGTTTAGTGGGTTCACTTTACTTGGTGAAAAAAATTTATTAGGACATTTGGACCTTGAATAAAAGATTCACCCCCCCCCCCCCCCTCTCAGTTATTTTAAAGATTTCTAACAAAACCTACTTTTGATAAAGAGAAATACAAAAGTTATCAGATATTGATTAAAATTTGCATTGTATATTGTCAAGGGTGATGTAGATGTTATCTATGATAGCCTTCATCCAAATAGTTTGAAGGAGATCTAAGAACCCCAAAAAAGTAACAAAGTTGGCAAAGAAAAGAAAATTGAAAATTTCATTTTTAGTATTTTTCTATGTTTTGCATTTTTAGAGGCCTTTTTAGTATAATTCAAGATCACGACTTTTGTTGATCCCTTAACTTGATTTTTTGAATTCACTGTGATAAGGGACCAAAATTGTATCTTTCAAAGACTTTCCAATGGTGTAATTTGTTTGGAATTCCAAGCACTAGACAAAAATTTATGGCATGGAAAATCTCCAATCACCAAATGTCATAGTGTTGATATGCATTGACTGATTAGGAAAGTACTGTGCACTTTTCATAAATTATTTAGTTGACCTGTCAAGGATTTTTGAGTTGGCTCATCAACCATTTCCTAAGGTTGACTCATCAAGTGTTTTTAGGTTAACTTGTCAAAAATATCTAGCCCTAATTTTGTAAGTGGAAAAAAGATTGTATAAAATGGCCTAGGGTTATGGATTTCATATGTATGATGAGCTAGCATATTTTTGTAGTGGTATTGACTTGTAATGGATTATAGATTATGATTTAGAGGCTTCATCTCATGCTACTCCGCATAGAGGTTGTTTTCTTGATTATGTCCAAGGGGATTTTGGGCATTTTTATTTCATATTACAGAAATGAATATGAAGATTATTATTCTACTAATGGTGTTCATAGGTAGAAAACTATTCCAAGGACTCCACAAGAAAATGGAGTGGTTGAACACATGAATAGGACAATAATGGACCATGCAAGTAACATGAGGTTGAATGTTGTTGGGCTGCCCTTAAACATGTGGGTGTAGGTTGTAAATATTGTTGTACATTTAATCAATAGAGGTCCATCTACTCCTTTGGGTTTTGGTATTCCAGAGGAAGCATGGACTAGTAAGAAGGCAAGTTATTCTTTTCTCAAGACCTTTGGTTGTGAAGCATTTGCACATATAGATTTTGAAAATAGAACCTAGCTAGAAGCTAAGTCAAAGAAATATGTATTTGTTGGATATGACATTAATGAGTTTGGTTATAGGCTTTGGGATTTTGCAAATCATAAAATTGTAAGAAGCATGGATGTCATATTCAATGAGAAAGTGATGTACAAAGATGTATTGCAGCAACAGAAGAAGAAAGAAATTAATTATGTAGTGTTGGATGATACTCAAAAGGATGGTGTTCTAATAGTTCCTCATGCTTCCAAACAACACAACAAATATGACACACCCCAGTGAATGCTAGATGGTCAACTAGGCTAAGTGGACCTCCAAATAGATTTTCTCCCTTGTTGTATTCTATTTTTATTAACAAATGTTGGTGATCCCAAATGTTATGATGAAGTTGTGCAGGTAGATACAAAGAATCAATGGGAGTTTGCAAGGATAAAAGAAATGGACTCTTTTATAAAAAAAAAAATAAGACTTGGGATTTATGTAAGCTACCTGAAGGTTTGGGTTTTACAAAATAAATGGGTTCAGAAGATGAAAGAAGAGGATAGAGGTAAGAAAATATTTAAAGATAGGTTAGTTGTGAAAAGATTTGTACAGAAAAAGGGTAGTATTTTGATGATATTTTTTGTCCAATTGTTAAAATAACTTCTATTTGTATTGTTTTAAGTATTTTGGCTACTAATGATTTGCATTTAGAGCATCTTGATGTTTAAACGGCTTTTTTTCATAATGATTTGGATAAAGAAATATATAGGCACATCCACATGGATTTGAGGTCAAAGGAAAGAA
Organism: Cupressus sempervirens; assembly: GCA_028749045.1. Taxonomy (NCBI): domain Eukaryota; kingdom Viridiplantae; phylum Streptophyta; class Pinopsida; order Cupressales; family Cupressaceae; genus Cupressus; species Cupressus sempervirens. The sequence continues at coordinate 581,715,743 of CM053789.1, forward strand.
GACTTTTAGTTCTTTAAAGAAAAAAGTTTATGGATTGAAACAAGCCCCTCAGCAATGATATCTTAAATTTGATAGTTTTATGCATGAGTATGGATACACTAGGTGTCATTCAAACCATTATGTTTATTTTAAGAGGTTAGATGATGACGACTATGTTATTTTATGTTTATATGTTAATGATATGCTTTTAGTTGGATCTAACATAGATCACATTAAGGGGTTAAAACAACAGTTAGCATAGTCATTTGCTATGAGAAATTTGGGGGCAGAAAAACAAATTCTTAGTATGAAAGTTTGCAGAGATAAGAAGAACAGAAAATTAACATTATCTTAGGTTGACTATATTGAGAAGGTGTTGCAATGTTTCTCTATGGAGAATTCTAAAGATTTGAGCACACATTTTCCCAGTCATTTGAAATTGACTAAGGAGATGTGTCCAAAGGCATACGAAGAGGAGAATAAAATGTCCAAGATACCTTATGCTTCAGTAGTAGGGAGCTTAATGTATGCTATGGTATTCACTAGGTCAAATATTGCAAATGTAGTGGAAGTCATTAGCAAGTATATGAGCCATTCTGAGATATTTGAGAGGAACATCTAGTAAATGTTTACATTTTGGGGGCTCTACTACTTATTTACAAGGCTATGTTGACTCATATTTGACAAGGGATCTCGATATCAAGTGGCATATTACAAGATATTTATTTATTGTTGGTGGAACAACAATAAGTTGGATTTCTTAGTTATAGAAGGTGAATACTCTATTCACTATAGAGGCAAAGTATGTTGTTGCTACAAAGGTAGGAAAGGAGATGTTATGGCTTCAATTCTTCATGAATGAATTAGAACATCCACATAAGGATAGTTATATCTATATAGATATTGAGAGTGTCATTCATCTTGCCAAGAATTTTTCTTTGTATTCAAAGACAAAGCACATACAGCTGTGGTACCATTTCATTTGATCAATTTTGGATGATGGACGATTATACAAATGATAATCCAGCAGATATGTTTACAAAGGTAGTAACAAAAGAGAATTTGAACTCCTCTTTAGCTTTAGTTTGTCTTCTAGACTAAACAAGATAAAGGAACAACTAATTCCAAGGTGGTTCAATCCAGTGGGAGTCTCATGTGGTAGCAGTATTATAAAATGTCTCATCTTCTAGATTAAATTTGAATGATGTAACCTGCAACCATTCGTCAGTAAAATATAGAAAAATTGGATGTGAAAACATTAAAAATATTGGATTAATTAAATATTAATCTAAATACTACCCTTCCTAATCCTTTGGAAGAGATCCTTTTCAAAATACCTTACCCTCTGTTGAGAATTGTATCTCGATTAAATAATTATTATATAAAGAACATCTGAACCTTAGGCCTCTTTGGTATCCCTAGTAACATTACTTGGTATATATCTCACCTTTAACCAAGTCTCTTATCTCTAACATATGCATATGTTTGACCACTACAATATATATTGTCTCTTAGGGCCCGTTTGGTGAGCGGAATAGGCATACGTATTCTGGAATACGTATTCCAAAAATTTTGAATTTCTTGTTTGGATGCAACAAAACGAGATTGGAATACGAAGCAAAAATAGAATACGTATTCCATTTTTGGTCCAAAAATGAGGTTTTGCAATTCCACCAAAATAGGTGGTATTGGAATACGTATTCCTATTCCATTTTATTTTATTTTAGAAAACATAAATTTTTGGATCCGCAAATTCTCATCAAATATTAGCTGAACCAAACGGAGAACAGGAATACGTTCTATTCCAGAATACGTATTCTAGAATATGTATTCCAGAATACGTATTCTAGAATATGTATACATATTCTGCTCACCAAACGGGCCCTTAGAGATTCTTTGCATATGCATATGTTTGACCACTACAAAAAACTTGGCATTCTAATGAATTCCCTCTACTAAGTTCTTACTTGATCTATATGAGAACTATAAAGTTCTCATCTCAATCTTTGATCTTGATAATTTTATCTACCTAATTATTCATATTTATTTATGAAATAAACATATCAAATGAACATGTGTATGATTCCCTTTAGTTTTTTAATTTTACCTTCATAGATTATTTATTACTTCAATTCCCAACATTCAATATATATTAGTTTAGCTTCTTTACTTTCTCTACTCTGATGTAGTTCAACTCTCTTAGGCATAATTATTTTTAAATCCTCCCATATTTTATTTATCATATGTGTTTTTTTCAAAGAGTTGCAAACCTTCATAATCACAATCCTTTTGAAAGCTCACAACACTTCATAATCACAATCCTTTGAAAAAGTCATAACACTTCATAATCAAAATCCTTTGAAAAGTCACAACTCTTCATAATCACAATACTACCAAAAAGTTACAACAATTCATAATCACAATACTATTGAAAAGTCACAACCTTTCATACTCAAAATCATTTTGAAAAGTCACAACTCTATTTTTGAAATTACAACCATTCATAATTACAACCCTTTCAAAGAGTCACATCCTTTCATCATTGAAAATATTTGAAAAAAAAATCACATGTTTTCTTCTCATTCCTCTTCTAATAATCCTTCTTTAACTGTTCTCTTCTTCTCCTCTTCCTTACTCTTTAAAATGAACTCTCCTCCCTTTTATAAATTAATTTTAAATAGTCACATATTTTTATTACATCTCTTGACATTTTATTAGATTTAGTTAATTTATATTATATTATTTATTTACTTATCTATTTTATATTTATTATCATTTATTATTAAATCTTATTTGGAAAGATATTCTCTTGTATTTAATTTTAATAATTTATTTATTCATTGTAAATTTTTTATCATTTAATTATTTTAAATGTTATGCTAAATATTATTTTATTGATAATATATTATACATGTGATTTTTATTTCTTATTTGTATACTTAATTTTTTTTTTTTAATATTTTAATTGGTAAATGGCCAAAACCTATATTAATTATTATTATTTGTTGGAATTAATTATTATTATATGTTAAGTGAAAGTATATTTGAACCTAAGACCTCCCACATGAGAGGCTTGCAAGTTACCGTTGCGTTGTAGGCTTTTTTGCCTTTAATTTTTTTTTATCAGTAAGAGGCCGAAGCCAAGATTCATTGGTATTATTATGTATTGTGATTAATTATTATTATTATTATGTATTAATCTTGAGTAGATTCGAACCCAAGGCCTCCCACATAGGAGGCTCGCAATTTACCGTTGCATTGTAGGTTGTGTAATCACCTAAAAATGGTCATCTAGACTATTAGCCCCCTTTTCAACATTTTGGCTAAATTAATTTAATCATTTACCTAGACCAAATTGCTAACAATCAATTTATTTGATTATAACCTATAGTTTGACTATGCTATCCTAAGTTCATTATTTGATTAAAAGAACATGTCCCCTTTTAATTAAATAAAACACCCCATTCTTCTAACCCACTTAAAGTGCACACATAAAGTCCTTTTTCTATTTTACAATTAAAAGAAAAGGCTTCTGAGACTTTTGTCTTATATGACAAGTCAACTTATATTCTATTGGTTGACTTGTGTGTGCACATGGATCACACCTATTTTCGAATTCCACCGTTGATCATTCACCATCTTCATCTTGATCTCTACCATCCATACATCTTTAAAAGGGAGAGAGCTTTCCCCCTCAATCAATCCTCATTTTGAATATTGTTATGCTGCAGGTTTTCTAACAAGTTTCTTTGGAGCTTTGTGGAGAACTTCTATTTCTTGTCTACATTCTCTCATCCATGGCATCATGGCATTCTAGCTTAGCTTAGCTTTCATTTTTACATGTAGCTTAATCTCACATAGTTTAATAATGGTATTGTAACATTCTTATAGATTTTTTAGCATAGCTCCACTTTGCATCTCATTCTAGCTTAATCTTCATTTGCATTGCATTCTTGAGGAACTCCTTGGGACATTTGCATTCTTGCATCTTGTCTTTGGAACCTCCCATTGCATGGTTTACTAGCAAGAAGAGTATCTCTAAGGCTCATCTGAGAGCCTTCTTATTCTTGAAATATACTCTCTTGCACTTTGTGGATAGGGAGCTCTAAGCCGGCATCCAAGCATTCCAAACTCATGGAATCATTTGGATAGAAGGGTTTAGAGTGTGACACACTTTCTAGTGTACAGGTTGTTGCCTTATGCTAAATATTATATTATACATGTGATTTTTATTTCTTATTTTTATACTTGAATATGATTTTATTATCATTAGTTATTTAAAAATAAATAAAACTATATCTTAAAAAGGGGACATGATAGTCTACCCTTCCTCAAATTGCTTGTCCTTGAGCAATTAGATAGTTTCTTCTATTGATTTGAAAGACGTATGTCCTTTATTCTAATTTTTTAGGTTGTTTTCATTGACATGATTGACCTTATTTTAATTTTTATTGGCTTTATATATTAGTCTTTCATATGAATTAGTTTCCTCCTCTTTTACCATATGGTATGACAAGATCATGCTTTGATACCACTGCAATGTCTCCTCTTCCAAATTAAATTTGAATGTTGTAACTTGCAACCATTCATTAGTATAATATAGAAAAACTGTATGTGAAACACATTAAAATATTGGATTAAGTAAATATCAATCTAAATACTACCCTTCTTAATCCTTCGAAAGAGATCCTTTTTAAAACATCTAACCCTTTGGTGAGAATTGTATCTCGATTAGGTAATTATCATATAAAGAATGTCTTTCTTAGGCCTCTTTGGGATCTCTAGTAAAACTACTTGGTAAAGATCCCACCTCTAACCAAGTCTCTTGTCTCTAACATATGCATATATTTGTCCACTACAATATATATTGTCGAAGAGATTATCTACAAGTCTCCCTCTGGTTTCCAATTCGAAATCCTGACATTCAATCAAGAATGTCTTCTAATCTTTGAGTTCTCTTAAAAGAAACTCAACATTCTAATGAATGCCCTCTACCAAGGTCTTACTTGATCTCTATCAAAACTATACAGTTCTCATCTCAATCCTTGATCTTGATAATTTTATCTACCAAATGATTCATATTTATTTATGAAATAAACATATCAAATGAACATGTGTCTGGTTCCCTTTAGTTTTTTCACTTTATAATCCTTCATAGAATATCTATTACTTCAATTCCCAACATTCAATATATATTAGTTTAGTTTATCTACTTTCTCTACTCTGATGTAGTTCAACTCTCTTAAGCATAATTATTTTTAAATCCTCCCATATTTTATTTATCATGTGTCCTTTTCAAAGAGTTGCAAACCTTCATAATCACAATCCTTTTGAAAAGTCACAATTCTTCATAATCACAATCCTTTGAAAAAGTCATAACACTTCATAATCAAAATCCTTTAAAAATTCACAATATTTCATAGTCACAATACTAGTAAAAGGTTACAACACTTCATAATCACAATACTATCAAAAAGTCACAACCTTTCATAATCAGAATCCTTTTGAAAAGTCACAACTCTTCATAGTTAAAATAGTTTTGAAGAGTCACAACCATTTATAATTACAACCCTTTTAAAGAGTCACATCCTTTCATCACTGAAATTATTTGAAAAAAAAATCACTTGTTTTCTTCTCATTCCTCTTCTAATAATCCTTCTTTAATTCTTCTCTTCTTCTCCTCTTCCTTACTCTTTAAAATGAACTTGCCTCCCTTTTTATATCTTAATTTAAAAGAGTTGCATATTTTTATTACATCTCTTGACTTTTTATTAGATTTAGTTAATTTATATTGTATTAATTATTTACTTATCTATTTTATATTTATTATCATTTATTATTAAATCTTATTTAGAAAGGACATACTTTTTATAATATTCTCTTGTATTTAATTTTATTTACTTATTTATTCATTGTAAATTTATAATTATTTAATTATTTTAAATATTAAGTTAAATATTATTTTATTGATAATATATTATATGTGTAATTTTTATTTCTTATTTCTATACTTGAATATGACTTTATTATCATTATTTATTAACTATTATTAAAATTATATCTTAAAATGGGGACATGATAGTCTGTTATTCCTCAAGTTGCTTGTCCACAAGTAATTAGATAGTTTGTTTTATTGATTTGAAAGATGTATGTCCTTTATTCTAAATTTTTAGGTTGTTTTTATTGGCATGATTAACCTTATTCTAATTTTTATTGGCTTTTTATATTAGTCTCTCATATGAATTATTTTCCTCCTCTTTTACCCTACACGATGACAAGATCATGCTCTAATACCACTATAGTGTCTCCTCTTCCAAATTAAATTTGAATGTTGTAACCTACAACCATTCGTTAGTATAATATAGAAAAATTGTATGTGAAACACATTAAAATATTGGATTAAGTAAATATTAATCTAAATACTACCCTTCCTAATCCTTTGGAAGAGATTCTTTTCAAAACACCTAACCCTCTGGTGAGAATTGTATCTTGATTAGGTAATTATCATATAAAGAATGTCTTCCTTAAGCCTCTTTTGGATCTCTAGTAACACTACTTGGTAGAGATCCCACCTCTAACCAAGTCTTTTATCTCTAACATATGCATATGTTTGACCACTACAATATATATTGTCTCTAAGAGATTCTCTACAAATCTCTCTCTGGGTTCCAATTCGAATTCTTGACATTCAATCAAGAATGTTCTCTAATCTTTGAGTTCTCATAAAAGAAACTCGACATTCTAATGAATGCCCTTTGCCAGGTTCTTACTTGATCTCTATGAGAACTATAAAGTTCTCATCTCATTCCTTGCTCTTGATAATTTTATCTACTAAATGATTCTTATTTATTTATGAAATAAACATATCAAATGAACACATGTCTAGTTCCCTTTAGTTTTTTCATTTTATAATCCTTCATAGAATATATATTACTTCAATTCCCAACATTCAATATATATTAGTTTAGTTTCTTTACTTTCTCTACTCTGATTTAGTTCAACTCTCTTAGGCATAATTATTTTTAAGTCCTCCCATATTTTATTTATTGTCCGTGTCCTTTTCAAAGAGTTGAAAACCTTCGTAATCATAATCTTTTTGAAAAGTCACAACCCTTCATTCTTCATAATCACAATCCTTTAGAAAAGTCATAACACTTCATAATCAAAATCCTTTAAAAAGTCACAACACTTCATAATCACAATACTACCAAAAAATTACAACACTTCATAATCACTATACTATTAAAAAGTCACAAACTTTCATAATCAAAATACTTTTGAAAAGTCACAACTCTTCATAGTAAATATTTTTTAAGAATCACAACCATTCATAATTACAACCCTTTCAAAGAGTCACATCCTTTCATCATTGAAAATATTTGAAAAAAGCCACTTGTTTTCTTCTCATTCCTTTTCTAATAATCCTTCTTTAACTCTTCTCTTCTTCTCCTCTTCCTTACTCTTTAAAATGAACTCTCCTTGCTTTTATACCTTAGTTTTAAAAGAGAGATCTTTTTATTACATCTCTTGACTTTTTATTAGATTTAGTTAATATATATTATATTATTTATTTACTTATCTATTTTATATTTATTATTACTTACTATTAAATCTTATTTAGAAAGATAACATACTTTCTACAATAATCTCTTGTATTTAATTTTATTTATTTATTCATTGTAAAATTATTGATATTTAATTATTTTAAATAGTATGCTAAATATTATTTTATTGATAATATGTTATATATGTAGTTTTTTTTCTTATTTGTATACTTGAATATGGTTGTTGCTTAGTGTAGATCCTGATCAATCCCAAAGTGGGAGATTGTTGATATGTGGTGACTGATTAGGAATGTATTGTACACTTTTCATAAATTCTTTGCGGTTCAGAGCATAGCCCCAAAAAAAAAATTGTTTCACTCGTCAAGGATTATTTAGTTGGCTCGTCAACCATTTCCCAAGGTTGACTCGTTAAGTATTTTTAGGTTAACTTGTTAAAATTATCCAACCTTAATTTTGTAAGTGGCAAAAGGCTTGTATAAAATGGCTTAGGGATAGGTGTTTCATAATGTATAATGAGATAGTAGATTCTTGGGACAATATTGGGTTGTAAGGGATTACAAATTGTGATCAGGGTTTAATCGCTAGATTTTAAGAATATTGGACTCATTATTTGGTGGATGTAGCCCATGAATTGGGTGAACTGCATTAAATATGAGTGTCTTGTATTCTCTTTTGCGTGCTCTATTATTTTTTGGTATTGGTTATATTTGCATGTAATTTTTATTTATGTCTCTTTAAATCCTAACACAAAGTGGCATAGTTTCTATTGAATTCGTGAGTTCTTTTCCTTCAAGGCTTTTACTTTCAAAGAGTGCTTCATGTAGCAAGTGCCACATGCCTGCACCAAGAATATTTTGAAAGTTGAAAGGAAAACAAATCCAACATATCCCACCAATATGTCATGTGTTATCCCTATGCACCCTCAACCCAACATCAAGCAAAGGAAATTTCAAAAGCTACCACCTCTAAGACACATGTCCAATTTGTGGTCATGTTAGCCAATGAACCTATAAGGAAATTTGTCAGGATCTGGTGAAGCATCTTGAGGCAGATTTGATCCAAACAACTATTGCCACACACCAAACAGGACTAATCATTGTAATTAGGGTTGGAAATTTAGTTCATCATGATAACAAAGACGTTGAAAAATGTACAGCCAACATTAATAGATTAAAATATCACAGATTCCTTTGCCATAAGTTCACTTGTCACGAGAAGATTTGTGGCGCAAGAATTTACATAACTTTTTGGCAAGAAATATTGTAGAGAAACTGGCAGAATATCAGTAATTTTTATTTGATGTTTTATCACAATAAGGTAGAAACTTATAGTCCACCAATGCATATTACATAGCTATGGCCAAAAAAATGAAAAAACTAATTTATTTGATTACAAAATTAGGTTAGGAGAGATGAAAAAGGGTAGACTATTTTGATATTATAATGTCATTTCTATATAGTTTTACAGAGACAATTTTCTATTTTTAGTTTGCTTAAAAGTTCAAACTATCAAACTATAGCTACCAGTCATTAGCATTCCACATGAGAATGCAATTGTGTTCGTTATTTGCATTTATGTATATCTAGATTAGCTTGTTTGGTTTGTTTCTCTCGTTTACTGACTCATTAAATGCATCTACATAGTAGATTTCACCCAAAAAAATGTATTTCTTGTTAAATTAAAGTAATTTTGTAAGTTTTTTATAAGTTTCCAACCTATCTCTAATATTTCCTGATATATTTTTTCCCCTCACCGACAAATTACCAATAACAATACTTTGAATTATGGTAACAACCACCATCATGAGATCTACATGTGGTAGACATGCACCAACCTTTTCAGTTGTGACAACCTTTTTTGGTTAAAGGAAATGTTTTCCTCTATAAGTTTGCTATTATATTGTAATGAGGGATTTTTCAGACAGGTTTTTTTAGTCTTTTTTTCATTACTTTAGCTTTGTATTGAGTTTTTCAATAGAGGAAACATATCAGACTGTGCCTAGTTTTCCTATATTGTATGTTCACTTTGACTTTGTGGATGTTTTTAAGCCTCTGTGACAATTTTTAATAATGTACCTATTATTTGTCATAGATGCACAAGTTTTTAAATACCATTGGGTAAGGAAAAATGTCAAGGAAAAATTATTTTTGTGAGAAAATGGGAACTCCTACAAACCTTAACAAATGCTTCTCACAAATATATCTATATATTGTGCTCTATTTCTATCTAAATTTTGGCATATGTTCTCTTTCCAACAATGAAGAGTTTGTGGCATTGTGTTCAATCTTTTATGGTTGCTTGTTCCTTCTATTTCTAAGAGGAAATTTAAAAAGATGTAAAATCAATGTGTCATCTTAGTTTAGTTGTTTTCTATGTTTTATATTTGTTCCCCTTTTCCCAAAAACAACATTATGAAGAGCTCTCTTCTAAAATCTTGGCAGTTGCTTTGCATGACACACCAGGTCCCACTCTTGCAAAGTTCCCTACTAATCTTATTTAGGCATTAGCCTCTTAGGGATCAACTTGCAACACGCTCAAACTTAGGAATGTTGCACTTAACAAAATTTGGTGTGTCTAAGCACAAAGACACATTTTTGCCTAACCTCCTTGGCAACAAAATAAAGGAGGTAACAAATTTCAATTTCAATTTCAACAAGGAAATATTATAGGGAATATGCGATAATATGCGATAATAATTACAAAAAATATTTAATAATATTTGTATTGCTCTTCATTTAAAGCATCAAAGACAACAATTAGTTATTTTTCATTTAAAATATTACTGGTTACAATACCACTTTCACTAGCCATGCACTGTGCATGTTGTCTTGTCTAAAGAGATTTATAGCAAGTTTTTTAGGAATCTAAGTCAACACCCACAAGAGTTAGATCTCAATCCCTTGATTTTAATTTTCATTATGTATTCCTATCATGAATTTCATGTCAAAATTGAAACACGGTGAATTCCCTCCATTCTTTTGTTGCCAAGGAGGTTCGTCAAGATTGTGTTTTTGCACTTAGACACACCAAACCCCCTAAGTGAAATTTTTGTAAGTTTGATCTTGCTCCCCTTAACAAGATCTTGAACAACAATGCCCACCATTCTCATGGACAAGTAGGACTATATATCCAAAATACTCTCTCATGTTTCTAACTAAAGCTAAGCTACAAAGTTTTACCCTCCAACCACTACCAAAAAGGTTTTTAAATAGTTAAACAAACCATCTTGAACTCACCCTTTGATGATCCTACTAAGAAGAATTTGGTCCTCTCAAAAGAAATAACCCCTCAAATTTATGGAGTACTGGAAATTGACAAGGTTGGCATCCCTCTCCACCCTAGAGTGAACACCATGGACTCCCCCACTTAAAAGTTGGCTTCTTGCTTAGCTAAAACTAATTATCTCATCAAAGACACTCCTAACTTTGTAAACTTCATTAAAGACCAAAAATTAGAGAATTGTGACCTCCTTGTGAGACTCGATGTTGCATCCCATTTCACCAAAGTTCTCCTTCTAGACTATGAGATTGCTAAATGCAAGACCAATGATGATTCAGGCTCTTCAGTAAAAATTTGCCTAAGACCCACTTTTTTTCTTTCCAACAAGTAATCTACAAGAAAGTAGATGGGTAGCCATTGGCTCCCCTCTCATTCTCATTCTCACTAATCACTTTATGGAACATTTTGAAGAATATGTAATTTTCTCTTTCCCTCTCATGCCAAGGGGGTAAAAATGTTGTGTAGATTATATTAATGTTTGTTGGCCATATGGATTAGAAAAACTTGAAGAGTTCCATGACCACCTAAATAACTCAATCTCAACATCTCTTTCACCAAGGAGAATGAATTTGACAACCATCTCACCTACCTTAACATTTTTCTCACCATAATCCACTCGATACTTGTGTGACATCCTTCTAACTATATCACACTTAACAAGGTATTATGGTTTTGAACCTCTTCTTGGATGTAAAAAGAACCAAATGAGGTAATATACACACATGCGTGTATATACACACACACATGTATATACACACGTATGTATGTATACATATACGTACATACATATATATGTATGTATGTATTTACACACACACACATGGAATGGCCATCACTTGGCTCCACAAGTCTTAAGTGTGTCAATTTTCCTAATGGTGGTTATTAGGAGATTATATATTGGCTAAATACCTTAATCCTAACCCATCATACTCAATTGAATGTCATTTTCCTATGTTGAAACCCACATCATACCCTAGTTACCACCACATGTTACCAGTGACCCTAACCATATTTAGATTCATTTCGTATGGATTCCATTGCTAATATGAGAAAATAGTTTATTTATTGATTTTGCAGTTTAATGATTACTTATGATTCATTGAGTATAAATGGTGTATTGGATGATTTTCTACGATGAAATAACTGATTGAGGGAGTAATTTTGAAGTTTGGGCTTAATCAGGGGCCAAAAGTAAGTGATCGTCCATTTAAATACAATTTAATATGGAATTCAATTTAGAGTGCAAGTGCTTACTTTAATTTTTTTAATGAGTTAAATTTGACATATTTGTGCTCATGAAATGGGTTATTTGGGAATTAGAAACAAATTTTAATTATTTAGTTATTTTGATTATTCTTAAAAAGTGAATAGTAGTGTTAATTTTAAAAAGGGAGAAGAGTGAATTGAAGACTTTGTCAATTTTTAGAGGAGAAAACCCTCTCCATTCTTGCTTTTTGGATTTAGGAGTTTGAATTCAATTGTCGATTGATTTCTATGAACCTAGAGAAATTGGATTTGGAATTGGGAAATCTTCATGTTATCAAAAGGAATTTGTATTTTTATTTAGCTAGGGATCCAAAGAGATACAAATTCAAGGGAGAGTAGGGTGTGGGCTTGTCATATTTGTACAATCAAATTTTATTTGGGTTAGCTATTTTGATGCCTAAAGGTTAGAAATGGGGTGTTGGGCACCTAAGAACCAAAAGGGTAGGCTTGGATTTATTTATTTTTTGCTTTTGAGATTCTCCATTTTTTGAGCTCGATTAATGGTTGGCACTCATGTTGTTGGTTGTGTGTGAAAATGGAAACTACAAAAAAGTAGAATTTGAGTGTGTTGACATCATGTTATAATGTGGAATGTAGATTTATATTGGAACATTTCTTATTTAGCATCTTAGAGACACAATATATTGTAGTGGTCAAACATATGCATATGTTAGAGATAAGAGACTTGGTTAGAGGTGGGATCTCTACCAAGTAGTGTCAGTAGAGATCCCAAAGAGGCCTAAGGAAGACATTCTTTATATGATAATTACTTAATCGAGATACAATTCTCACTAGAGAGTTGGGTGTTTTGTAAATGATCTCTTCCAAAGGATTAGGAAGGTTAGTATGAGTAGTATTTAAATTAATATTTACTTAATCCAATATTTTTAATTTGAAATGATTCTTCGTGTTTGAACAATTAAGATGACTACAAATGTGTGTAGTGGAAGTAATTTGTGATTGATACCTTGTGTTAACTTATACCATTATTTGTTGTGTTCAATTTAATCCAAAGCATTGTATCTAAGGCCTTAAATCTTGTAAGGAAACTTTAAAAAATAAATATATTTTTTTAAAACAAGAAAGACTACTCCGAAGAAAATTTGGAAGTGGTATCCAACCCAAATAGTCACATGAAACTAAAAACAACCCATTAATAAATCTATATTTTATTAAAACCTTATCTTAACTAGTACAAAGATCAATTAAAGCATGTTCTCTTATTTAACTACACATTGAATCTATGACAGAAAATTTATATATCAAAAACTCATACAAAAATCAAAAGTTAAATTTTAAAAAGAATTGAAAAAAAAGTGCAACTATCAAACTTACAACTTACACTAGATATAACTGAAGTACAATACTCTGACAGAAACATTTATCTACATTTACATTCATCCAAAAATTTATGACGTACAAAACTTAAAAACAAATCAAATTTTGAATTTTGATTAAAAATCTAAAGAAAATGCAACAGCCAAAATTATTTAGTAGGAAATAGTTTTCATGGTGAATCAGAAATTACACAATTGAACCTTAATAGCAATATCACAAACCAAAATTATAGAGGATATAAATAATAGTATGATGTCTTTTAACCTACAACAATTATTTTATTAGAGTATAATAGCTTTGAAAACCAAAAAACTACTTCGCATTTTAAATTTTTGCCACCAATTTTTTTTTCTTTTTCCCTTGTCCTGAGTTATGAAAAAAAATGCAATATCACTTTAAAAAAGCTCAAATAAAATTCTTGATATTTTAACATTCTAAAAATCATATGATAAAATTCTAATTGATATAGATATCATATGATTAAAAAATGATTTTTACAATTTCTAAACTTAAAAAAATTACTTTAAACTAAAATTACCATGAATTTTTTAATAAAATAGAAAACATACCAAACTATAATTGGTTGGAAAAATTGCTTTATTTACTAATTAAAAATCAGGTTCAAAAACTCGATGGAAACTTGGAGAAATTTCAGCAGCCTGTTTAGTTGTTCTTTTAGGCCCTTAGACCTCTCGTAGACGTCATTAAAATCCCCTTTCATTTCATTTTAATAAGACTAGCCTAGGCAAATATTTTAAAGAAGCCACATCATCCGAACAATATTCCCACTAAATTGTGGTGTTCAATACAGCATATTAAAAAGCAACAATACTAAAGTTATCGTGAAGGAAAATGTTGTAGCTCACACCAACAGACGGAATGCTGTCTCGCTAACCAATATACCCCAACCCCTTATTGGGGCATTTTCATGGGAACGCAAGTAATATACAACACCACGTCAAGCATTGCACATTCAGTCATGACTGACCATACAAAATAAATCGAAGTGCAAGATGCTACCATGATCTGACAGAAGGAATTCTCAAATAGAGATCAGAGCCAATCACGATCCAATAAGATTAACTATTTGTTGCACATACAAAATAAGTACCCTAGCAAGAATCAAGGGATCCAAATAACATGAACACCAATTTCAACATAGCCCCATAAAATAAAAAAGTGAAAAAAAAAAGCTTTTGATTCAGATTGTCTATGAAATTATATGGCTGAGCTGTATTGAGACTTAATTTCCAAACAAAGCCCTTGATAATGTTAAAAGAGTCAATTTCCAAAGAAATTCCTTGATTCTGCTAAGAAACACTATATTTGAAATTCGTGAACACTATTATTATCCATTCAAACAACCTTCTTTTAGGAGCCAAAGTCATGGCTAGTTTCTTGATACAAAATTCAGCAAGATCAAGTCTGTTTAGGAGGAATCCTGGAGAAATGCAATTCCAATATTAAATAATTTCTGATGTTTTGTAAAATACAGTGAGCGGGACTACATTGCATATTGATAGGTAAAGCAGTCGCGAAGATCAATATAACTTCATAAATACAAAGTAGTTAATCACAAGTTGTACGTCTTAAATCACACTAACAGTACCTTTAACTACTGGTACTGCAAATTGATTGCACAAGCAAAATTCTTCAAATGACCTATGCTTATCTGTCAGACCTGAGGATGCACTTCTGATTGTTAACGTTCTATATCTTTTTTGTGAGGATCTCCCATCCTCTAGCTTCCAGAAACAAACTAAAGAAATGATCTACACACATAAGTGCAACAGTACCCATAGGAATCCAAGTCAATATTAGCAAAAAAAACTATATCTTTACAAATTCCTGGGTTCTTCCACTCTAGCCTGTCCTAGTTCTTTCCAACTGATCAATGCTAGTCCTCGCTTTCTCAAACTGATCTATGCTCTTTCTGGACTTGTCATAGCAGTCAACACTATTTCGTGACTTCTCGTGCCAATCAAGAAAGCTTCTTGGCTTTTCTGGACGGTCAGTGCTCTTTCTTGACCTTTCTGATCTATCCACACTTGTCCTTGACTTGTCCCGCCGGTCAGTACTGCTCCTCGACTTCTCTGATCTGTCTGTGCTGTGTCTGGACTTCTCACGGCGGTCAGTGCTTCTTCTTGAAGGTTCAGACCGATCTGTGCTCCTCCTAGATGGTTCAGAATGATCGGTGCTTCTTCTTGAACCATTTCTCAGAAAAGGTGATTTTTCAACTGTTGAAATAAATTTTCTCAGATGTCTTATATACTCAGGATAGAGCTCCAAATTGCAATGACTGCCCCCTTTCAGCCATAGTGGCTCGTACTTCTCCTTGCACAGATCCCAAAGTTGCTTACCATGGGAGCAATCAACAACTTCATCTGATGTTCCCTATATTTGAAGAAAGATCCAAGTTAGAGCATTCTCCAGAAATATCAAAAAATATACCAAAGATGTGAGTTGTAACCATTTTTGCAAATATGTAAACATATTTTCGACAAAAAAAAAAACAGTAACACATGCAAAATGTTTCCTTTAAAATCATGCTTTGGAGACTCGGATATTTTATAGTTCCAAAGGCAATATTTTTTCAGTCATTCATCAGTCCCAGTTGCAGATATTTGTTATTTTTAGAGCACTGCTATAATGCTATTACATAGTGCCACAATTTTGGAGATAAATTTGGATAAGTATAGCTTATTGAAGACAAATTTACAAAGACATTCACAGCAGCCAGATCTGTAGATTGTCTCACAAGTTTTTCCTAGATGCACATTTAATCACATGTTGATTTTGTTTTAGTACTTCATGAGTACACAGCAGTTAGAGCTGTCAGCAGAGCACCTCACAGTTGCTCCTGAAGGTTGTTCCTCTCTCTTTCTTCTCCAGAAAAGAAGATCAGATCAATGGAAGGAAGCAGCAGACCCATAGATAAAATAAATTAGGGCACATACTTGAAAATTTAATAGATTTTTCAAGGATTGGACTTGAAGTTTAGAAATCTGAATTTCTTGCTGAATGAATCAGGTGAAAGGGGAGATGTTATAATATAAGGCTTATTATGACTTGATCATAAGAATTTAGAAATCATTCAAAGATAATTGGAAAAAAAAAAGATGAAACCTAAAAAGTGTAGATGGCTAGCCTAAGACCACTGGCTAGGAAATCAAGCCATACAATGAAAATTGTACAAAATAAAAGCCAGTCAAATTATGATGCAGAACCAAATGAGAAATTTAAAATAAAAACTTGCAACCCTTGGTATACACCCATGGATGTAGTGCTCGAGCTGTTTTTGGAAATAGAATAATGGATCTTGGACAAGAAACATTGCATGCAAGCTTATTGGAAGTTTTAGTTCTTCATGCTATCAGATCCAAAATGGTTTTGATTGAGGCACATCGTCCAGGTTTCCAAATTCATCAAGATTATCATTCCATGCAGCCAAACAAGTTTTCAAGTATATATCCAAGCCAGGAAATATCCATGCAGCCAAACGTTTCCGTATCCTATCAGAAAAAATTTTAAGTAGCCAGGAATTCAAACTTTCTTAACTTCTACAAAAACAGTTGAGCAAATCAGCCAGCAATTTAACATTTCTTGATTTGCACCTATGGACAGAAGTGCTAAATTTCCCAATATGGATATGCTCATTTATTTATGATATACTTCATAAAATTACTTCCAAGATCTATTACCAGGTATCTCTAAACCCCTAAATACCAAATTTCACCATTAAGCGATACAATTGTAAAGATTGCATGCATCATGAAGGTTTGAGTAGTTTCATAAGCCTTAATTTGCACTTGGTAGCAGGGCTGTGTCCCTTGCCCCACGTTGTATCATGCCAAGGAGCATGACAGGGATTCTACGCCTCAAGCATGCTGGAGGTTGTACCCAAAACCCCATGATGCATGCTGCCCCTCAAACCCATTGGGGTTTCCACTTATAGATCAGATGAAGTCGAACCACATGAGAACAATGCTAAGGCAAGGAACGCTATTCTCTCCCCTTCCCCTTTAGATGTAACTGGTCTGCAACAATATACCATTTTTGCTCTTTCAGCTCTCTTCTCATCCTGATGATGGATCACAGAGTGTGATTCAAAACATCGATACAAAAAAACTCACACAATCAAATCCAGAAACTGCATTATCTATATTACATAGATTGTGGAAATCTATTTGCTTTAATAGACATTATTATTGCTGCACAACTTGTTATATATCTCTTTAGACAAGGTAGTATAATAAATGGCTAGTGGAAGTTGTTTGTAACTAGTTATGGTTCAAATGAAAATGAACCTACTTTTGATAAAGAGACATATGAAGATTATCAAATATTGGTTGCAATTTTCATTGTATATTGTTAAGGGCAATGTGGATGTTATCTAAGACGGCCTTCATCCAGAGCAGTCTGAACGAGATCTAAGGCCCTGCAAAAGTGACAGAGTTGGCAAAGGAAAGAAAATTGAAAATATATTTTTTGGTATTTTTCTATGTTTTGCATTTTCAGAGGCCTTTGAAGTAGAATTCAGGCTCAAAACTGTCATCAATCCCTTAGCTCGATTTGTCGAATGCATTCTGATAAGGGACTGAAATTATATCTTTCAAAGACCTTTCCAACAGTGTAAGCAGTTTGGAATTCCAAGCACCAATCATTTAGTTGTGCCCCAGCCAAGCTCAGATCACCAGATGCCAAAGTGGCACAGTTTCTACTGAATTCTTGAGCTCTTTTCCTTCAAGGCTTTTACTTTCAAAGAGCGCTCCATGTAGCAAGTGCCACATGTCTGCACCAAGAAGGCTCTGAAAGTTGAAAGAAAATATAATTCAACAGATCCCACCAATATGCAATGTGTCATCCCCACACACCCTCAACCCCACTTCAAGCAAAGGAAGATCCAAAAGCTCCCACCTTTGCGACACATTTCCAAGTTGCAGTCATGTCAGTCAAAGAACATGCAGGGCAAGATGCCACGATCCAGCAGAGCATCTTGAGGCGGATTTGATCCCAAGATCCCAAGAAACTATTGCCAAACACACCACACACCAAAAGGTACATATCATTGCAAGCGGGGTTGGAAATTTATTTCATCATTATAACAAGTAAGTTGAAAAAGGTACAACCAACATTCAAGTCACATGTACAAGATAAGGTCATCAAAGTAAATCATCAGCATGCTGAGGCAGTTGTAACAACTATAGATTAAAATATCGCAGATTCCTCTGCCATAAGTTCACTTATGGCAAGAAGATCTGCGGCACGAGAATTTACATAACTTTCTGGCAGAAAATATTGCAGAGAAACTGGTGAAATATTGGCGATAACTTGATGTTTTATCATGATAAGGCAGAAACTTATTGCCCACTGATGCATATATACAGCGACAGCCCAAAAAAGGACAAAACATAATTTTTTTGATTGCATAAACAGGCTTGGAGAGAAGAGAAAGGGTAGACTATTTTGATATTGTAATAGCATTTGCTTATAGTTTTACAAAGACAATTTGTTATTTAGAGTTCCTACTATCAAACTATAGCTGCCAGCCATCAGCATTCCACATGAGGAGGCAACTTTGTTCCCTATTTGCATTTATGTATATCTAGATCAACTTAATTGATTTGTTTATCTTGTTTACTGACTCATTAGATGCATCTCCTTGGCAAAAATAAAATGTATTTCTAATTAAATTTAGGAAATTTGAAGTCCCCAATAAGTTTCCAATTTATTTCCAATATTTCTCAATATCTTTTTTCTGCCCTCCATGATAAAATACAATTAACGATATTTTGAACTATAGTAACAACTACCATCCTGAGATCTACATGTGGTAGACATGCAGCAACCTTTACTGGTTGAAGAGAATTTTTTCCTAAATAAGCCTGCTGTTCTATTGTAATGAGGGAGTTTTTAGATAAGTTTTTTAGAGTCTTTTTTACAATACTTTAGCTTTGTATTGAGTTTGTCAATAGAGGAAACATATCAGACCATACTAGTTTCCTATACAGTGTGTTTACCTCGGCTTTGTGGATATTTTTAAGGCTCTGTGTCAATTCTAAATCACGTAGCTATTATTTTTCATAGATGCGCAAATTTTTAAAACAAGTTGCATACTCTCTCAATCATCTGTAATATTTCTGACTTGGGTGTATACAATGCCATTGGGTGAGCAAAAATGTCGAGGAATAACTGTTTCAGTGAGAAAATAGGAATTCCTCCGGGCTTAACAAATGCTTCTCTCAGAGATGTCTAACTTTTGCTTTATGTTCTCTTTCAAACATGAAGAGTTTGTAGCGTTGTACTCAATATTTTAGGGTTGCTTGTTCATGCTATTTCTGAAGGGAAATCAAACAGGTTGTAAGATTATTGGTGCATCAACTTACTTTAGCTGTTTTCTATGTTATATCTTCATTCCCTTTTCCCAAAAAAACAATTTATGAATAGGCCGCTTCTAAAATCCAGGTGATTGCTTTGCAGGGCGCACCAGGTCCCAGTCTTGCAAAGTTCCCTACTAACCTTATTTAGACATTAGCCTCTTAGGGATCAACTCACAACATGCTCTAACTTAGGAATATTACACTAAGCGGGATTCGGTGTCTCTAAGCGCAAAGGCGCATTTTTGCCTAACCTCCTTGCAACAATATAGAGGTAACAGATTGCAATTTCAATTTCAATTTCAACAAGGAAACCATGATGGGGAATAAACATTGATAATTACAAACAATATTTAATAGTCTTCATATAGCTCTCATTAAAAGCATCAAGCCTACAATTGGTTCATTTTTATTTAAACCATAATTAGTTACAATAGCACTTTCACTTCCCATGCATTGTACATGCTATCTTGTCTAAAGAGATCTATAGCTAGTTGTTTAGGAAGCTAAGTCAACACCCACAAGAGTTAGATATAAATCCCTTGATTATAATTTCATTGTGTATACCCATCCTGAATTTCTTATCAGAAATGAAACAAAATCCGTTCCCTCCCTTCTTTTGTTGTCAAGGAGGTTGCTCAATATTATGCTTTTGCGCTTAGACATGCCAAATCCCCTAAGTGCAATATTTGTAAGTTTGATCTTGCTCCCTTTAACAAGCTCTTGAACGATAATGCCACCATTCTCATGGACAAGTAGGACTAAATATCTAAAATGCTCTGTCCTCTTTCTGACTCAAGCTACACAGTTTACCCTCAAACCACTGCCAAGGAATCATTAAAATAGTTAAACAAGCTATCTTGAATTCACCCTTTGATGAGCTCACTAAGAAGAATTTGGTCCTCTCAAAAGAAATAACCCCTCAAATTTATGGAGTACTAGAAATTGACAAGGTCGCCATCCCTCCCTGCAAAAAAATGGACACCTTGGGCTCCCACTAACAAAACAAGCCATCTTGAATTCACCATTTGATGAGCTCACGAAAAAGAATTTGGTCCTCTCAAAAGAAATAACTCTCAAAATTATAGAGTACCAAAAATTGACAAGGTTGACATCCCTCCCTGCTACAAAATGAACACCATGGGCTCCCCCCCTTAAATGTTGGCTTCTTCCTTAGCTATAATTTTTTTTTCTCTCCTTCTGAGCAAAACGAATTCTTTCATCAAAGACTCTACTAACTTTGAAGACTTCATTAAAGACCAAACATTAGAGAATCGTACCTCCTTTTGAGCTTTGATGTGGCATCCCATTTCACCAAAGTTCTCCTTCTTGACTATGAGATTGCTAAATACAGGACAAGATGATGATTCAGCCTCTTTAGTAAAACTTTGCCTAGGATCTTCATTTTTTTCTTTCCCACAAGTCATTTATGAGCAAGTAGATGGGCAGCCATGGATTCCCCTCTCTTTCCCATTCTCACTAACCACATTATGGAACATTTTGAAAAACATGTTTTCTTCTCTTTCCCTCTCATGCCAAGGGGGTAAAAACGTTGTGTGGATTATATCAATGTTTGTTGGCCATATGGATTGGGAAAACTTGAAGAGTTCCATGACCGCCTAAATAACTCGATCCTCGACAGCTCTTACACCAAGAAGAATAAATTTGACAACCATCTCCCTTTCCTTGACATTTTACTCACTAGAAAGAAAACAATACTTGTGTGATATCCTTCTGACCGCATCATATTTAACAAGGTATTGTGGTTTTGAACCTTTGCTTGAATGCAAAAAGAAGTAAAGGAGATAAGCATATTTAATAGTGATCATTAAATGATATTATGTTAGATGTTATGACATATAATATGTATGTATGTGGGGCTTGCCCAAACTATTGAGTTGCATATTTTAGATAGTAACTAGAGGAGTAGCTAACGCAGTTGTAATATTGTTTACATGATGTTGAATGAAATTTTGGTGTGTGTGTGTAGAGAGAGAGAGAGTACCTAAGTGTTTGCAAGTACAGGGAATGGCCACCACTAGGCTCCACAAGCATTAAGTTTACCAATTTGCCCAATGGGGTTATTTAAGAGATGACATATTGGCTATCTTAAGCCTAACCTGCCATACTCGAATGTGATTTTCCTAAATTGAGACCCACATCATACCCTGGTTACCACCATATGGTACCGGTGAAACTAACCCTGTGTGAATACCCTGTAAAGAGTGAATTTATGTTTAAGTTCATTTCATATGAATACCATTGCTAAAATGTAAAAATGGCTTCAATATTATTGATTTTGCAATCTAATGATTATTTATGATTCATGGAGTTTAAATGATGTATTGGATGATTTTAATGATGAAATAATTGATTGAATGAGTATTTTTGGAGTGTGGGTCTAAGCAAGGGCTAAAATGAAGAGATTGTCCATTTAAACTAATATTTAATATGCAATTGAATTTTAAAAAGTGCTTATTTTAATTTTTAAAAGAGTTAAAATGTTGCATATTTGTGCTCATGTAATAGGTTATTTGGGAATTAAAAATACATTTTAATTATTAAGTTATTGTGATTGTTCTTAAAAAGTGAATACTGATGTTATTTTAAAAACAGTTCATTGAAGACTTCGTCAATTTTTGGAGGAGAAAACCCTCTACTTTTTGGAATTAGGAGTTTGAACTCAATTGTCCATTGATTTTTGTGAGCCTAGATGAATTGGAATAGGATTTGGAAAATCTTCATGCTGTCAAAATGAAATGCATTTTCACTTGGTATGTTGGGAGATTCTTTCATTTTCATTTTGGAGCAAAATGAGGTAGGGTCTCATATCTCTCATTTGTCATCTTCTGATTTTATGCCTGTTACAAATGAATTGTGCATTGAAAATAAATGTTTCCACAAGTAGGTTGGATTGATTTGAGTGAGTAGAAATATTAGTAGAATTACCCAGGGACACATCCCCAACTCTAAAACCCCCATCCCCATATCAGAAACAATATGGGGACTTGGGGATGGCCACAGGACATCTCCCCCTGAAAAATTCTGCAAATCACTAGGAAACATTCCTGAAATGAGGGGATGTTGCCCTCTCCCTTCAAAGATGCCCATCCTTGACAGGAGAAAACATTTAAAATTTTAAAAACTCACTTTTCATTTGGAAAACACTCTTTTTTTAATGCAATGAGGGCTCCTCCTCCTAGGTTTTCCATACAACTACATATGCATTGTTTTAGGAATCATTTGACCATTTCCTTCATAGCAAAAAAGTGAGGCAGCAGCCGGAGGGTATGGAGAAAGCCATTGAAAGAGGAGCAGCAGCAAGTTCGAAAGAGCAGAAAAAGAGGTAAGTTGCATTGTTTCATTGTTTTTTTTTTCAATTCTTGAAGCTTGAAATGCCTTATTTATTTATTTTTACTTTTTTGCATTTTTTCAGAATTCAATTTCAAATAAAATGAACAGTAGCATGTTGGTCCTACCGCAGGTCAGTAAACTAAGAGGTGGGGGGGAAATCACTATATTCACTAGTTTTAACTTTTTACTTCAAATCACAATTCACACTTATCTATGGGTTTGCACTAACTATAACTCAACCGGTTAGGGTTAAGCAAAAACACAAAACATGAAAATAACAACACATAACACAATGTTTATCTCGTGGAAACCTAGCCAGGGTGAAAACCACAATGTGTGAGTCGATCCTCACAAAGCTTGCACTATTTTAAAGTGTGTCCGATCAAGTGTTAAAAGATTACAAAGACACTGTTAGGTGTCACCCAATTAAGGGATTTTGATAAGACTCGTTAAAGTCTTGCCCTGTTAGGAGCAGCTTGGTTAAAGGACTTTAGAACACAAGTTAATGTGTGACCCTATTAAATGATTGATACGAAGAACCCATTAGGGTTCACCCTCGACGAAATTTACTGTTGCAAAGATTAGTAAACAAAAAGGGATGATCCAACAAATAGCTACTACACTTAGCTTGGAATAGATCCTTCTTTAGCTCTCTTGACCAATCTGTAACTATGCCTTGGCTTTGCAACTATAGACCTTGATCACTTGTGCGCTTGGCTCTCCTTTCTTTTGCACATGATAACCTTGTCTTGTTTGGGCTTGCTAGCTTCTCCTCAACACGATACTCTGAAGGTGATTTCTCTCTTGTCAGTCTCCTTCACTCCTTGAGATTCCTTCTAACTCAACTCTTCTGGCTCTTTGGCTGATCACTCAACAATCTAACCTTTCTTCTTTCAATTCTGCCTCCTTTTATACTTTCTTCTAACTTCTCTTGGAAGCCCTAAACTGCAAATTCAAAATTTGAATTCTCACCCCTACTACAAGCTCAGCTCTTTGTTGCAATTGTGTGTCGATGTTGTCAGATGCAGTGTGTTCGTGCAGGAGTCACGAGTGTCATGTGTCCTTGATGACTTGCCAATGTTGGAAATAATTCAAATTTGAATTCTTTAGATTGTTCCTCAATTCATTCCCCTATGACCATTAAATGCAACGTTGAGTGCACTCTTACCCTCTACATGACTAGGCAGTCACGGGTACTTACTTCAACTTCATGATTGCCTTGTTGACTTGGCCAATCCAATTCATGTTTCCTTTCACTTACGCGGACTTCACTTAGCATACCTTGTCTAAATGGATCATCTCTGTCAATGCCTCTACAGGGCCCGCACTTCTTCTCCTCCTCGGATCACCTTTGTGAACTTGAGTTGCATACCAATGTGCTTTGCCAGTTGTTCTCTCTACCAATCTTGATTCCTTTGTATGTGTTGCCATCAATGACAAGACCTTGACACTAAGTCTATCGGTTTGTCTACCAATCAATCTTTGAGACACTTATGCCAACATTGTGAGGATGGCAGTAGTACTAGTAAGAATAAAGTGGGAGCAGCTGGTGAAAGTGGAAGCGGTCGGTAGAAATAGAAGTGTAGGTGTTGATGCTAGTAGCAGAAAGCAACCCAACTTGCTTAAGTGCCCTTCAACAATCATGGAAACTTATACAAAAGGCCCACTAAAAAAAAACCACTTCTCCAATATGTCATAGCCAAGGATCCAAAGAGATAATAATTCAAGGAAGCATAGGGTGTGGGGTTGTCACATTTGTGAATCTTATTAATTAATTATAAATTTTATTAATTATTTGAATCTTAATATAAGAAAACATTAGGAGATAAATATTTTGGAACTTCAAACATTTGAATTGAAAGCTTTATATTTGATTTTGCATTGAATATGTTATATGTAATATAGGTAGAATGCTTGAGGTGCTTAAACCTCTGCAATTGATTAAGGTAAAATCAGAGTGGACAAGATGGTCTAACTCAAGCACTCCTCAAGGAAAATCAATCAAACAAAAGATCCTTGATGACAATTGTTGGTCCACTATGAGGTAATACATTCATGATATTATTTAAAATTAGATATTAGATTATTGATTTTCATATTTGATGCCAAGGGTTTGAGGTTTTAGGGCTCTAAGGCCAAATATTTGACAAAAATGCTGAAATGTTAAGCTTTTTCCATAATGCTCCCAATGGCAACCATTGGTTCAAAATGACATCTATGTATTCCCAACCTAATCAAGAAAAACAATTCTCCAAGTTCCATATACTCAATACATAGATAAACCCAAACTATCTTGTTCTAGACCACTCTACCAACTAGGTCTCCAAAGACAATATTTGCCAATTTTCTCCCAAAACTTTTAAAGAACTTCAAAACCAAAATACATTCTTGCATACACTTTTTAATGTTATTTAACATATCCAAAGTTCAACCCCTATTGTTTTGAACCAAATCCACCCAAATGCCAAAACTACTTGTTTTAGGGGTCTAATTAGCCATGTTTTAAAAAGTAACCTTATTGTAAACTCATCACCAGACCTTGTAACCTTCAACAGTGTCACAAAATGTTCCAAATCAAAGGATTCTAAAATTTGTTTGACCCCAAGACTTCATCTTATAGCCAAAACCCCAAAACCCTTGCTACAACTAAGTCATCCTAATTCTCCTTTATCGAATCACTTCTTTGGTTCCAACAAAGTTTCTACACCTCATATAGGACATGTACAATTAAAATCCAACCCAACACCTTACCCTTATTAAGGTAGTTTATCTACTGCAATACCATTGTCCTCAAATTTGTGTTCCTTCAGCATACATTCCACGATGATCACCCATATCCATCCACTTCTCCGCACATTTTGTGATAGTATTATAAGATACGAGTTGAATTATGACCATTCCAAGTAAATCACAATATAGGCATTCATTAAATGGTCATTGAACCAATGAAACACTCGGAACTATTAAAATATTTAGGAATCTCTTAAGTCTAAGAGTGGTAAATTGAAGAATATGGAATGCTTGAGTTCTTAGATCACACACAATGTTATTATAATGTTTAACCTTTATTCTCAAGTCATAAAAAATGCTAAATCCAATGAGAACAATCAACAAATCATCCACTTACAAAATGTTGTAGAAAATTGTTTGATTTATTGTAGGTTTATCATTGTCCATACAAACGTGTTTCTCCAATCATTCACCATATATTCTCCAGGCCTTGACCAGGCTTTATAACATGAAATGCAACTCCCTCAACCGATTCTGATCAGTATGGAGTGATTGTACCCCTCTATACAACACTAGTTTGTCATTACTGCCTAATCCATCAACTAGTTGTTACCCTTTAAATCAAAAATATGCAACTTCGTTTATTTGAGTTCCTAAATTCTAATTCCATCCAATTTTATCCTCCTAAGTCCCCTTACATTGTTTATGAGGGTTATTACCCATTTCCATCCAAGACCCTTATAATCCTTGCATTTTAAATTTATAGTTCCTAAGGTCATTTTACGACCATCGGGACATTTTGCCAATACATATGAGTCATTACAATCAAAACCCATAATAGGCCCCAAAATGTCATAATTGACTCATCCTGATGTCTTCATGCCTTCTTTGCCTCTTTAAGACTTCAAGTGCTCAATTGATCATCTAGGTGCTCCTGCACCAATATTAAATTTCTGATTATAATTATTTTGAACTTGTTGTTTGCATTTTCCAAATGTATTTGCTCTGTCATTGCATCTGGTGTAGATGCAATTAGATATGCCAATATAGACTCTTATTCTTGGAGAGATCTATGAGACAATTAACAGTATGTTGGGGAAGATTAAACATACAATTTTGGTTGTGGATCCTACTTTGGGTTAATATTAGCAGCATATTAGGCCCATTGTTATGCACAGATGGAACACAATCAACACCCCACTTCATATGGCACCCTAGGCTTTACAGCCCAAATGGTATGCAGAAATGGATGGAAGGGTCCCTCTACGTGATAATCAAGAGGTATTAGATGGGTAAACAAACCAAGTATTAGATGGATAAAAAAGCCAATTATAAGATGTATTCAGAGGAGCAAGCTTCCATACTTTAAACACAATTTCTCAACTTTACAAATCTTGTGGTCCAATATTGAGGAAACCAGAGGTGAGGTTAGATAGAGTTATATTAGCTCAGAGAGATTTTAATGAAACATGGACGTGGCACAAAAGGGATGCACCACAATTGAAGATGCTTGCCACTTGCCTCCTTGCACAAGTTGCCAGTTCTTCTGCTGCAAAAAAAATTCACCTACATATAGCTTTATCCACTCCCTCGAGAGGAATAGACTTACCTCTAGACGAGTAGAGAAGCTAGTGATTGTGCATAGTGCTCTTTCACTTTACGATGTCAAACTTCATAGTATCAGCAAACTCTAGCTTTACAATGGGATGTTCATCTTGAAAATATGGGTACGATTGATGAGACACCTACAGGATTGGTTGGAATTTCTTTGGATGAGGAGCAGTGTGACAATGGCAATGACTCAAAATACTATGATTTTGATGCAGTGTTGGGAGATGCACATTAGAAGCAGCAATTTACATTATTTTATTTTTTTCATTTTCATTTTCATATCAGGGAGCTAGTTAGAGAGATACTTTTCTTGCAAAGGTTGTCATAATAATGAGCTCTCATCATCATGTGTCTTTGGAGGTAATTTTGGGTTCAGCTGGAGTGAGTTTTTCAGTTGGATAGAGAATATTTTCCTTTATGATAGAGGCACAAGGCAGATTGACCTGACTAAGTATGCACGCAAGATGGCTTGGGATCCTGGCATTCAGCTAACCTTACATTGGTTCATGATGAGTTGCTTCACAACTCCGTGGTTAGAGATGTTTATACCAATGTAGTACAGCATATGGGTAAAGCATCATACTTGAGGCAAATATGGGATTTAGACAATTATTAGTTTCAGCAAGCAGGTGCAAATTGCTTGAGGGCAAGCAATCTCTGAAAAGGGAGAATTGCAATGTCCCCTTTTTCAGGCCATTAATTTAAATGTGTCATTAATCCATTCTGTCTTGGTCTTGTGGGCTAACCAGGACTTTACATGGATCAGAGTGAGAATTGGTCCAGGTAATTTCAGTTTCAAACCAATCAGAGTTATTTCAGCAAGGTTTCCAAATACTATTTACGGTAAGTCAGCAAAGCTCAGAATTCTTGGCATTTCATTGTTGGATTGGTAGCATCTCATCGAGACCTTTCCAACGAGCTATCACACATGATAATTAGAGTCCATTTGATCAGTAATTTTAATCCCTAAACATTCAATGATTTATATTAATAAAGTGAATATTAAACTTAAGTTCATCTAATTACATGTCACTTTATTATTGTAAGAGCACTTTATTCATTTAAGTGGAGAAAAATGGATATATTAAAGGGAAATAAAAAACAAACAAAGAAATGTGAAGTGTCACCAGGTTGTGCTTAAAAAGAAGAAAGAGAGCTCATTTGTGTTAATGTTTTTCCCAAAATAAATGATAAATAGTAATTAAGAAGAGAAAAAACAAGAACATAAGACACAAAACATTTATCCTAGGAATATCCTTTCACTTGAAGGGGAAAACCAAGCCACACTAGAATATACCTCTATTATTGATAATAAAATGTTCAAGTACAATGCTTTTCGATTGATACTTATAACAATACACTAAACAATTACATATATAGAGTGAAATGAGACTCTTCATATAACACTTGATGGTCTCTTCAATTTCCAAATACAAAACTCCTCATATTTCCAAATGCATACCTCTTCACATGACACGTCTCTACATATAATATTATTTTGAATATTATCATAAATATCTTCTTCAATTGAAGATAATCATAACATCATATTTCTATTTCATAAAATCAGCGATAAAGATCTCTACTGCAGCTACAATCTTCAACACTCCCTCTTAACAAGTGAGAGAAAGAGAGAGAGATCTTTAGTATGACAAACACACGTAGCTGCAATCAAAAAATGTCAATGATAAATTCACGTCACATAAAAACATGTTATCTTAGCATAATATAATTCACCTTAGTAACTTCATAAGCATATAAAATTAAAGTCATACCCACTCGCAGAGGATGGAAAGAGGGCTTTCACCTAAGAGAAGAATGCATTTCAATTATGCATACTCGATGAGGGTGGTCCACCATACCTACTCACAGAGGGTAGAACAAGGGTTGTCATCTCAAACTTCTCCCAAAGAAGAATGCATTTCCACCATGCATACTCGCAGAGGGTGGTCCACCATACTACTCGCTGAGAGTGGAACAAAGGCTTCCACCTCAGACTTCTCCTAGAGAAGAATGCACTAATAGCATGAATAAGAATGGTTGAGACTCTCTCTCAATAGATATTCCCTCTCAATAAGGACAATTTTGATCACAAAAATAATAGCTTATTCCAATTTGACCAAACAAGTTGCTTTAGCGGTTATGCTACCACATAAACTTGCAAAGAATGAGACATCTCCCTATGCCATGTAACCCCCCTTTGAAGCTGAAAAGTCCCCCTCTAAATATCTAAATGCCACTTCCTACAAATGATGTGCATCTTCAATGACAATCGACAATCCATATCAACCAAATCTCCAAGTTCGACCTTTGTTGAAGCCATCTGAATAACCTAGTTACTAATCGTAGTATCTTGCATAAATCATATAATATAAATAAGAATACTAATGAAGCATCCTGTTGAACATATCAACTATTTAACCAGCATATACAATTAATACCAAATAAAATAAATTGTGTTCTTCGCAACATATATATTACCAATCAATAATCTTGAGAACCTTTTATTTGCTTCAATGGTAACACCCACACACTTATCAAGGGCAAGGCTGAAATAGAGTAAAACTCATCAGTCAATGGTTCCGTAAGAATTTTCCGTTCTCTTCAACAACCTTATTGCCTTAGTTCAATAACATCCATTCTGAAAAAGATACAAACTCAAAATCTCCAAAATGTTGATTCAGAATACTATTGCATCCTCGGCTAGAATGTCAAATCAACATCCCTCGTAACTATTCACGTGCTCTTTTACTAAGACATGGAGTACAAAGAGTCTCCAATTTTTCATCCAAAGAGGCAAGAGCATTATCAATAATCGTAAGCGAGAATTCACCCATGGTTGTTCATAGGCCCACATGAACCACCTGATTTTGACCTCTAAATAATTCACATCATATTAAGCTCCAATGTCCTTTAGTTGTTGGCTAGGAAGGGATGACAAGAGTCCCAACAACATCCATTAATATATCCTTGTGAGAAGCCTTCCAAGCAAAGTTTTTCGATACTCCTCATACTACTCTCCACAGAAATACGATAATAAAGTCCCTTGCTAAATGAATATAACCATAGAGACTACGCAAAAACTAAACATTCTCTCATAAAAAGCCAAGAGGTGATGGTTACAACCACCAACCACATCCCTCCAGCACTAACATAAACTAACAACCTCTTTCAAAGCTAGATAGACAAGTATGCAAAATACTCATTACAAAAGATGGTCCCAAAATTATAAAAAATATATATCTTTGCAATAAAAAATGTCTTTGCTTCAAATAAACATTAAGATGGTCACAGGAGATACCCAAAACTTGAAGACTCTTTCTTCCCTATGTCATTAGAACTTCCACAATGACCCAACATGCTTTAGTAATGGCATTGCTTACCTTCTTGTCAGCGTCTGCAAATGTCTCTTTAGAAGTATTGAGTGCTTTGTTTTGTCATTGTTTGGGTCTGCACCATCTCTATAACTCATGGCAAAGATGTCTAATGGCTTCCTATTTGCATATCAATTATGAACGTCTCATTCCTTATGTTTCCCGTGAGTGTGTAGCATTTGACTCCTCTCATTACCACCAAGTTTGTTGTCATTTTTCATCTTGATCAATGCCAAAAGCCCAGCAATGCTCGAGCCTAGAGAGAGCCCAACAACTCACGCAGACTGTTGCCCTTCGTAGTAACCACCAAAGCAATCAGCTTAAGCATGTCGTCATGCAAAAAACCCCCATCGAACATTTGTTGCACGAGCTTGTTATCCCAACAGTCGGAAGATTTCACACATTGTCGTTACATTTATCCTAGAAAAACCCTAACAATATGTTCCAAGTAACAATGATTTTCACTTGATACATCTAACAATACACTAAGCAATCAAATAAATAGATTGAAATGAGACTCTCTTCTTATTACATCCGTAGGTATCTTCAATTTCCAAATACAAGACTCTTAATATTTCCACATGCATTCCTCTATACATGTCACATGTCTCTACATATAATATTATTTTGAATATTATCATTAATATCTTCTTCCATTGAAAATGACCATAATGGTCATATTTCTATTTTTAATAAAATCAAAGATAATGATCTCAATTGCAGCTACAATCTTCAACAATTTGCAACATACTTGGTTTATGAGTTGGATTCCATTTTCTCTCTTAAAGAATTATGGAAAGCTTCATCTTTCAGCATATGGGAGGACAGGACCCCTCGAGCTTAGAGTCAGTCAACGAGAACCCATTGTTTGTTGAAGATATCACATGGGTATCTCACTTGTGCTTTAAATCTCTATTTCATATTATCCAATCTGGCTATAGTTTCCTATGATTGGATTTGGTTATTGTATAGTTGAGGATTGAAGTGAAATAACATCTCTAAGGTTATATTTTCATCTCTATATGTTTGGTATTTATGTTGTACAAATTTGAAATCTATTGCATAAATTTCAGTTCACTATTTATTTCTGAAATATATTTGAGAAATTTAAAGTAAATATTTGGTTCTGGATATTATAGGTTTCTACCTCGAAGAAAATATAACAGACCAAATTTGAGAGCTGTAATGTCCCCTTTTTGGGACATTAGAAATATAAAAGGCATATTATATATAATATAAAAATTGAGAGGACTCGAAACATTAAAGGTCAATTTAATATTACAAAGTGGGCAAAAAGGACAAGGAGAGATAAGACGAAAAGCTGGGAGGCAAGTCAGAGTGACAGTAGTGAGGATAAAAGGAGATAACTCTTTCATTTGGGTATGCTTGGATTTATTATTTCAGATTTCAGTTGCTCTCTTGCGAGGGCATTTGGAAAGCTTCACCTTTCAGCTAGTATAAGGATGTAGCCCCTCGCGTTCGCAGACAATGGACTCAAACCCATTGTTCTTGGAGACGTCATATCAAGTGTCTCGAATGTGCTTACAGGTTCTTTTCTTAAGTTTTCCAATCTGACTATTAAGCTGTATTTAGGATTGGATTTTGGAAGTCATTTATTGTATTGTTGTTTCAAGGGGTTTTATGAGAGTTTACCGATTTATGTTGTTGGTTTCTAACGCATTTCCATATGCTTGAATACTAAATCTTTTTTCGAGAAAGAACAGGTTTATTTATATTGGTAAATCTTCTGGTTTCTATTGTTGTTCGTAATACATATGCCTATGGTTTAGCTTCTGAAAATCAGTTTTGAGGAAACAACCGAGTAAATATCTTGGGAATATTTCCTAAGTTTTATATTACTAGTTTTTACTATGCAACTCCACATATATGTGTTATGAATGCTTTCAGGGAAAGAAATCCGTAAATATCCGGTTAAGGATATTTCAATGGTATCAGAGTTGTGCATCTTTCCATTCTGTAAGGTTATTGAGTTTATGAAATTTGGAAAAACCTAGTGCTCACATTTGCACTTCCATAACTGAGATTCAGATTGATACATCGATTTGCAGAAGGTTGGAGTTCCACCTCAAAAACGGTGATTGAAGAGGCTTAGCTATTCGAAATCCAAGGAAATGCAGTCTGAAGAGTCTCAGCTATTCGTAATCCAAAGAAGTAGTGCATCGAACAAGTATTAATAGTTCATTAGATTCTGGTAACAATAGGAGTCGGCGTCAAGTATACTCGTTCTCAATTGGTAGAACAAACCCGTCATTTATCACCATAGTTACATGGATACCAATACCGTGAGGAAAAACAATGATTGGTGTGTAGGATATCAGACTTCAACAATTCCTCAACAATAAAGGAACCGACGACAATCTCTGGTGTGGAGGCAAGAGAACTCAGCGGACGGCTTGAGTTACTCTCATTCTGGTTTATTAACTCTGTCACAGGTGTAGGAAAACAGTGACCAGCTTCACTTCAAGTATTATATGAATCAGGTACAAAAGGTGAAGCTTAATAAATAGCTTAAGTCAAGTCATTTTAGTAGAGAAGATATTGATAGTGGAAGTCGATTGATAGTTTGAAGTTAGTTCAAACCAGCATGAATGAAGTGTTGAAAATAGATTGATACAAGTATGATAAATATATTTCAATCATTGTTTTGTCACTTATGTCAAACTTGTTATTTGTTGGTAAGACAATTGCTTATATGATTTGAGCACTATCATTTATTGTTTGATTGATGAAGAGGATTTGATCAAATGAGGTAACAATAGCATCTAGAGGAAAGGTTGAGTTATGATATTGAAAAGGAGTACAAGGATCAGTTAAGACAGTGATATTATAGTGCATTGATAATCTACTTATGGTTGCAAAGGATAGTTACACTGATTAAGTTCAAAAGAACAAATTAAACAAAGTTTGTTTGCCAAGCTTAACATTCTGCACAATAGGTGCCGAGCAAAGTTAGTGTAAGCCGCGCAGAAAATTAGTTCGAGCCGAGCAAAGACAATTTCAATATAAGCCGAGTAAAACAGTGTAAGTGGAGTAAAGTTTAATTGATGTCGAGCACCACTAAACTTTAGTTTGTGCCAAATTTTTTGACAGTGGATGTCAAGCAACGCAATTTGTGCCAAGCATCAAAAGCCAATTAATGCCAAGTGTTAACATTATGAGAAAGATTGAAAATTCGATGAACTTGAGCCGACAAGTTTGATTTCTTGGATTGTGTGAACTGTGTGGAAGATAAGCTTGATGAGCTAGTGGCACAAAATTCAAGATGAACCGTTTTGAGGCTAATTCAAAGTGGATTGAAAGGAGAAGTTTCTAGAAGGGAATAAAATGAAATGAGGGGTAGATTTATTGAATCCTACCTAATCCAACCTAACCCTAAAAGGACGATGGAGAATGAACAGCAAAATATTTTAATCCTCTATTTATAGAGATGGCTGATCAGAAGCAAGGGTCGTCATGTGCGAGAACTTAAGGAAGACAAGGAGTCTAAGGTATTGCTTCATTCAATGACCTAACAGAAGAAACTGCATTGGCAAGCAAACCAAAAAAGCT
This sequence comes from Cupressus sempervirens, assembly GCA_028749045.1. Lineage (NCBI taxonomy): Eukaryota > Viridiplantae > Streptophyta > Pinopsida > Cupressales > Cupressaceae > Cupressus > Cupressus sempervirens. The sequence goes on from CM053789.1 coordinate 581,750,186, forward strand.
TAAGGGCATGGATGTTTGAAAGGTGAAAAAGCTATCAGAGCTGAAGTGTGTGAAAGTCAAGCAGAATGGAGGACTGAAACAGAAATTTGTAATCAGCAAATGGAGTTCTAAGTTGTTATCAGATCAAGCCTTACTGTTAGTTTCTAATCATTGTACCAATCTAGAATAAATAATTTGGATTAAGGTTGACCTAACAGTCATTTGTAAATCCTTTAACCATGTGACATTCCAAGTGAATGATCTAAAGTCCTCTAACAAGGCTCACTCCTAATAGGGTGATTGAAATCCTTTAACCGGGTCGCATTTAACAATGTATATTGTAACCTTTAATAGGGTTGGCCTTTCACAGGGCATCACTTCAAAAAAGTGAGAATAAGTAGCATGTTACTGGTGGTTTTTCCCAAACTCGGTTTCCACATTAAACCATTGTGTCAAATGTGTTATTGAATATGTTATGTTTCATATTTTCTTTTCTGCAAGTTGATTTTACAGTAACCTACAAGTTTAAGTGATTACATAATCTAATGGATGCATGCATGATGAAAATGTTTTATGGATATGGGTTCACTGAGCTGTGAAAAGTTTTAATTGTACATCTTAAACCTTAGATAACTGATTCACCCCCTCTCTCATTATTCTAAAGAATTCCAACAATTGGAATCAGAGTCATCTGCTTAAGAGGACTAGTTTGAAGGTACTAGAAGCACAAAGATCAAAATGTCAAAAAGATAGGTACCCAAGCCTAATAGAGATAACTTTCCTGCATGGCAAAGTCTAATGAAGCTACACTTAGGAGGTCTTGGAGATCATGCATACACTACCATTGTTGTTGAGCATGTCAATCCTGTTGGAACCCAAACTACTGAAGATCTGATAAAGAAAAAAGAACACAACCAAGCAATGTTGAAGATTGCCTCTACCTTAAGTTATGTCGAGTTTGATGATATCAAGGATTGTGATAGTGCAAAGAAAATGTGGGATGCTCTACACAACATCTATAGAGGTGACAAAAATGTTGTAAGAGCCAATGCTAAAAGTCTTAGAGGTAAGGTCGATGATATAAGAATGCAAGAAGGTGAGAATATTGCTCAATACTGCTCTAGGATAAAAGATGTTAATGCAATAAGAGGAGCTACTGGTACAATAGATGATGATACTATACTAAACAAAGTTTTGAGAACACTGCTGCCTGTATATGCTATTAGAGTTTCTGCAATACAAGAATTGAGATGTATGTTAGGGAATAATCTAACTCTTGAAGATTTGGTAGGTAGGCTCACTGTTTTTGAGCTATCTAACTTTGATAATTATAGACATGAAAATATTGAATATGCTTTCAACGCTAAGTTGTCATTAAAGGAACCTGATGAGAAGAAGAAGAAAAAAAAAGTTGTGTCCAATGACAGTGATACAAATGAGGAAGATGTAGATCAACTTGAAGCACTACTGGCAAGGAGATTTCACGGAGGTAAAGGCAAGTTCAAAGGTAAGTTACCTATTATGTGTTTCAATTGCAATGAGGTTGGTCATATTATTGCTAAATGTCCAGAGAAGAATAATTAGAAAGGTGGAGACAAGTACAAAAGTAGAAGATCTGAAGACAGCAAAGATTATAAAGAGGTAAGACATCTTGATACATCGTTGAAGAGGAAACAAGAGATGGATCTGACGATTATGATGATGAAGTGGTGTATGTTGTAATGAAGGATGAATCCGTTGAGGATGAGGCAACAACACTAGTGTCTTGTGTGCACAAGAATGACAGATGGATCATTGACAGTGGGTGTTCACATCATATCACTGAAGATAAAAGTAAGTTCATTACCTTGAATTATTATGATGGAAATAGTGTAAGGTTTGGTAGTGATGCACCATGTCTAATAAAAGGAAAAGGTTCTATCAAGCTCACAGAAAAAAATTTGTGACAATGCTTATTATGTTGAAGGACTCAACTATAATTTGTTGAGTGTGTCACAACTGAATAATTTGGGTTGTAAGGTTGAGTTTAAGAACAAGATTGTTTAGATATATGATACTGATAGAAAACTGATTGGAAAAGGCTATCAAATTAGAGGTAATATATTCTACCTTGATATAGAGGATGCTACTTGTTTAATTGTAGAATTTGATGATGTGTGGCTATGGCACAAGAGGTTATGTAATGTTAATTTTGATAACTTATTTAGTATCAGTAACATGAGAAAAGTCAAAAGTTTGCCTAAGTTGAAGAAGCCAGACAATATAATTTGCAAATAATGTCAGTTAGGTAAAATGACTAAGTCAAGTTTTAAGAGTAAGACTCATACTTCTAAAAGAATATTAGAGATTGTTCACACTGACTTGTGTGGACCAATTGAAGTGCAAAGCTATAAAGGAGATAAGTACATTATGTTGCTTGTTGATAATTATTCTAGAATGATAATTGTTATGTTTCTGAAATGGAAATTTGATGCTTTCCAAATGTTTAAGTGGTACTTAGCAAGGGTTGAGAAGGAAACAGGTAAAACTCTGAAATGTTTGAGATCTGACAGAGGAGGAGAAATACATCAAATGAGTTTGAGATGTTTTGTAATGACAGAGGAATCAAAAGACAGACATCTGCTCCTAGAACCCCTCCACAAAATGGAATTGTTGAAAAGAGGAATAGGTTTGTAATGGACTGTGCTAGGACACTCGTGATGGAGAAGAATGTTGCTTTGAAATACTGGAGAGAAGTTGTAAGTACAACTGTCTATACCTTGAACCATATACAAGTCAAGAAAGGTACTCATTCAACACTTTTGAACTATAGTATGAATACTCACCCAATGTAAAATATTTTAAGGTATTTGGAAACAAGTGTTATATTCTTAAGGATTTCAAGAATGGTAAACTAGATGCAAATAGTGAAGAAGGTATATTCCTTGGTTATTCCACAAGAAGTAAAGCTTATAAGAGTTTATATACTAACACTCACAAAGTTGTGGAAAGTGCAAATGTGAAATTTGATGAATATACAGAAGTATATGAGGCTGAACCTATGAAGAAACTAGAAGAATATAAATCATTTGTATATTTTTATAAAGGTAAGCCTACTGAAGAAGATGTTGTAAATCAAGTTGCAAACCAACAGCAAGTTTCAGTGACTGTCGAGTCACACACTATGAATGTCGAGTTGCATTTAGAAACCGAGCTACATTCAAGTGTCAAGCTACAGAACGAAGTTGTTGCACATTCTAATTTTGAGATTAGTGTACATGAAAGAGATGTTGAACTACCTGACAGAGATCTACATAGTGATTCTGAATTTGAGAGACCAAATGAAGAAAACAAAGCAGAACCAAGATTGTCTAAGTATGTCAAGAGACATCACCCTGTTGCACAAATCATTAATGATAAAGATGCTAGACCAATGATAAAAAACAAGTTGAGAAGTGATACATGTTTGTTGAGCATGCAAAAACCTAAAACAATGAAAAATGCCTTAGAAGATGTGAATTGGAGTAAAGCCATGAAAGAAAAGATTGAACAAATTGAGAAAAATAAGACATGGACTCTAGTTCCTACACCAAAAGTCAAAAATGTAATTGGTACCACGTGGGTATACAGAAACAAGTTAGAGGAAAAAGGTGAAGTCACAAGGAACAAGGCAACATTAGTATGTAAAAGACATGCACAAGAAGAAGGGATGGACTATGGAGAGACATTCGCTCCTGTTGCAAGGTTGAAAGGAGTAAGAACTCTGCGTGCTTAGGGATGGACTATGGAGAGACATTCGCTCCTGTTGCAAGGTTGAAAGGAGTAAGAACTCTGCGTGCTTACTCTGCATACAAAGGTTTCAAAGTTTATCAAATGGATTAAAATCTGCATTTCTGAATGGTATATTAGAGGAAGAGATTTATACAGAACAGCTAAAAAGATTTGTTAATGCTGACAACAAAAACATGGTATGTAGACTACACAAAGCTTTATATGGTTTGAAGCAAGCACCAAGAGCATGGTATGAAAGGCTTCATAATTATCTTGTGAAAATTGGATTTGAGAGAACTGATGATAACATCAATCTGTACCTGAAGACAGAAAAAAGCAAAGGTATTTTGTTATCTGAAATTTTTGTTGATGATATCATATTTGGAGGTCAAGATACTTTATGTAAGGCTTTTGCAAATGAAATAAAAAAAGAATTTGAGATATCTATGTTTGGAGAGATTAAATTCCTTGTGGGTTTGCAAGTACATCAAATGAAGTATGGTATATACATCACTCAGTGAAAGTATGATAAGGAGATACTGAAAACTTTTGGATTGGAAGATTGAAAACATAAATTGTCAAAGAATGATGATTCAGCTGAGGTGTATCAAACATTATACAGGTCTATGATTGGCAAATTACAATATGTAGTACATAATAGACCTGATATTGCATTATCTGTAGGGATAGTTGCAAGATTATCTACTAATCCCAAGAAGAATCATTTGATGGTTGTTAACAGAATAATGAGATATCTAAAAGGAACAGAAGGCTATGGTCTATACTGCAAGAAAAATAAGAAATTTGAATTAAGGGCCTAGACTGATGCTGATTGCGCTGGAAATATTGATGACAAAAAGAACACCAGTGAAGCATTTTTCTTAGGCAAAAGGCTAGTTACTTAGATTAACAAGAAACATAATTGTATATCTCAATCTACTGTTGAAGTTGAACATGTTGTTGCAGTAAATTGTACAAACATTGTATGGATCAAACAGCTACTTAAAGGTATGAAGGAAGAAATCACTAAACCTGTGATACTTTATTGTGATAATACAAGTGTTATAAATATATCAAAGAATCTTGTGATGCACACAAAGACTAAGCACATTACAACCAAATTTCATTATTTGAGAGAATTAGTTGAAGATAAAGAGGTGAAGATGGAATATGTTAATACAAAAGAGCAAATTGTTGATATCTTCACAAAAGCATTACCTAAATATGCTCATGAGTATCTAAGAGGTAAACTAGGGGTGATACCCTATCAAAGGCTATCTAAGAAGTATGAGGAGTGCCCTGCATCAAACAAGATGATTGACATATGTTATACATTGATGCACGGAATCTTACTTTAGGAGCTGCCTAAAAGTAATCAAAGAGCTGAAGTTACAAATCAGTCACAAGCTAGGGGATCGAGGGAGAAACTGAAAATATTCATATTTGCATATGAAGACGACACGTCTTTGGCATTTTTGTCAAAGAGGGAGAAAGTGTACTAAGTTCACGAAATCATTAAGAGAAAAAAGACATAAAGAGGGAGAAATCCAGATAGAAGATACAAAACTATGGAATATCTACTCAAAAGGGAGAAAGTGTACCTGTTGATTACATGTACCAAGTAAGAGGGAGTTAATGTGAAAGGAGATATAAGAAGTGATCCAGAGGGAGTCATATGATGAGTTGATTGATTGATTGATTGTTTGTTGATCAGAACAGAATTTTGTAACCTATTAAGAAGATGAAAGTTGCTTATAGAGGGAGAGATTTCAATACAGAGAATTATTTTCTTTTTGGTATTTTGTTGGTCATACTGATTAAGGTTGGTCAGTTTGGTTTGCCATCAATGTCAAAGAGGAAGATTGTTGAAAACAAATTGATACAAGTATGATAAATATGTTTCAATCATTGTTTTGTCACTGATGTCAAATGTGCTACTTACTAGTAAGACAATTGCTTATATGATTTGAGTACTATCATTTATTGTTTGATTCATGAAGAGGATTTGATCAAATGAGGTAACAACAACACCTAGAGGAAAGGTTGAGCTATGATATTCAGAAGGAGTACAAGGATCAGTTAAGACAATGATATTATAGTGCATTGATAATCTACTTATGGTTGCAAAGGATGGTTACACTGATTAAGTTCAAAAGAACAAGTTAAATGAAATTTGTATGTCAAGCTTAACATTCTGCACAGTAGGTGCCGAGCAAAGTTAGTGTAAGCCAAGCAGAAAATCAGCTGGGGTCAAGAAAAGACAATTTCAGTATAAGCCGAGTGAAACAGTGTAAGCCAAGTAAAGTTTAGTTGATGTCGAACACCAGTAAACTTTAGGTTGTGCCGAGTGTTTTGACAGTGGATGTTGAGCAACGTAGTATGTGTCGAGCATTAGAAGCCAAGTAATTAATTGCCCAATGTCAGCATTATGAGAAAGATCGAGGATTCGATGAATGTGAACCGACAAGTTTGATTTCTTGGATTGTGTGAATCGTGTGGAAGATAAGCTTGATGAGTTGTTTTGACATTGGATGTCAAGCAACGCAATGTGTCGAGCATCAGAAGCTAGTTAATGTCGAGTGTCAGCATTATGAGAAAGATTGAGAATTCAATGAATCTGAGCCAACAAGTTTGATTTCTTGGATTGTGTGAACAGTGTGGAAGACAACCTTGATGAGTTTTTTTGACAATGGATGTCAAGCAACCCAGTATGTATCAAGCATTAGAAGTCAGTTAATGCCAAGTGTCAACATTATGAGAAAGATTGAGAATTCGATGAATCTGAGCCAACAAGTTTGATTTATTGGATTGTGTGAACTGTGTGGAAGATAAGCGTGATGAGCTGATGGCACAGAATTCAAGATGAATCGTTTTGAGGCTAATTCAAAGTGGATTGAAAGGAGAAGTTTCTAGAAGAGAATAAAATGAAATGAGGGGTAAATTCATTGAATCCTACCTAATCCAACCTAACCCTAAAAGGATGATGGAAAATGAACGGCAAAATATCTTAATTCTCTATATATAGAGATGGTTGGTCAGAAGCAAGGGTTGTCATGTATGAGAACCTCTAGGGTATTGCTTCATTCACTGACCTAAGAGAAGAGATTGCATTGGCAAGCAAAGCAAAAAGGCTTAAGGGTATGGATGCTTGAAGGGTGAACAAGCTATCAGAGTTGAAGCATGTGAAAGGCAAGCAGAATGGAAGACTGAAAGAGAGATCTGTAATCTACAAATAGAGTTGTAAGTTGTTATCAGATCAAGCCTTACTATTACTTTCTAATCATTGTACCAGTCTAGGGTAAATCCTTTTGATTAAGGTTGACCTAACAGTCATTTGTAAATCCTTTAACTGGGTGACATTCCACATGAATGATCTAAAGTCCTTTAACAAAACTCACTGCTAATAGGGTGATTGAAATCCTTTAACTGGGTCACATTTAACAGTGTGTATTGTAACCTTTAACAAGGTTGACCTTTCACAAGACATCACTTCAGAAGAGTGAGAATGAGTAGCATGTTACTGGTGGGTTTCCCCAAATTGGGTTTCCATGTTAAATCATTGTGTCGAATGTGTTATTGAATCTATTATGTTTCATGTTTACATTTCTACAAGTTGATTTGATAGTAACCTACAAGTTTAAGTGATTGCTTAATCTAATGGATGCATGCATGATGAACATGTTTTATGGATATGGGTTCACTAAGGTGTAAAAAGTTTTAATTGTACATCTGGACCTTGGATAATTGATTCACCCCCCATCTCAATTATTCTAAAAAATGCCAACATGGAGGCAACTTGCGATATCGGCCATTCAAAAGATGATGGCACAATCACATCTAGCTAACTATGAAATTAGTAGACGGCTCTAGTATAGTTAGGAGGGAAGTTTGAACACATGCAAGGGGAAACTGAGGGTAGTCAGGCTAGCCAGACTGAAGTTGATTGACTAGGATAGACGACAGTATAATTAATACAGCATTGGCAGTCAGTACGAGAGTGAAAATCTAATGCGGGCAGCAGCACTAGGCATGGTCATTGGAAGTCAGCCATCCAACACACCCAAGCATACACTCTAGGGGCCACTAAATAGTGAGCATCCTTGACAAAAAGTACTCAAGATAGCACAAACCTCTCCGAACATAGCATTCACTCCAAAGCGTCTCGTGAGTGTCACCTCCTCACGACACATAATCAGACAAAGTATGAGCATAAGGAAGGAATCACGCGGACAACAAGCTCTCCTCACACACAGAATCCAAATACGATTATCCTTTGGTTATATCCACACATCTGATTTAATGCAAGAATAAGCAATTCTGTGGGCGGAATTATTTTGCAGAGTCATTTTTAAGACACGTTCGGGCAGGATTAAAAAAGAGAGAATTGTTAAAAGCACTATCTTAAGCTGATATTTCTTGTGGCAGGTGAGATGGCAAAATTAAATGGCAAGAATCCCATACGAAACAGAGTAGAAAATCGAAGGCGTAATAAGTTATTTCATGCGTTAAAACTAAACCCGGTGAGGTGTCGGGTCCAGCCTGGACGTAACTATAGATGCAGTGGGAGTTGCATAATCACATGAAACATAACAACTGAACATAAGAATATTTGGTAACGGGTGGTTTAGTAGACGATATTGTTTGCGGAAGAAACCTCAATATGCTTGCAGTTAAGTAATTGCAAAAAGCAATCATTGAGTTATATTCGTGGATGGGTATAGATGCTTACAGTTTATGAATAATGAAGGATATCTTGTGAGCATTACCAGTCGAAATGATATTCAGGTATGGGATTTGAATAGACAAGCATTAGCACGTTATATCCAGTAGGAATCGAACATCATTGCATTTACTGTTATTCAGGGAACTTCTTGCATGTATCTTGGTGATGACCTAGGAAATGTTGCTATTGCCAAATATGAACAAGAAAAGGGTGAAATTTCTCGGATGCCCTATCATATTCCTATACACATAGTACAAGAATCTTCAAAAGATCTAGATCGTTTTCCATCTTCTGTGGTTGGCATTTATCCACAACCATCTTCTTCTGGCACCAGGGTGGTTCTTACATATGAAAATGGATTGATTATTCTGTGGGATTTGTATAAAGCATATGCTGTTGCAGTCAGAGGTGATGCAAATCTTCATTTAAAGAATGATAATGCAGCCAGTTCCACAAGGATCAGAAATGAAACAATAGGGGTAGAAGCAAATGATAGCGATGAAGAGAAAGAAATTTGTTGTGCTTGTTGGGCATCTGTGGATGGGAGTATACTTGTTGTGGGATATACTGATGGAGATATTTTGTTGTAATGAGAGTATGTGGTTGAGATAATAATTCCTGAGATATGTTTTGCTATACTATTGTATGATCATCATTGTATGTTAACCGTCTATAATCATAAAATAGGAGAGTTGGAATTCTCAGAATATTAGACTAGCTTTTATATGTGTATTGTCTTTCCTTGGTATTTGTTCAAGAGTATTTGGTCTCAAAATCTTTATATGACCAATCTAATATAGTTCGAACATCTTCTGAAGAAGGATATCCAGTTATAGGAATCAAGAAAGGTACTATGAAGCTACAAGAGCAGTCAGCCCAGAATTCGGATATAAGAGCAGAAATACTCGACATTCACAAAGAATATCAAAAACTTCTTAACCAAGTTATGAATGACTTACCGTTCAATGATTACTTGGAACTTCATCTAGAAAAGAAAAATAAGACAGATATGACAAAAAGAAAGTACTTTGAGTTAATTCAAGATCTCCTTGAAAAAGACCAGTGCACAAATTTGTATGAAGAATTTCCAACAGGCCAAATTCATCTAATGGAGGATCTTGAAAAAGAACAGTGAACCACCATTGATTTGCAGTCCTCTCGTGATCACGCAAAAGTTGTTACACAGGGTGCAAGTTTCTCTGTTGGTGAATTGGAGGTTAGTTTTGACAGGCAAATTGATGAGATAGGTTGCACACGAGGTAATAGCAGGTCGGGGTCCTTGTATGATGAGCCCTTGTATGCAAATGATAACATGGCAACACTTTGGCCTTTGCATACAAATCTAGAAAACAAGGGAAAGAATGCCTATGATTTTGAGAGATGTGATGAACCATGTATTTCTTATGCCCATGACATAAAATTAGACGAACATACGGAGATGACACTGCAAAGCGATGAACCGCTTCAAAATGACACTCGTGAAATGCATACTTTAAAGAACCGAGTTGTGGCATCTATGGTACATTATGACAGCACTCACATGATGGTTGAGAATCTCTACAAGAAGGCAAAAAGGGAAAAGAAAGGAGATTGGCCTGTTGCTGATCTACAGGTGGTCAAAACAGCCCTTGAATCTATGAAGTCAAATTACTTATGTTTGCTTTCCGACAGGGATTATAATCTTAAGGTTGTTGGATACTTTATCAACTAATTGAATAAAGAAAGGAATGAGATTAAGAAGCTCAACAGGGAGCTTAAGTATGTTCGTGAGGCATTGGTTGATACTCAGTTTTCTCTTCAAGAAGCAAAAAACTAGATTCGGAGCACAAATTATCTTAGGGAACATGAGGATTAAGTGACGTAAGGATTTTTCCAAGAGGTAATTGATGAACTTGATAGTATTCAGCAGACGTATGATTTGGATAGTTGCCCCAAGCAACCAAGTTCCAAAATTTCAGATCACTTTCAATTTATAGACCCTTTGTTTGAGGTACATGCTGTTTGGATTTCCGATAACCCATTTTTTGAGGTAGAAGAGAGAGTTCCTCTTGAAGAGAATGACCTTGACTTCGGAGATTCAGATCAAGCTACAATTCTTAACAGCGAACCTTGGTCACAAGATTGGTGTGGTGAAGTGACTACAGCTGCTCCTCTTTCGTTCAACCTTTACATGGTCCCGAATTCTAACTTATTTAGAGGTTGGATGGATTTCTTATTTCAGCAATTAAACAGGTCCTGGCGGAGGATTGAGGAGAGTTATGTGTTGGTCATAGGGAATGCTTTTCAACTTCATTCTTTCTCATGACCCCTATGTATTTATGGATTCTTCAAAGTGATGATGGCAATATTATCTTTTATGTGCCCTTGATGTTGATTTCAACTTTTGGGCAGCTCGTTTCCTACATCATCTATTTAGGATGGGTCGTCACCGCCTACTGGGGTATACATAGCTTTTGGATACATTTTTATCTCATTATATCATCTGGTTATGCCATCAGTGTTTGGGATCCAGGTGTCGGCCGTATATATCTATGGCTGGTTGAGAGTTGGGTCGCAATTCTACTCAATTTGAGTTTGGTTACAATGGCATTCATAGTTTACAGCCCTCAGGGGCAATGACATTGCTTGGATTAACATGGGATCCAAGGATCTAGTTGATGGATGGATTGCAGTTTGACACCTTCCTTCCTAGTATGCCAGGACTTATCCTCAGATCGGGCTACAGAGCTACCTACAGATTTATAGGGAATCCTGGTATTAATTGCTTGAGGACAAGCAATTTCAAGGAGGGGAGATTTGTAATGTCCTCTTTATGGGACATTAGAAATATAAAAGGCATAATATTAAAATTGAGTGGACTCGAAATATTAAAGGTCAATTTAATATTACAAAGTGAGCAAAAAGGACAAGGAGAGATAAGACGAAAAGTCGGAAGGGAAGTCTAAAAGTCACAGCTATGAGGATAGAAGGAGATGAGAGACCCTTTCATTTGGGTATGGTTGATTTATTATTTAGTTTTCAATTTCTCTCTTGCGAGAGTATTTGGAAAGCTTCAACTTTCAACTAGTATGAGAACATAGCCCCTTGTGCCGGTAGACAGTGGACGCAAACCCATTGTCCTTGGAGACATCACATCAGGTGTCCCGCATGTGCTTACAAGTTCTTCTCTTAAGTTTTCCAATCTGATTGTAAAGCTTTATTTAGGATTGGATTTTGGAAGCCGGTTATTGTATTACTATTGTATAATACAATAACTTTGTTTTAAGGAGTTTTTATGAGAGTTTATTGGTTTTGTGCTGTTGGTTTGTAACGCATTCTATATGCTTGAATTCCTAACTATAATTTTGAAAAGAACGGGTTTATATCTATTGGAGGATCTATTGTTTTTTTCCTATTGTTGTTCATAATACATTTGCCTATGGTTTAAGTTGGCTTTGAGGAAACAATTGGGTTTACAACTATTGGGGATATTGTCTAGGATTTATATTATTGGTTTTTACTATGCAACTTCACATATATGTGTTCTAAATGCTTTCTGTGAAAGAAATCCGTAAATATCCAGTTAGGGATATTTCAAGACCAATGCATAAGGACTGATCTAAAAACTAGATATACCATCTCCTATCTAGTAGAAATTGACTCAATAAGCACAAAAAAACTAAAATATTCTTTGCAGGATATTTTGGATTTATAGATGAAATCCAAAATACTCTATCCACAATGGGATTTATGTAAAACTTAGACAATTACTTGTCACACCCATGCCATGAAAGCATTGTTTACACAGAAAGGAGCATTATAAAGTCAAAAGGGGCTGACTGGGTTTATTATCTTTGCCAACCAACTTATTTGTTTTTAAATAAATTAAATGTATTTTTTCTTAGGACCAACTCCCTTGAGATGAAGACAAAGGGCATGTAGTTGAGGAGTAGAGTCGTGTGATTACCTCAAACAAGAACAAACAACAGGCAACGATTATCTTTAAGAGCAGAGAACATTGAGAAAAGTTTATGAGCAGCGATTCACTTAGAAGGTAAAAGGTAGGGAGATAATCACAGTCATAAGAGGATGAATAAGGAGACATGAATAGGAAACAAACAATAGGCAGCAATTATCTTAAAGATCAGAGCACTGAATAAGGTTTATGAGCAATGATTCGCTTAAAAGGTAAAAATAAGGGGATAATCACAGTCATAAGAAAATTAGCATTGAATTCAAATTAAATATGATTAACAGTAATACAAGCACCCCACTAGGTAGACCACCCCATTTTGGATATCCAATGTGCCTATCACTTGGGGCCAAGAGGGTAAGTATCCACTCTTGACCTTAGTGTAAGAATTACTCCAGGCCAACCTATCATCTTTAATAACTGGAAACACGAATAGGGAGGGCAGATACAAGAATCCCACTATGTAAACCACCCCATGTTGGATGTCCAATGTCCCGGCTACTGGGGACCAAGAGGGCTTGTGTCCACTCTTGAGCTTAACGTGAGGATTGCTTCAGCCCAACCTATCATGCTCCCTCATTCAAACCCTATTATGATTGAATAATTGTAATGTCCCCTATTAGGTTCAAACATTATTATTACATAACTCAAATTCTACATTGTATGTCCTACGATACAATGATTCAAGCTAAAATATTCATAAAAAAAAAAAGAATAATTAATTCATTTAATCAGATTAAATTATCTGTATGGAACATTACTACACTCATTTCCAATCTGATTACCAGGACAACTTAATGACAGAAAGAGTAGGTGTTATCCAAGGTTCTAGATACCAACTGCAATTGGCTCCCTTAAAATTTACAGATACAAGCTGTTAGCCTATCTTGGGACTATGCACGCAAGGTACTCAGGGTCGCTGATCTCTACCCTATCTTGGGACAAATAACCATTGCTTGGATTTATACAAGCCACTCCTTGGTAATATCTTTCTCTTTCCTTCTCAATTTAATAGTAATAGGACTGAGTGTATATATATATATATATATATATATATATGAACATATATACTAATTAAATGTTTGTTGTTCTGTTATTATGAATTTACAATTCTGATTTCAGTATGATTAACATACATATAATATTTACACACATTAGTCCATATATGAACACATATCTCTATAAGAATTCAAAAATAGTATTACATATCCATATAATAATTATAGTTTCAGGCTTACCATTATTAATATATAACTAAGTTACCAGATTCTCTCCTGGACCTAGGAATTCCTAGTTCAATTCTCTCAAAAGTCTGGTCTGTATCAGATTCTGTCAAAAGTCTGCCGTAGAGACTGAATTTAACTGAGAATTCTCTGAGAGGAACCCTGGCAGAATTTAGAAAACTTTTGGGCAACTTTGGTTTCCAGCAGAGGAACCCAAACAGAATTTAGGAGAATTTTGAGAGAATTTGTTTGAAATACACCCTTTTGCTTACTTTTTAAAAAAGCTTTTTTTTGCCAAATTAGACTCAAATTACTATTAATCATATTTAATTTGAATTCAATGCTACTTGAGAAGAGGAATTGAGCTGCATAAAAGTGCCACACATCTATTATGGAATGTATGTAATACCATAATTCGTGCATATAGCCTAACATGTATAAAAAACTATAGATTGAACAAAATTTAAAGAGATCTTTACTGTGGATAATTCTAGATACAAAGCTTGCTTTCTTGGCTAATCCAATCTGATCCAAAGCCGCTGTCTTTGAATCATCAAGTATGATAGTAATGTGTGAAGCTTACAATGTAGCAAAAATCACAACCTTGACCTAAAATGGGCTTACAGCATTACTTTTTGTGCTTCTAATTTGCAACAGCAAAATAACGATGATTTACCTGATGTTTTTTTATGATATTTGATCAATGATAGCTGATTAGCAATGTTAAAATTATTGTTTTTGAATTGAAACATTGATATGGTGGTGTATTTTGCTATGTTACTTTAATATTGGTGTATGAACTTTTTTTCTGCTACGTATATATATATATATATATATATATATATATATTCTTGTATGGACAAACCCAAAACGAATCCAAACCCAACCCAAAAAGAAATTGAACGAATTTCGAACCTAAATCTTGAACCTGAATCCGAACTGGCAACTTAGATATATAATTATAATTTTGCGCTGACCATTAGTAATATATAATTACAATTCGAAGCTTACCCTTGTATATATATATATGAGATCATATGATAGCTTTCAATCATTAAAAATCAATGAATTAGGCTCTAATTCAAAAATCAATGAATTAGGCTCATAGTAAATGATTGTATAGCTTCAATGAAGAATATTCTTCATATTTTATAATATTATCTTGTTAGTATTATTATTTCTCATCAGTTTGATCATCCAAAGTTCATTCTATATTCATCCTTTGATGAGCACCAATTATAAAATAATAGTTCTGATCATTCCTCTATGATCCTTTGATAGTATCTGACCAGTTATTCCAATAGGCAATTCACTCGAATAGAGCAGATCCAAACTGGGCTGAGTAAAAGAGGTCATATTCTGATGATGATCTGAATGAATGACGCTGAGTGCCTTCGTATATCTTGTGAAAAGACACAACACCAAATGTTATGTCTCATTAGTTTCTCCTTCCCAATGCACCTCTTTGTTACAAATCAATGTATTCACAAATTTATCGATTGGTCTTCTTACTAATTGTTAACTTCTTAGTTATCATTGATATATTCTAATTGCTGCTTAATGGTCACTGTTTATATGCTACGTTGTTCAGCCCCTCCATCCCTAAGAATACTTTCTTCGACAGATATCACTGTATGACACAATTGAATCATTTTGATTTGTGCCTAATATTTCATAATAAACTTTAATATGACCTGAGATCGAGATAAAATATGTATAGCAGCTTAGTGGCAACACTTTTGAAAATATTGGTGCAGTTCCTCGAGCTAGTCATTTGCGAAGATTCATCAATTAAGCCTTGGTTGTGTAAACCATACGACTCATTGTCGTTCTTATAAATTTCCTTTAGTATCTCATTGTAACAAATATTAATTTGCAGAATAGGGAGCAAAGATATCAAACTCGCCACGAGTTTGGCAATCTGGCAAGCGGAGTCAGCCTTCCCAAGTAATGGCACCTCAGCTGCCCGGCTTGCCGTACTTTGCCTCATGACTCACCTAACTCAGCGAGTTGGCAAAACTCTCCAAACTTGTTGAGTTACATGGGCCATGACTCAGCCACGCGACTAAACATTTTGTAAAGCAAAAAAACATAAAAATTTAACATTTCTTTACTGGATTTTTTTTTCACATTTCTTTTTCTTATAACCTTACAAGGCCTTCTAATTGCTAGATATGGGAAGAAGAGAGGAAAAGTTAGAGAGCATCAAGGAGACCACAAATCAATTTCACCGGGGGGGGGGGGGGGGGAGAGGAAAAATAAGCTTGCATTGGGAGCATTAAGGAGTCAATAACAACACTTCTCAACTCATTTGCAAAAGGTAAGTGTTGGGAGCATTAAGGAGTAAATAACAACACTTCCCAACTCATTTGCAAGAGGTAAGTGTTAAACTTTGTAGATTTTCTTGATTATATTTTGTATGTTAATGTATTGTTCATTGTTTGTAATATTATTAAGTTCTAAGTTAAGGTTGCCGGTTTGGATTTTGGTGCGGATGCGGGTTCTAAATTCGTCCAAATTTTTTTGGGTTGGGTTCAATTTCATTTTGGTTCATCCATACAAAAACATTTTTTTTCAAATGTGTGTATATATATATGCAGCAACAAATAAGTCCATACATCACTATGCTAATAGTAAAGCAACATAGCAAAATACACCACCATAGCTATGTTTCAGTTCAATAGAATATTACTTACACCATTTAGTCATACATACAACATG
This sequence comes from Cupressus sempervirens, assembly GCA_028749045.1. NCBI lineage: Eukaryota > Viridiplantae > Streptophyta > Pinopsida > Cupressales > Cupressaceae > Cupressus > Cupressus sempervirens. Next base: position 581,766,534 of record CM053789.1, read on the forward strand.
ATACACTTCCCTGGTCACATGCATGGGACATATTTCCATATCCAGGGGACAGTTTGAGAATGGAAGGAATTGTCAAAAGGTAAGTGCAGTTATTTGAATTTTTATTTTGTATTAGTAAGAGGATTTCCATCCAGGCTATATAATATGTTGAGATTCAAATTTTAAACCCAATTCAAAGATATCATATTGTTTTTATAGAAAATCCTCTATGATTGTCAATTAGGATGTCATCTATTGTCAATTAGGATTCCCTCTATAAGAAAGTTTCATTTTCATTCACAAATGCATAAATGACATATGAACCATCTTTTTGGTATTTTAAGTGGTCACTTTAAGGCTGGAAGGATCAAATAGGCCAAATTAGGCCCAAAAAAACACTTTAAAAGGTCTAAAAGAAAATGTTTTGAGACTAAATTCAGCCCAGGTTTGGCCGTTGGGCAGCAAATTCTTCAAAATTCGCTGCAAAAACTGCACGGGTTCCTCTGACAGAATTTACAGCAAATTCATAGCTCTGTGGGCGAAGCTGGAGAGAACTTGCAAGGCCCAGACCTGTACATAATCAAACCAGACTTTGAGGGTTGTTGGAGAGAATTTGGAAACTTAGGTTTTAATTTGTAAATCTTGAATGTTTTTTATTAAATTGCGTAAATAGAAGCATAAGCAAACCCTGCAATTTTTTTCGAACAAATTTGCAAACATGTATCTATAATTTTCTCAAGAAAAATGTACGGTTTTCTGATTTATTTTATTAGTCTAATGTTATAACTTTGTAACATTTTGAATTTACTTATTGCAGTAACCATAACTTCCATTTTCCACAATGCCTACAAAGGATCCGGCTTGGAAATATACCAAGGATTTTCTTGGCAGAAAAAAAATCAAACAAAATGTTTCATTTGTAAAACTAAAAATTCTAGTGGCATCAATAGATTCAAATACATTGTTGCTAGCATTCTTGAGCATGATATTACTATGTGCACTAAACAAACTGCTGAGGCAAAATGTTTTTATTATGTCCTTTTAGAGACACATGAACAAGAAAAGATAACTACAAAGAAGCAACTTGATGAGTTAAATGTTATTGGATCCCATGCTCCCACATCCGCATCAGCAAGTTGTGTTGGAGGGGGTTCTACTAGGCCTCAATTTCGTCCTAGTGTTTTTGCACCTGATAGTGGCACTATTACATTTCATCCTAAAGTGCAGAAGTCAAGATTGGGTAGTTATTTTATGCCATGTACTACTCTTGGCATACAACCCTTGCTTGTTGGAACAAGGAGATTCATGATGCTGCCAAAAAACAAATTTGCAAATTTTGGTACTTTTGCAACATTCCATTTGTTGCATCCAAGTAATTCTTATTTATTTGTTTGCTTTAAGTTTAAAGTCAAAATTTTCAATCCGTAGTTTAAATTTGAGACTTTGAAGTTGAAGTCAACTTTGTCTAATCATAGATTCATAATGATTTGTCATCTAATCATAATCTATTTCTGACAGGTCTCCTTATTGGCAAGTTAGGATACATGTCATAGCCATTTGTGGTGTGGGGTTTAAAGCTCCTACTAATGCTAAGTGGAGTGGCCCCCTCTTAGATGAAATGGTTGAGGATAGCAAACTTGAGCTAGAGGACCATCGAAAGTCATGGACCGAAAAGGGTTGCACCATGATGACAAATGGTTGGACGGATAGGAGCACTCCTAAATTTCCTTGTTTCCTATGGAGGTGATTGATCATTTAGCTTCCCTACATGCATTGTGATTAAATAATATAAATTCAGATTTGTTGATTGATCCATGATAATTAATTTGTTTGCTCTATTTAAATTTGTAGGATCAACCATATTCCTAAAATCTATTGATGCTTCCTCACATGTTAAACACACTACATACTTATGTGAAGTTATTGAGGAAGTCATAGAAGAGGTGGGGAAAGAAAATATGGTGCAGTGGTGAAAGATAATACAGTAAGTTATGTTGCTGCAAGTAAACTTTTAAGTTTTAACTTTTCAAGTTTTGAAAATTTGATGGAGAGACATCTATAATTAATTTAAAATTGTTGCAGGTAAAAATTTGGTGGAGAGGCACCCCAAAACTCTGTGGTCTCCATGTGTGGCCCATTGCCTTGATCTCATGTTGGAGGATATTGGCATGCTTGATTAGGTCAAATCATGTGTTGAAAGGGCCAAGAATATCTGCATGTTTGTCTACAATGATGCATTGATCCTTAGCACAATGAGGCAATACATTGGTCAAAAGGAGTTAGCTCGTCCTGATATCACAAGATTTGCCTGAAGTTTTCACACATTGAAATCCTTGTGGACATCAAGGAGAGATTTGAGGCATATGTTTGTTGGGGTGGACATCAAGGAGAGATTTGAGGCATATGTTTGTTGGGGTGGAGTGGACTTCCTCTTCCTTTGCTACTACTACTACAAGGATAGATGTGGCAAATTTCATTTTTGATAGGGTTGGCTTTTGGACCCCTTCTCAAGAAATTTGGAAGTAAATTTATTAAAATTTAACATTTAGCATTTACTCGTTTGATAGTTTAGTTAAACTTCTAATTTATATGCATATTTTTATTTGTTTTGCAAGTTTGTAATTTGCTTATTTTTTATTTAATTTGCGACTTAACTATTTTTTTTACATTATACGAAGGTTATTGAGTTGCTCGTAGTTTTACTATGAGTTGTTAATTGGGAGAAGCCCTCTATGTGTAATGTCTCATTTTTTAGCATTCATAGCATGATGTTGTCGTTAGCGTATTTCCCCATGGTCCCGTAGGCTAACCAGGACATTAAAGGGACTTAGAGGCCATTTGGCCTAGATAGTTTCAGTTGCAAGTCTTTCTGAGGGGTTTTGAGGCAACTTTGGGCATACTATTTATAGTAAGTCATCTTGGGCATGGGTGGACATCCAGTGGCAGCGGTATGTTGATGGTAATTGTTTAAAATCGGCAAAAACACTTGTTTATTATTGATAAGATTTGTTTTGCATTGATAAAGCTATTTTATAAAGTTAAATTTAAATATTTAACTTTATTAATGGATAGACTATAGTTTATGAAAAATATTTAAATTAAAAGAGTCCCCTTTATTTTATAACATTGGAGACATAAGTTATATAAAAGGAGTAATGTTTTCTCCCACATTGAGAAAACGAAAGATTGAGCTCTTGTGAGAACACTATAAAAGAAAGGGAAGAGCTTCTTTTAAGTATGCTTGGAAATATCAAAGAAATTGAAAAATTTTCTGGAGATTATGTCTCAATAGTTTGAAAGACGAAATCTCTTCAAGCTGAAAATCTTGACGCCATTGAAAGATATGGTCTTGAGATTCAACAAGGTAGCAGTCTGAAAAAAGCAGATACGAAAAAGCAGTCCGAAAAAGCGGAACCGAAAAAACAAATCGGAAAAGCAAAGCAGAAGGGGCAGCATTGAAGAAAATTATTACAGCCATCTACAACCAAGTTCCTTTATTAGTATTGTTTTTCTAGGATGTTATAGGTTTTAGCTGTAAGTGTGCATTATACCAGCATTATCATTTTGTAATCCATGTAAATGCCAAAAGTCTTGGCCATATTTCATGAGCATTGTATTAGAAATTTCATTTGCAAATTAAGAAGATAATAGTTGTTGGTGTCATTTAAGCAATTCAATATCATTATTTATCAGCTAGTTAGTTTGCACACCAACTGTTTGTAAAAATGCCAGTTGGTTGTAGGTGTTCATTTCTCATGCTTAGATCATATATATGTACTGAATATTGTCAAAATTAGTAGCACACTCATGTTAGGCCATTGTGTAGTCCATTTGGAGTCTTCTAGCACAAAATTCTCATTGATGCAAATTAAAAGAGAGTCATTTAAAGCCAGCCGAAATACTATATCAGTCATACGTCCCTTGCATGTGAATTATTTGATGAAATTCTTTGAGCTTTCATCAACATTTTTTTAAGAGCAGATTTGAGAAGGGTCATTACAGTGGTATCAGAGCTTGCTTGCAAAGTGTTTGACGAAATATCAAACCACTGAAGTATAAAGATTTTTGGGTGTTTGAAGAAGTTATAACCTGTTGGGGTTATTACAGTGGTATCAGAACCATAAGTCCTTCCATCCTGTGGAGGTCTTATTTGGAATAGCTGGATAGAGAGAAAAAAATGTTTGATAACATGTATATCAGTTCAGATCAGGGAAAGGAAAGATTCTTACAGTTATTAGACACCTTGGCACAGGGACAGCGATTAGCAGAGCAGAAAGCACAGGAACAGAGTCAAAGATTGGAGCTTATGATGCAGATGATGGCTTGTCAAATGGAGTTGAATGCTAATGTGGGTGGAGGAAATAATCAGAATGGTAATAATCAGGATGGGGCACATAATGGAGGCGAACAAGTTGGGAACAATTTCGGTCATGCACCCCAGCAAACTAGGACAATGAGTTCGCAGCCTATGATTCCCATATTTCCTCCTAGAGCTCCAGAGCAGCCCGTACCAAAGCCCCAGATCACTGATATACAGGACCAGCTGAGGAGAGATTGGGAAGCCGGAGGTCCAGATTTTATTGCTGCAATCACCTTTAGGGAGTATATAGATGTGCGGATGAAGCGTATGCCACGTGGACATGACAAGAACTAGAGCTATGAGCTACAGAAGAAAGTAGAGAAACTTCAGTTACCATATTATGATAGCTCGGGGAAGGCTATAGCAAGAGCTTGGGTTCAAAAGCTTGACACATACTTTCAAATGAACCCTATGCCTGAGGAAGAAGCTATTAAGTATGCAGCAATTGACCTGGATGGGTTAGCACACAAGTGGTGGCATCATGGTATGGTCACTATGGGTCATGCACACATTACCTCATATGTGGAGTTTACGGAGAGACTGATTGAACGTTTTGATAGGCCTAAGGATCGTACCTTCCCTATGGCAGGCAGAAACTTGTATGAGGAGTTTAACAGACATGCTGATTCAATACAAGGAGACATTAGCACATCTTCAAGTAATGGTTTACCTGCATCATCTTCACAAGAAGAAGGGGTTTCAGATGTTGTGCAGGTTGAGCCAGTTGCATCAGAAGGTGATATCATAGGCACACCGGATTGCGTGATTGACACAAATAGTGATTCCAGTACAGTTGGGCTGGATGAAGTTACAGCAGTTGAGGATACTGTCATGTTTGAGGATAGTACAGTTGATCAGAAAGTGAGCATTCGGGACTTTGCAAAAAATGAGTATCAAGCACAGTTGGATGCTTCTTCACATGAGATAGAGGCTAGTGGCTCTTCACTTGGTTTGGCAAGCCAGCTGAAGACAGGGGACAAGGATATTGTCACGGCTTTATCTAATCATGACAGGATGCATGGATTGATTGAGAATCACATTTGGATGATTCAACTGCAGGAGAGACAGAAAGGAGTCACACCAGGTTCTTCTTGTGACGACTTACAACAGATCAAGGAAGGCATGGAGGCAATGAAGGTAAGTTACTTACACCTACTTTTAGATCGCGATCATCCCCTTAATCTTGCAGGGATCTATTTAGATGCATTGAAGAAGAAGGAGGGGGAGGTTGACCGACTTTCTCATGAGCTAGAGGATACTCGGAATTCCTTGGTGTGTATTCAGTTGGCTCTCCAGGGTTCTGAGAGACATGTGGACGAGCTTTGTCTTAAGGTGAGCTCAATTCGAGGGTTAGTGCATATAGCAGGGACTCAGTTTTCTTTTACAGTCAAGTCACATGTTGATGATTTCTCAAAGATGATAGAGTTTACAAGAGAGTCCCAAGATCAGAGTATTACAGATGATAGCTATTCTGAGGTTACTCCTTTGGACAGTGTACCAGGGATAGAGTACAAGAGTTCGACCAATCGGCACAATCATCTGTCTAGTCAGCTGAGAGTTGGCAAGCGAGACATTGCTATTGCGTACGAACATTTTGATGCTGCTCGCCAGTTGTTAGCAGTTTATGGATGGGGTTCTCCTACTAGTGATGAGCAGGGAGGCAATTATCTTTCCTTGACAGAGATCCACTCTTTATGGGAGGCTATTCGGATTCTGAGACAGAATTATATGCAATTGGTAGCCAACAAAGATTATCTTATGGAGTGGGGGGGTACAGCATACGAAGCATTATTGGCCAAGGAAGATGAGGTGAGTGAGCTTAGTCAGCAGCTCGAGGTGACTTCTGAGATTCTTGAGAGTACATAGTTGGCTTTCGAGGAGTCACAATTTCATTTGGCTAAGGTGACCGTGGAGTTAGAGCGACTGTAGTCTTTACCAGATTCTGTACAGTCACAAGCTGTGGTGTCTGGTGATCCGAGGATGTCCATGGTCGAGATTGTCAAAGATAGTGGAGATGGGAATGCATCCATCCTTGATACTAACATTGGCATATCGGGTTCGTTCCCACTAGAGTCAGGATCAGTTGAGTTGGGTGCTGCAGCAGATTGTTGTATTATGCCTAACATGGTGGTGGCCTCTAGTACTGATGGCACGAAGACCAGAAATGTTGTATCAAAGATCATGTGTGATATTGGTGAGCCGGCAGTTGGCATGGTTCCTGCTAGTATACTACTCCCTTGGTGATGTCTTCGGAGGTAATAGTCAGTTCCAACATGGTAAATGATCGATTGTAGTCTGAGCCACTGACTAAGATTGGCGCATTCTATCGGCATTACACTGTGAGGTATGCTCATCAATTTACCTTTGATGACCATGTTGATGAGATGATGATACAGAGATGTACTTTGGTTCCTAGTGCTTGTCATTACTTACGGGACGGTTTGACACCTTGGAATGAGAGTTGTGATGGGCATGACATGGCGATAGGTTCTACAGTTGACAGCTTGATAATACATGACTTAGAGCAAGAGTTTGGGAGTGATGCTTCAGCGGTTATTGTTATTGATTCTACGCCTTTGGCTATGACATCTCCTGACTTAACTGGTGATCAGTCACAGTGGGCTATATCACTTGTTCATGGTGTGCTGTTGACTGGGGTTGGTTCTTTTTATCAGCATTATACTGCAGGGTATGTACATCAGTTAGCATTTGATCCTTGCGTTGAGGAGTTGATGGCAGGCAGATTTGGTTTGGGTTCCATTTCTTGCTATTTATCTTGTGATGTCTTTTCACCATCAACGGTGCATGGGAGTTATGGTTATGAGACAGTGGCCGATAATCTACAGAGTTGTGTTAACTGCAGTAGATGTACAGTGTGTGGATTCTTTGTATTTGGTGCAATTTCATGTGGGAGTGGTCACCATTGTTGCAGAGTTGGACTGTACATTCCATATAGGCCAGTGGGATGTGTTTATGGTATTTACTATGTTGGCAGTTTGGGTTATCTACTCTACTTGTGTTCTGATATTTCGGGAGCTTGTTCCTCATGGGTTCCTGACTTTGGAGTTTGGGTGAGTTGTATCCGCCAATTTGATTATGGATTCCTCTTGGTTAATTTTCAGAGGTTGTTGCAAGAGCCTATGCTGATTGACAGCAGTATAGTTCATGACTACATTTGGGATCCAGGTGGATTGATTGGGTTGTTGTTCGACCATTGCTTGGGGACAAGCAATTTTGGGAAGGGCGGACTGTAATGTCCCCTTTTTTAGCATTCATAGCATGATGTTGTTAGCCTAGTTCCCCACGGTCCCGTAGGCTAACCAGGATATTAAAGGGACTTAGAGGCCATTTGGCCTAGATAGTTTCAGTTGTAGGTCTTTCTGAGGGGTTTTGAGGCAACTTTGGGCATACTATTTATAGTAAGTCATCTTGGGCATGGGTGGACATCCAGTGGCAGCGGTATGTCGATGGTAATTGTTTAAAATTGGCAAAAAGACTTGTTTATCATTGATAAGATTTGTTTTGCATTGATAAAGCTATTTTATAAAGTTAAATTTAAATATTTAACTTTATTAATGCATAGACTATAGTTTGTGAGAAATATTTAAATTAAAAGAGTCCCCTTTATTTTATAACTAAGTTGCCAGTTCATGGTTCGGTTCCGGGTTCGGGTTCGAGAACCGGTTCGCTGGTTCGACGAAATTTTGGAAAGGGGTTTGGGTTCGCTTGGGTTCGTTAGTACAAAAACATGTAAAAATTATAAATATATATATATATATATACATTTTTATGAAGCATGAGTTAAAATTAGAATGTAGCATAGTACCATAAACACATTTAAAACTTTAAAACAGCATAAACAATACCAAGTTCAATGTATCATGGTGAGCATACCATCATATAGTAACATAATTCAATCAACTTCAACATCAAAGATGAAAGATTCAAAACATTTAAAATATCAAGTTCAAGTGTCATTGTTTCACGTTCAATGTTTAACAGTAACTAATAGAATGAAAATCTATTAAAATTCTGAATTCCTAGTTCTAAGTTCTTCATTCTTCATCTTCATCTTCTTCATATTCATCTTCTTCTTCTTCATCTTCTTCTTCATCTCCTCCTTCTTCGCCTACGCTATTACTTGCACCAAGGCCAATGGGATCAGCAGCAGAATCAACAATGGTATTGGCATCAAAGTTATCAAAATCATCAATTGTAAGCGCAGCAGTGGAAGCATCCAAGTCCGCAATCTCTGCATCTACATCCCACTTCTTTGTCTCCCCTTCTTTGTATTCTTGACTCTTGTGTGAAAGAAGGCGCAAGTTGTTATGCACAAATACTAGGTTCTCGGCTTTTTTTTATTGCAACCTATTGCGCTTCAGCGAGTGGATGAAAGAATAGGTGCTCCAATTTCTTTCTGATGCAGAAGAACTAGCAACCTATAAAGACAACATAGGGTAGGCAATTAAAAAGGAATTAATTCAATCTTATTAAAAAATTCTTTTGAAGATAAAGTGAGCTAATTTTTAAAAAAATAAAACTTACTTGTAATATAACTTTGATTGCAAGGGGCTGCAATGTTCGGAATTTTTGGCCATGGAGGTACCACCAACCATGAGCATGCTTCTTGAACCGATGACGAAGAGCATCATTACTTAGACCTGTAGCATTGACAAATGCTATGAACTCATCCATGATTACATCTCTTATATCATCATCCGGAAATATTCTTCTAAATGTTGCCTAGTACCCGTCAGACACTTCCATATCTTTGTATGGTGGCAACCTTCCTGGTAGATCACAATATTGTGAGCTATAGTATTTGGGGGTCAAGGCATAGGCAAGCAAATGTAATGGAGTGGTCATTTTGTTCCATCTTTCATCAATAATTTTTTGCACTTGTTTGAAAAAGGTCTCTTGCGGATCTTGCTCCTGCTCATTTATAACTTGCCTGATCTTCTCAATCATTGAGTCTATGCCATCATAGATCTCTCCAAGGCAAGGCCTATCCATGTCAGTGTACCTAAGCATGCTCATAATGGGCTCGGCGATCTTACGGAGATATTCCACACGTTCCCACCATGAGTCAGCCAATAGCCTATCCTTTATTTTGTTTGCCCTTTCAGTGTTCTTTTGCTTCCATACACCCCAATTGTTGCTGATTACCATACCTTGAAGTGCATCTTTCACTTGCACAAGTCGTCTTAAGACGATTATATGTGATGCAAAACGGGTCTCAGCAACCTGTGACATAAATTAGAGCAAAAAACAACTATTAGATACATATTTTAAAAAACTAAGAAAAGTATACACATTGGCAATTGCACAAGTAAAATATGAAAAATCAGAAATTGTCAAATATTAAAAATTAAATTACTAATTTGAGTTCAAGTTCATTTACCTTCAATAGCTCCAATTTTGAGTAGTTCCTGAAAAGAGATTGAGTCATGTGGTGGTTTGTGACAAACATTTGTATGTCCTCAGCCTCTTCATACACTATTTTGATCCACTCAATTTGGTTCCCAATCTTTTGTAGCATAAGATTGAGTGAATGGACTGCACAAGGTGTCCAAAAGATATGTGGATATCGTGATTCAACCAACAAACCTGCTGCTCTACAATTCTTTGCGTTGTCCGTTATGACTTGGACAACGTTTCTTGCACCCACTTGTTCAATGGCCTCAATTAAGATATCAGCAATAAATGGCCCATCTTTTACTTTGCCCTCACAATCCACCGCTTTCAGAAACATTGCCCCTTTAGGGGACACCGCAAGGACATTGATCAAGGGACGGTTCCTAGAATCCTTCCAGCCATCTGAAACAATTGTCACCCCTGTCTCAACACATGAGTCCCTTATGGGCTTCAATTGACTTTCAATCCGTTGGACCTCATCATCCAACAAGGTGGTGCGCACTTTCTCATAACCGGGGCCACAATACCCTTTTGGAGCTTCATTGGCACCCCTCAACATGTCCTTCCAAAATGGAGAGCGGACAACATTAAAAGACAACCCATTTGCATAGAGGCATCTTCCCACCTTAATGTCAGCAATATCCCGAGCCTTGTTTTGAAAAGAAGTTTCTATTGGCCCCTTTCTTTTGTGTACAATGGGGACAGATTCAGTGTCAGTGTCCATTGTAGTATTGAAGAAGGGATGGTCTTGTACAATAACATCTGAGGGGGGCTGCATTCCCTTAGCTTTTTTACTTTTATTGCTACTACTACCGAGTTCTATTGCCCTGTGTCCTTCTCTCTCTTCTGCTGCCTCATGCTCTTCAATATATTTTAACACGGTGTGATTTGGTATAGGGACACCATTTTTGCCAAGGCATTTCTTGACTCCTCTTCCAGTATAACCACATAGATGGCCTACCACACGATAATAAGAACTATTTCTTTCTACATCACATCCTCGACATCTCCAACGGAATGCACCACCTCCTGGAATGGGTTTTATAATGTCTACATACTTCCATAGAGGAGAATCAGAGTTGGTTTCCATTCTTTGTTCGGTGTTGCCTATTGATGAAGAGGTAGATGACATTACTTTCGAACCTTTCCCTATGGCAATAAATTACTAATTAGATATATGTTCATAATCTATATGCAAGAAAATGACGAATTTTGAAATAATGGAAAAGATTCAAGAACTTAGAACATATGAAGATTGAAAGAGAAATGAAAAAAAATGGAAAAACTAGAACAAAACAATAGTAAATGGAATAAGATCTTACCTCTTGGTCCTTTTCCAGCCATTGCAAGTTTGCAAATGTGTATAAATGATGCACAAACACTTCAAAAACACCAACAAGTCAATCTTCAAACTCCTCCTTGCACAACCGGATGCTTGCTCAAAAACTTATGTGCTCTCCTTCAAGGCAAAACAACCTATTTAGAAACAACAAATGACTATGAGAGAGCAAAAAACCAATTCATAACACCTTTTAGGGTACGTGGACCCCAAAAATTATTTTAAAATGCAAATAAATAACTTTAATTTCGCGTCTGTGGGCGGGTTCTTGGCTGGGTTCGAACCTGGTTCGATTTTCCCAGCCTGGTCCGCCCGGGTTCGAACCAGGATTCGAAAACCGAACCCTGGGTGAACCGTGGTCGAACCAGACCCGAATCTCGAACCTGTTCGAACCAGTTCGAGGTTCGGAGGGGGGGGAGGGGTACCCGTGTAACTTAGTTTTATAACATTGGAGACATAAGTTACATAAAGGGAGTGATGTTTTATCCCACATTGAGAAAACGAAAGATTGAGCTCTTGTGAGAACACTATAAAAGAAAGGGAAGAACTTCTTTTAAGTATGCTTGGAAATATCAAAGAAATTGGAAAATTTTCTGAAGATTATGTTTCAATAGTTTGAAAGACGAAATCCCTTCAAGCTGGAAATCTTGACGCCATTGAAAGATATGGTCTTGAGATTCAACAGGGTAGCAGTCTGAAAAAAGCATATACGAAAAAGCAGTCCGAAAAAGCATAACCGAAAAAGCAGTCCGAAAAAGCGGAACCAAAAAAGCAGTCCGAAAAAGCGGAACCGAAAAAGCAAATCGGAAAAGCAAAGCAGAAGGGGCAGCATTGAAGAAAATTATTACAGCCATCTACAACCAGGTTCCTTTATTAGTATTGTTTTTCTAGGATGTTATAGGTTTCAGCTGTAAGTGTGCATTATACCAGCATTATCATTTTGTAATCCATGTAAATGCCAAAAATCTTGGCCATATTTCATGAGCATTGTATTAGAAATTTCATTTGCAAATTAAGAAGATAATAGTTGCTGGTGTCATTTAAGCAATTCAATATCATTATTTATCAGCTAGTTAGTTTTCACACCAACTGTTTGTAAAAATGCCAGTTGGTTGTAGGTGTTCATTTCTCATGCTTAGAGCATATATATGCACTGAATATTGTCAAAATTAGTAGCACACTCATGTTAGGCCATTGTGTAGTCCATTTGGAGTCTTCTAGCACAAGATTCTCATTGATGCAAATTAAAAAAGAGTCATTTAAAGCTAGCTGAAATACTATATCAGTCATACGTCCCTTGCATGTGAATTGTTTGATGAAATTCCTTGAGCTTTCATCAGCATTTTTTTGAGAGCAGATTTGAGGAAGGTCATTACAGTGGTATCAGAGCTTGCTTGCAAAGTGTTTGACGAAATGTCAAACCACTGAAATATAAAGATTTTTGGGTGTTTGAAGAAGCTATAACCTGTTGGGGTTATTACACTATGGGTTACATATATGACAACATGAATAGAGCCAATGAGACCATATGATCCAAATATGCAAAGTATGGCCCCATTTGGGAGATCATTGATAAGAGATGGCAAAACTAGCTTCACAAGGCCATCCATGCAGCAGCTTCTTACCTTAATCTGACATTTCATTTCGTCCTAACTTCAAGGCAAATGAGGCAGTTCTCACTAGCCTATACACTAATGCAGAAGATGTGTAGTGATGGCACAGCCTCAAACAACCATTGAGCTGGATAGATATAATAATCAAGAAGGGGTGATTTTCTCTAGCAAGATGTGCACGGATGCTCAAACAAAATTACAACTACAAAAGAATATATTCTTATGTTTATCGCATATAACTTTATAAGTTAAGCATTTTAATTATTAATTTTGTAATTTAGCCTTAAAATTGTACTTCTTAATAAGACTAATTTTCTTCTTTTCCTTATTTCAGATAGCTGATGGCAAATGTTTGGGCCCTCAACCCAAATCTTCTAAAAATTGTCATTCTTATTTTGAGTCAGCCAAGCAACGCTTATGGATGTGAGTGAGCACATCTACTCGAAGAGGTCAAATAGATTGTCGATGGAGAGGTTGAACGATCTTGTCTTTGTTCTTAGGAACAAACAAATTTTGGACATCGACTCCTCTCTAGTCACTCTAGAGAACAATCCAAAGTTAGAGTGGCTCACTTAAGCCATTGATCCAATCTTCAGTGAGGTGGACCATGACTAGGTTGACCAGGCAAATATAGAGGCTAAGACTATGGATATGGATATGGCAGAGGAGGATAGATCACACTTTCGCGCGCGCGCGCACATATTACGAAGTAATTGGTAAATACTTTCTTATTATTAACAGAGACCAAGAGGTCATTATATACAAATGAATGGAACGATGTTTCCTTAGGAAACGATCGTAAAGAATAGAAACATTCTATTCTAACTACCAATTATCTACAATTAACTTAAATATTAGAAACATTCTAATATTTACAACAGATTACAATTAGATTCCCATTAACTAATAATAGATGTTTATCTATTATCATAATACCCTCCCATAATGATTAATCTATCAACAACACCACGCTGTCCTCTGAATTTGACAAACTTATCAAGACCAAGAGGCTTGGTGAGAATGTTTGCAATCTGATCTGTAGTAGGAACATACTGTCAATCTATTGTTTTGTCTTCAACCAGTTGTCGTATGTAGCGACAGTGAACATCCACATGCTTGGTTCATTCATGGAAGATTGGATTTTGGGCTAACTTGATAACACCTTCATAATCAACAAACAGAGTAATCGATCCTGCTGGTGACATCTGCATATCCCCAAGCGTCCAAAAAAGCCAACAGCTTCACATCCCGCCTTTGTATTTGGCCTCTGTAAAGGAGAGAGAAACTGCCTACTGCTTCTTACTGCTCCATGTGACTGCAATGGATCCCAGACTGAACTCATATCCAAAAGTTGACTTTTGATCGATCTGAATCTGTGAACCCACTGAGTCTAGGATTAGAACTTTGAGAGTACAGAAGTCCATACTCTAAAGTGCCCTTCACATAATGAAGCACACACTTTGCGGCCAACCAATGATCTGTCATAAGGCATGAGATATAGTTGACTGCAAAGATGATATCAGGCCTAGTAGCAGAGAGGTAGATGAGGTTGCCTACTAGTTGCCTATATGTAGTATCATCAACGGAAGGAGAATCAAACTTCGCAGATAACTTGAGACATTTCACCATAGGTGTAGATGCAAGCTGCAATCCTGCATACAGAATTTGTCTAACAGAGCCCTGGCATATTTGGACTGAGAAATGAATATACCAGAACACTATTGCCAAACCTAGGCAATAATGCATGAACCCAAGGTTAGTCATATTAAAAGACTGGCATAAATTCTATTTGATTCCCTGAATCAAAGATGTCGAACTATCAGTTATGATCAAATCATCTGCATAAATGACCAGAAGGATGATGTCACTGTCAGTAGTCTTGATGTACAAATTTGAGTTTGAAGAACTCCTCTGGAAGCCTTGATCACAGAGGTACTTATCAATTTTTATGTACCATGCCCGAAGGGCCTGCTACAAGCCATAGAGAGCTTTGAGCAATCTAAGAACTTGACGGTCTTTAACAGCAACCTTGAAACCAAAAGGTTGCATCATGTAGACCTCTTCGTGGAGATCACCATTCAGGAAAGCACTCTTGAGGTCCCTCTGATGGACCTTCCAGCCAAATTGTGTTGTCATAGCTAGGACTAATCTGATGGTGTTCATCTTTGCAGTAGGAGCAAAAGTCTCCTCATAATCAATGCCCTAACGCTAAGAAAAGCCCTTTGCAACTAAACAAGCTTTGTATTTATCCAAAGTACCATCCAATTTGTATTTGATTTTGTAAGCTCATTTGCAACCAATGGGTTTCTACCCTCGTGGAAGATCAAAAAGGACCCAGGTATTATTCTTCAATAGGCTTTGGTGTTCAAATGTCATGGCCTGTTCCCACTATGGAATTCCTTTAGCCTCATAATATGTTTGAGGATCAAACACACTATGAATGTTGGCCATGAGAGCAAAGTTAACAGACTCTATAGGTTTGCTCTTTCTCCGAGCAATTCTCCCATCAATGAGCTCATCATCACGAAGATCCTGCAGGAGAAGTTGGAGGTGTTTGTACAAGGATCACTGGTATAGTTGGAGCTACAGTTGCTACTGGAGCCCTCCTATCAAGTGGACCTGATAGGAGCCTAACTCCCAAATCATGAGCCTTTATAGGCTGGTCTGTTGGATGAGGAACACAAGAAACAAGCATGAAATGTCCTCATTGCTCATCAAAGACTACATCACGACTGTAGATGAGCCAAGATGTCTTAGTGTCGATCAGCGGTAGGCTTTGTGAAAACTATTGTATCCAGCAAGCATGAATTTCTAACTCTTACCATCCAACTTGGTGCGTGACACGTCAGGAGTCCAAACAAAAGCTATGGAATCAAAAGCTTTTAGGTGACTAATTCTGGTCTTGCGACCTGACCAAGCCTCTTCTAAAGTTTTACCTTTGACTGCCACTGTGGGTGAGTGACCAGTTGAACAAATAAACTGCAGTGTTAACTACTTCTGCCCAGAACTTCTTCGAACATGTCTATGTTCGAGCATGGATCGAGCCATCTCGGTGAGTGTTCTGTTCCGACATTCAACTACATTGTTTTGTTGTGGTATGTGGGGTGTGGTTAACTGCTATCGAATTGTTGTTTCTACCGATCTTGCTGAAGCAGAAGTATGCAAAGATCAATGAACTTTAGATCAACACCAAAAGACGTGATGTTGTCTCGATAAAATGCTTGGCAAAAAAATGGAAGACCCAAAAAATGTGAAGGATGACCCAAAAGAGAGCTCGAAAAACCCAAAAAGAATATGTTGTCAGTTGTTGGATCTGTTGGCTCGAAAATCAAGGCATGAAAATCGTGGCACCCAAAAAAAATGGACAATAACCTAGTTGAGCTCTTAAAAAACCCACCAGGAATCTCTAATCAAACAAAATTCGAGGTCAAAAATTAGGGTTTCGAAAAAATCCTAGGCGGTAGCCATGAAAGCTCGGATTTGCAAAAAAATGGAGTTTGGTAGGTCAAAAAAATGCGATCTAAGGGTGCAAATAGCCAAGCTAAGGTTTTTTTGGCTTGGCAAAGCAAAAACGACCCCAAAGAGAGTGTAAAAAGCGCATGTTTGAAGAATGGAATGCAAAAAATAGCATGATTTGCAACAAAATAACAACTAAAAAACCACGATTTGCTGCCCAAAAACAATGGCATTGGATAGAGATACAAGTAGAGCAGAAGATCACTGGAAAAAATGACCAAAAAACAACTGAGTAACACGTGATTTGCAGATAACAAAACACCAAAAAATGGGCCTTTGCGGCGATTTGTGTATGTGCGCGATTTACCCCAAAGAAATCGCAAAATAGGACCAAATAGAACTTCATATTTTTCAAATGCAGATGGACAAAAATCGTTGTTGATGATGTTTCGAGCAAGCAAACAAACGACCAAAGTAGAGGGTTAATGGCGCAAATTTCAAACAAAGGCCAAACACTATGAAACCCTAGACGATTTTCTCAAGAACAAAAACCCTACGAGTTGTAGAGAAAATCTCAAAACTAATTTCGAAAAATTTGAACAAATAATTTCAACAGAAATTATAAATTTGTCGAAAAAAATATAAGTATTGGCTCTGATACCATATTACGAAGTAATTGGTTAATACTTGCTTATTATTAACACAGACCAAGGGGTCATATATACAAATGAATGGAACGATGTTTCCTTAGGAAATGATCATAAAGAATAGAAACATTCTATTCTAGCTATCAGTCATCTACAACTAACTTAAATATTAGAAACATTCTAATATTTACAATAGTTTACAAATGGATTACCATTAACTAATAATAGACGTTTAACTATTATCATAATAACACACACATTGTTGATGTTGATCATGAGTCAACCTCACAAGCGGGGGTATGGCTACTCAGTCCTTTACGACCTGCCTTAGACACCTTTGTAGAAGGCAAACAAGGATACTTAAAGGATGAGGTTGACGCTAAGGCTAAGGATGAGGCTTAAGTAAGAGCTTGAGCATATTGGCTCTAATACCATATTACAAAGTAATTAGTTAATACTTGCTTATTATTAACAAAGACCAAGAGGTCATATATACAAATGAATGGAATGATGTTTCCTTAGGAAATGATAGTAAAGAACAGAAACATTCTATTCTAGCTATCAATCATCTACAACTAACTTAAATATTAGAAACATTTTAATATTTACAAGTTTACAAATAGATTACCATTTACAAATAGATTACCATTAACTAATAATAGACGTTTAACTATTATCGTAATAACACACACATTGTTGATTTTGATCATGAGTCAACCTCACGGGTGGGGGCTATGGCTACTCAATCCTTTAGGACCTACCTTAGACACCTTTTTTAGAAGGCAAACAAGGATACTCAAAGGATGAGGTTGAGGCTAAGGATGAGGCTTAAGTAAGAGCTGGAGCATATAGACTTGTTTTTGTTTACAGTGTTACTATTTATACTTCACACTTTATAATTACACGAACATGTTTCATGGAACATTGATGTCATTAGTTTCATGGATCTTAAATACATTCCTGATTTGACATCTATAATTCTATATATCTATGTCATATGATCCTATGTTTTCTATTTACTTCAGCTAGAATTTACAATATAAATATGTGATGGATTTATCATTCATGTTCCTTGTTTATGTATGTTTAGCTTCCATTTGATGATGTTATAGTATTTTTTAGTTATATTCAATAAAGGGTGCATGAAAATAGTTTGAAATCATTAAATCTCTAAACTTCAAGGGTTTTTTCATTTTGTCGAGTCGTAGCCAAATCATTGGCGTCATGGCCGAGTCACGAGTCAAGTCTGCCTTGCTAAGTCCAAGCTAAGTTCGAGCTTCAGGAATTATGATTTGGACAAATAGTTTCCTAAATTAACTCTTTTACATATAATATATTATACTTAATTATTATTTATTTTTATGTTTTTATATTTTTATTATTAAATATAATTAAATCCATTTCAAAGAGGGGATATATTACAATATTAAAAAATGAACGTGTGACATGAACTATCTAATGATTTATGATGAGAATCTGTGATTATTAACCCTACTAAAAAATTTCTATATATATATATATTCCATGGATGAAACTCAAATTTTACCAAATTTCAAATATTTCTGCAGAATTTGGTAAAGTTCGGTCAATTATTCATACTGTAAAATATGTTAAATTAAGTGTTTTTTAGGATTTTGAACAGTATTTAAATGCTTGCTTTTTAAATAAAATATAGTTCTCTATCCCTATTGATCACACAAATCACTTTGGGCGATTAAAAAATATTCTTGCTTGCAAGTCAATGTGAGCACTCACTAAGTTCTACTGCTGGGTGAAAAAATAATATTCTGTGTCTTTTATTTCCGTCATTTTCTACAGCTCGTCCATAAGACACACTTAAGAGACACACTGAGAGAGGAGAGTGCTTTCTGTGGCTAGCAAACTCTTCATTCTCAAATCAATAAAAACTTCTCCTGCAATCTTTCCTCCGCCGCATTCTTTCCCTGTTCAACTTTTACTGTGATTTGTTTTTGTTTGAATTTTTCTTAGGATTGTCTTGAAGCACTCGATATGCTTTAAATTTTGTGAGTTACAAATTAAATTGTATTGAAATGCTGATAAGTTAAATTTTCAATTATCATAAATTTTAAAAAGGTATATTAAAAACAACTATAAAAAAATTTAAATATTACGTTTTATTAGTTGCCTATTTTTATTTTAAGAAACTGGTATATTAAATTAAATTAAATATAATTATATTATATTTTATTGAATCAAACTTGATAAACATATACATTTCAGAATTTAGTTATATGATCTATATGATGAAATTTTTATTTATAATGCTATATAACGCTATGGTAAACTATTTCGATAATTTATTGGATAACTACTTATTTTTAAACAAATTAAAAAATAAATCAGAATTTATCTTACTATATAAAATTTCATATTTTGATAAAGTTTGTGATTTTAGGGCAAGACTTAGGGTTATCACAAAAAAGGCAAATTACATAATTACTGATGTAGGTAGTATATCCTATTGTAAGTTTTTTGTAACATGTAGCCTACCAGGGCAATTATGTGAGGGGGGAGATTTGTTTAGAGCTTTTCAGGCAGAAATATACACCTGCAGGAAATGTCAGAAAGTTGCGAAAGTGGAAGGATTTCAACTTAAATGGCTGCAGATACATTGACAGCTTTCAAATACCAAGCTGATTTCTTTGTAAGATAATATTAATACAAAGGATAGATGATCTAACTAATAAAAGAAACTTTCCAATCACAATATTCTCCATTGTATGGTATCCCATGTTTTAAGTTCTAAAACAACATATATGTATGTAATGCTTGTTATAAACGATAATCAACCGCTCATATCATGTACATGGAGAAATATAAATTCTAGCTGAAATTTTCTTGAGACAAAATTAATTTCTTTCAGTACTTCATAAATAAGGATAGGATCAATACTAATAAAACTATTAAGAAAAATTATAAGTTTACTTAAAAGGAATTATGAATGGCGCTCTGCATTGCGAAAAAGGCAAACTACAATCTGAAAGAAAGATGCCCAAAAATGATTACCCACAACAGCCGAAGATGCTAAAGATAAAATTTAAGAAGCTAACCAAATTCCATTAGGAACAAAACAAATATCAAGGGTTTTCAAAGGTCCAGAAGCGGATTTGCAGGAGAAGATGTCCCATCCAACAGAATTAGATACAAAGAATTACAAACAATACTCTGGGAATAGGGTTTTTAAACCGATGACCTACAGAAAACAGAAGGAAAATAAAAGATGGATGTAGAATTCAGATAGCTGGAAATTGCATAATCACAAGAAGAGAGAAGAATTTGTCTTAGAGAACAGTACCATTCAGGGTTTTAGAGAATCAGAAAGTAAGGAGAAATTAAAGAAAACAGACCAACAGGGTAATATGAACCAAAACAAGCAGGAAAACATTCTAATAATAAGCAATCCCAGCTCTGAGGATCGGGAGTTCCAGTGCAAAACCCTAGGACTATTCGTTGTGTGGAATACCCCAAAACCAGACAAAACTTCTTTGGAAGAATAGTTAATTTCAGGCTGCAAGGATCGAGTAAGTATTCTCTCTCTCTGATACTTTAGCATATCTACATTGTAATAATAATCAAACTAGGGATGAAACGTTACATGAATCTCATTATTTCCTCCAAGGTTACAATGTCAGTTTTTATGAATGGGTCCCTAACATTGATAGTACGCATGTAAGCAAAATACACAAACCTACTTGGATTGAAATCAAAAATTTCCCATTAGAATTAATTCACACCCATGTAATCAAAACAGTAGGTAATTTCTTAGGGGCCCGTTTGGTTGCACGAATAGGAATAGCTATTCTGGAATAGAAAATGGGGCTATGTATTCCTGTTCTCTGTTTGATTCAGCCAATATTTGATGGGGAATTTGCGGACCCTAAAATTTATGTTTTCTAAAATAATAAAAACTGGAATAAGAATACGTATTCCAATAACACCTATTTGGGTGGAATTGCAAACCCCCATTTTTGGGCCAAAATTGGAATACATATTCCTATTTTACTTTGTATTCCAATTCCAATTTGGTGCATCCAAACGAAAAATTTACATATGCCTATTCCACTTGTATTCCCGTTGCCAAACGGGCCCTAGGAGAATTCCTAGAATTGGAATATAGTTCCCAAACCTTGAATGATATTAGAATCTTAGTTAATATGAAAACGAATTCTTGAACTTTGACCCCAATCAAGATTATGACTATTAGATCAATATATATTTACAAACTGTAATATTCCAAGATTACATTCAAAAAATCATCCTTTTCGATCCAAATTCTAGAAATAGCAAATATGCTTTCATAAGGTGGTTCCAAAGACAACTAAGCTAAACAGGAAATTTTCATATAGGGATAAGCAATCAAAATTTGGAACAGCAACCACAATACCAAGAGAATAATGGTTTCAAAGTCAAGAAAAGCAAGAAGTTATGCAGAAGTGTTTAACTAGTAAGATTCAAATTCTAGAACAAGAAATTGAGGAAGAGGAAATAATAGAGGACTCGGTCCAAACTCAGTTGACAACCCCTCAACCACTTAGAATAGATCTCAAGAAGATCCATGAAGTTAGATCTGACAGGTTAGACAAAAATAAAGGAATTATGACACATCATGTGAAGGATTTTTTAGAAAAAACAACACTGCAAGGAAAGATAAAGAAGTTGGAGCATTGTGAAAATTTGTTCAGATCAGAAATCACATGCATCAGAAATCAAAAAAATATAAGAAAACACAGCAAATTAATTAGAGAAACTATGTTAGTATATAACGACAGATGTGATCAAATCAAATTGTTGAAAGAGGATCACAGCAAGCACCATAACGAGAAGGGACCCACAATGGAAAAAAGCTTGAGGTTGAATAAGGAAATAGTATCAAAAGGAGAGTGAAGTAATGAAGATTCAACTGCATTTCAAGAAGAGTTAAACATAGAAAATCCAAAATTAAGAATTGAAATCACCCCAGTATTAGTGGGAGATATGAATATAGAAGTCATTCCAACTAAACTTCATACAATTAATACAAACGCCACAATAGAAAGAAACATTTGTAATATAACAGGGTATAAAAAAGGAACCTTTCAATGTAAATATCATGGAATACATATAGATAAAGGCATTAGAGAAGACACTGATATCTGAAAAGATAGAGAAGAAAATGGAAAGTTGGAAGGCAAAATGGATAACAAAAGAAGGTAAAACAACGATGATTAAAGCAGTTTTGTCAGCCATCCCAACGTACCATATCTCATGTATGCCATTACCCAAAGGTGTTAAAAAGAAGCTAGATAGTAAGCTAAAAAACTTATTTTTGCAAGATACTTCATAAAAGAAGAAACGAGCTTTGATCAGATGGGACAACATTTTTAGACCTAAAGAATGTGGAGGCCTAGGGATAACAAACTGGAGCTAGCAAAATGAGGCTCTAGGAGCTAAACTTATTTGAAGAATGTGTGAAGAACACAATAGCAAATGGGCGAAAATCATATGAATCCCAAGTATTTGAACAATACCAATCCTATTACTTTGTTCGAACCAAAAACCTGCCAAAAGGATCTAGAACTTGGAATTTCATGATGAGTTGTCGTCCACTAATAATTAACAACCTCACATGGGATGGGAACCCTGCACCTAATAAATTAAATCTCCCATAAAACATCAAAAATATTCTCAAAAACCTTTGGTGAGAGAGTTAGTGATTACAAGATAAAAATCAACAACAATCGATATGGAGGCTATTTATGGAAATCCCTTGAAAATGCACCATTATCACCTTTGGAGAAATATTCCTTTGAACAATTTCTGAACAAAAGACAAGTCAATCATAATGAAAGGCTAGACAAATTAATATGTGGAGCCTCAAAGGATAGAAACTATAAGCTTAAAATAGGATATGCTAAGATAGTAAATTCCCAACAATGGGACAAGATTGATATTCCCCTCAATCTATGCTGGGATCCAGCAAGTCTACCAAAAGCAGGCATTTTCCTCTGGGCAGCCTTACAAAATAGAATCCTCACAAACAAACAGATTTACCAAGATGGGCTTTGAGTGCCCATCAAGATGTCCATCATGCGAGAATCACTCTAAGACAGTTAATCACTTATTAAGTTATTATTTAACTGCCCTTACACTAGAAATTGTTGGAACTGGTTATGTCAACAACTAAAATTGGCAATCAGCCTTTCCTGACACACTCATTACTAACTTTGAAAGCTGGCCTAAACATGACAACTCGAAGGTATATAGCAATTTATGGAGGATATCACCATCCATACTCTTATGGGAATTATGGAAAGAGAGAAACAAGAGAATATTTTGTAATGAAAAAATGAAATTAAGTTCCTTCTTAAATAAAGTAGAATCATGCATTATAGAAGTGGCAAATAATAATCTTAGAAACACCTAAAAGGAAGAAGGTTCCTTTTCTGACTAGGGTGCAGAAGGGAAGAAATGGTACAACTTAATTTGATCCCCGCCATTTATATATTCAAAACCAAATAAACTAGCCAGGGCTGAATGTAAATGGTAAACTCCCCTTACAGGTTGGTTCAAGTTAAACTTTGACTAGGCTTCCAAAAGCAACCCAGGACCGATAGGCCTAGGATGCACTCCTCAAGCAGATGAAGGCTTATGCTTATTAAAACGAGCTAAACCACTCGAAGTTATGTCAAATAATCTAGCGGAGTTAGAGGCTCTAATTGTAGGATTAATCCTGAGCAAAGAAATAGGTATAAGGAAACTGATCATTGGCAGTGACTCACAAATTATTTTAAATGCACTTAGAAAAAGGAGCACCCCCAAGTGAATCTTAAACTCTAAACTTGAATATTCAATATCGATAATGGATAAATTCGAAGAGATCATTATAAGGCGCATATACTAAGAAGGGAATAAAGAAGCTGATAATCTTGCAAACAAAGGTGTGGAGGGGGAAAATATTCTTTTAAAAGCTTAAGTTATTAGAAACACTACAAAATACCTAGCTAACAAGAATTAGACTGGTCATAAGATATGATAGGTCCTAACTTTTGTCGGCAGGGGCTATAGGTCTGTAAATATGTTGATCTTAGTAATATGGGGAATCCTGATTTTGATATATAGTTTGGGAAGGTCAGTAAGACAGATAAGCTAATACCCTGTTTTGTTTCTAATTTGTTGAATGAGCTCTTGATTCTGAAATATGTCAGAAGACATTTTTGGAAGAATCGTAACAGAACATTGTAAACTAGTTAATCAAAATAAATACACGAACCCTTAAGAATTAAATGTCAATTTTCTTCTGTACAGTTTTACAGCAATTTTTGTTTATTAAAGCAGTAGATATACTCAGGAAAATGAATGGAGAACAACCAAAATGCATGTTATGAATGAATCTCTCCTCAAGTTATCTTAAATAGAAATGGTAAAGGCTCACATAATGCATTTTAGCATTTAAAAAAGGGGAACAATATGTTAATCGACTCGAGGGCAATCCATACTAATAGACAAAACAAAGGAGACAGGGGCATCTCATAATCTGAGCTATAATATTTTCATTGCCTTCCTCACCCTTCTAAATTACTAAGAATAAGTATCTATATTTTAATAAAGATGCAATACATACTTCTTCATAGCTTCTTAAAGATTAAAATTTATTCAACAAAGGAATTGTATAAGCTGTAAAAGACAGATATTCAATTAAGTTTCAACAGGGCATTATGAAAAATATAGTAAGAGCATTAGCAAATATCTATCCATTGAGAAGAATAGGAGATTCACAGTTAAAATACACCAAACCTCAAGAAGGTCTTATTTTTGAACACTCGGATCACAACTTGCAATTTAAGCCAGATTGTCATCATTCTCAAAAGTATATTTTAGTCTTACAATAAGCATTATATAAAAACTTCGGTCTGGGCAAACAATAAGCTCATTTGAACTCTACAAACATGCTGAGCATCTAGCCCTGTGGTTTCAATCTGAAGTCACTTTCTGCTTTCTTTAGAATCACTATTTATCATTTAATCAATTTTCTTGAATTAAAATGCATTCATAATTAACAGTATTAGAACAATATAACCTCATATCGGTTAATCAGCTAGAGTTTTTCAGCTAAATATCAATCACTGAAGATAGATCTAGTAATGCTCAATGTTAATTCCGATTTTCTAATCACTGGTTGATAACATTATCTACTTCTACTTTTGGTGTCTGTTTCTCTGTCCTCTTTTCTGATTCTCTGACAGATTTCTCTACCAACTGTTCTCTTTTGTCTTTCTTTGTCAGATTTAGCTGATCTTGAGCTTTTAGCTCCTTCATAAATTAGGCTTTTTTCCTTTATCCTGTGCTACTTTTTCCTTTAAAAGTATGGTTATTTGGTTGATATAGTATGTTCGAAAGCCTTAAAGGCTTCCGAACTTTACCACGTCCCCAGATAACTTCTCTTCTACTCTTTTGTGTTTTTGGTCTCGTTTTCCTATTCCAGTCTCTTCCTCTTAGTTTCTCTTTTTATCCTTCTTCCTATTTTCTTTGGTTCTTCTTTGCTTTGACGCTTTCCCTTCTGCATCCTTCTTCCCTATTCTCTCTCTGTTTTGTTCCTTCTTGTTCTAATATAGTCTCCTCTTTTGTTATTGTACCCAAGAGTGGAGATCGATGGTTACAACAAGATGGGGGAAGTATCCTTCTTCAAGATTTTTGCTTCTCATCTCTTCTTCCTTGCCTTTCTTGTTTGCGCATGTTGTTTCCTTTCTTCCTTGTCCCCCTCTTATTTTCTGTTATCTTTGCCTGATTGGTTTCAGTGCTTTTTAGTACTTTCATCCATAGCATCAGTCCTACCCTTTTAATTTCTCAATTTGGTTGATCTTCAGTTATCTTCAAAATCATTTATTTTCTTCCTTAACAAAATTAGCTTTGAGCATTCTCCTAATTATTGATGAAATAAACCTTTTACTAGTCCTTTTAACAATTCAGATTAAAATAAAGAGAAATGGGATGAATAGACATAGTTGTGGACAGAATATAACATTGATCTAACAACAATCTTGGCCAAGAATGAGTATATGCAGGTATTTCTCAAATTCAATAACAGGTGCAAATATCAAAGATAATAGACCACTAGAGGTAAAGGGGCAGGGTATGAAGTCCTTATCCATGATAATAATTACAACAATACAGGCTCAAAGGTTTGAAATATTGAGATATGATCCACCAATTTTGAAGGATCAATATAATGAAATTGGATATCAACAATGGACATATGAAAGACACTCAAAGGAAATACAGCAGTGAAAAGAGAAAACAAATCCCTAAGCTAACATAATACCTCTACAATCAAAATGTAATTACAAAAAAGACATGAACAAATGTAAGAGAAGGTATGCCTTCTCAAAACCTTGTAATAATGAAATTATGTAAAATGTGCTAAATTTGACGCATACATACAGGAGGGTATACCCTCCCAAAATCCTCTGTTAAGAATCAGAGGCAAATGTATTATTATGTAGACGGGATGTTATTGTCTCAGGCAACACTGGGGGTTTTCTTCCCCATTCTTTTCCCCCAGTGTTTGCACACTGAACAGGGTAAAAACAGTGTAATCTTTAAAAATATAAATAAAATATTGGCACAAGCCTTTTACTGATCAAAAAAAAGGAAAAAAATCAAGCTTGAACTTCCACAAAAATATTTATGGAGGTAGCCTGAAAATAAATAAAACATCAAAGAAAATGAAAGACTTTGAGGAGATCATCAGCCACTAGAATAATCATCATATCTTGGGGATGTTGTAATCATCTAGGATTTTCAATGTAGATTAAAAAAAACGGAATAAGATAACTCACATGCATGATGAGCACAGGACAGTTCACAAGAGAGATTTTATCAATATTCTGCACATGAGAATGGCACAAGTATCTGCTCAGTGACATACCTAGCATCAGGTAAATACGCACTGACTTAGCATAACAATTTGAGTGGAGAGAATATAAAACAATCAATACCTTGTAGATATCAAACCAGTAGGTTCGTTTTACTGGGTACATAACACGTAAGCCAGAGAGTATCGGGCTGTGGAGGACAACTGCTCTCAGACGAGGCAACCGTGCTGCTAAGTCCAAAGTCGGACCACTTCCAACAGACTGGCCATACAAAATAATATCCTCCTCTTTTGCTCCATATTGCTCTTCAAGACATTTGTAGGCCGCTTCAATATCAGCATAAGTGTTGTGCTCACTTGGCTATTACAGAACACAAAGAAAGGTAAAATTATATCAGAACAAGAACAATGGAATATCACTTTTAAAATTTTAAACCTGTCAGATATCATCCTGATAATTAGAACAATGAGTGGGTATTTATTACAAGTCTCACCTTGCCAGTAGACTGACCATACCCAGAATAATCATACCTGCAAAAACAAGCACCTGACACCTGATTTATCACAAACTTTGGCTAAACAAATTTCCTATTGATGCAAGTAATAGAACATTTAACTGAAACCAGAAAACATATCTATTTCAAAACAATGAAACTCTATCATCATCCCACAATAGTTACCATAACATGGATGGACTGATACAATATAACATTAGCATAAACCAAATCATTAAGGTCAACTACGAAGACTGCCAATGCTGAAATGCAGTATCCCTGATTTTGCCATGTGTTGGCCTTACAATTTTGCAGACAGGTTCAAAGGAGGACAGTTAAAACATTATCCATGTTATCATAATCATACTTTTTGGAAATGCTGCCATGGCATTGCATTGGCTGGACAAGAGGGTAAAGACCATAACAGCAACAAAATTGACTGAACAAATGCAAATTATCTGGATGATCTATTTCTGCCTGATCTGTGAACATTTGTTACATTCCAAACCTAAGCTCAACGGAAATTTCTAAAATATGTAGTTCTTATACGAGGTATTTCTCTGCAATGATAGATAAATCATGTTAAATGCACTCTATTGGCACCATGCAGTACTCTTTTTTCATGATGATTATATTTAAACAGAAGATATAACTGTGTATCACTGTACATTATAGCATCTTCTAGTTAAATCAAGCTCCTTAAAATCATTGTTGTCATCTGTTTGATATCTCAGTTCCTCCAATCTTCTTGACTCATCCATCCATTATTTAATTTAGTATCCAATGCCAATTATATATGATAGCCTGCTCACAGGCTGAGTAAGGTTAAAACTCAGTCTTTCACCATTACAGCCAGCTCACTAGTCAAGCAAGGCTAATTGTGAACTACAACATTTGGACAATACACGACTAAATTGAAAATTACAATTATTAAAAACTTGAATAATGAAGTGAAACATTTGGCAGTGTTAGAAGGCCTTAAAAGAGCAGTATTTTTGGGGTTGCAGAAAGCTACAAATGAAAAATCTGATTGAAGGACTAAGAGAAAAATCTTTGATAGATTGGAAACTGACCAAAATACTAGAGGAAGCTCAAAAATTGCGTCTAACCATCAATTCAGTCACCTTTAGGAAATGTTATAGGTAATACAGTTGGGTTGCAAATAGTTTGTAGCTGTTGTTAATGCTGCCATTGAACAACTCCCAATCGTAGCAAATTTCAGCAACCTCCCAGTTGACAGTATCATTTTAGACAAAGGAAACCCTCTCTTTCAAAGATAGCAGTCCATTTGCAATGAGAACAATCTTTAATGTTGGTGGAACATATCAGTAGTTTTAATGAAGGACGAATTCAAAGGACAAAAAAAATTGAATTAATACCACCTGCATGGTGTTTTCACTGTTTTCATATGCCACCTATTGTGATACATGTGATTTGCCCCATTGATAGGCATCCTGGACCTCTGTATTCCAAAAAATGAAGATCAGCTTTGGTGTTTTATCTGTGAATATTGTTGCAGGTTTGTGCAAAAGCCGATTTAAAAGGGCTGGTCGGCCAGCCAAGCAGTGCTCATTAGCACTCTTTTATTTGCTTTATAAATGATATTTAAACAAAGTAATATCAAGTAGGGTCGGCCTTGACTGACTTAAGAAGTGATTGAAAATTAGAAATAAAATATTTTTATTTCCTTTTTAGGCTGACTTGGCTGGATCACTTGTTGATGGTGAGGCCTTTGTTTAGTTACAGCATGCTAGATAAAATTGTTGAGTGCATAGCACCTGTCTGCTGGGATGATTATCTCTGGAGACATAGCAATGTAGGACGCAAACCCTAGTTTCGCTGCTGTTTCATCTGGGCAGATTTACCCAATTTGAGTCTCATCAAATACAATTCATCATGTTACAAGCACAGGGAAACTGGAAACGTGTGAGGCCAGGAACCAAAAGATCCTGAAACTAGGAGGTTGCGGAGTGGAAGGTAAACCTTCAGCATACTGCTGATACAATTACTGGAGACAGAAGACATGGAATTACAGACTGTTAACACGTCACAGATCACATGTGTGTGCCTTCCAACAAAAGCAGTATAGCATCTCTACCAAGAACAGTGACCGAGCAATATCAGAATGATCAGTGACTATTTGAGTCTGAGGAAACCAAAGTATCGACTTTTAAAAGATGTAGATCAGTCTGATTTGTAAGTCTCTGGTGTAAGCCAGCAATCCAACCTCTAGATCTATGAGCAAGCAGGACCAGTATAATGGAAATCAATATTATTGTAAATGTTGTTCCTTCAAATTGATGGATAATTTAATCTCTTGTTGGAAATTAACATAGAACATTGTTATTAAGTGTTGGCAAAGAAAGTTTGCTGTTTTATATCTGGAATCTCTCTGTGGTATCAGAGCTAAAAATCCTGCCAGCTATAGGTTTATTTAATGAGAGAAAAAGAGCAGAGGTACCAACATGGGTAATCCTGATGACGAAGTAAGGGCTTTCTTTAAAAGATTGAGGAGCTGCATCTCAGTGTGAATGAGACATTAAAGGAAGTGGCCCAATTGTTGAAGGAAATCCATCAAAATCCTGGTGGTGATAAGTCTGAAAAAGATAGGAGAGAAAGGAGCTTTCTTAATAATGATGAGAACAACAATTCCAAGGAAGAAAAAATCTCAGCCAAAACATTCAGATATATGTTTTTGACAAACGAAAAAGTTGGTGAGGAACAATTAGGTCAAATCAATGAAATGGATTGCCTTCATGCTGAATACCACACCCTAAGTGAAGCGGTTAAAAATGGGATGACTTTTACCAAATACTGTGGACTAAAAGCAAAAGGAGGGCATAGGACAAAAGGGTATGCAAGGAAGGATATTCAGCACTGTTTGGGGAAAATTACAAAGCCCAACTTTGATGGAACAAGTAGCACCACCACAGCCGGATTGAGGTTACCAAAACTTGACACTTACTTCTCATTAAACCAAATGGCGTAGTTAGAGGCCATCAAATTCACAACCTTACATTTGGAAGGAGTAGCTCATGAATTATATAACCACTGGTTGGCAACTCAGGGACATGACACAATTTCAACCATAGAGAAATTCTGTCAATGATTGATTGAGAGATTTGATAGGGCAAACCCAGAAATACATTTTAGGAACCTAACCCAATTGAGACAAAAGGCACAGTAGAAGACTATGTAGCTGAGTTTGAAAAACTCATTGTAATGGGGCCTAATGTGACAAAAAGGAGGTTGATAGAGCTCTTCGTTGAAGGCTTAGCTGAACCTCTTAAAGGGTTACTAAAAGCTTTAAACCCTACAACTTTCAAAAAAACCATGACACCAGCTCTCAACTTGGCAAGGGACAGATTCAATAGTAAGAGCAGACCAAAAAGCCTTTTCAAAGAAGCTCAATACCCCCGAGGATGCCTATAGCAAAGACAAGCAAATCGACATTACTAAGAGAGAATTTGCAATGTCCCCTTTTTGGGACATTAGGAAATTAAGGACTTGTTCATGTAATATTAAATTAACTTATGAGAACATAATATACATAATTAAAAAGGGGTCAATTTAATATTATAAAGTGGCCCAAAGTGACATAAAGCGGGAATAAGATGAAAATACAGAAGGCAGCTAAAGGGTCAATGTTGAGCATTAAGAAAGGAAGTCTCATTCATTTTCAGCATGCTTGGATTTTGAGATTGATTTTCTGGTTTCTCATTGCAGAACTTTGGAAAGCTGCTAGCTTTCTCTTGTTGAAGCTAGAGGACGGAAACCTTAAAGATTCTCAAGGTGGATTGGACGTAGCCCCAATTCATCCACTACAGAGGATTCACATTTGAGTCTACAGGTGCATCTTATTGTTTCTTTCCAATCTGACTATGTGACTGTATTTAAGATTGGATTAGATGTTATTCATGTTATTGTATTTCTGACGTATAATGCAATAACGTATTTGTGAAGAATTTATATGAGCAATTACTGGTTGATATTGTTGGGCTCCATTGCATATTCTCTCTGTTATATTCTGAAACTGTTTGTTAGAAAATTTGGAGATAAATATCCTACTGGGATATTTCAGCGGTATCAGAGAGCATAGATCTTGCCATCCCATGAAATTTGTGCAAAATATTTACAGATGTAATTTCAGTTGCATACTGCCTGGTGATCAGAAAAAAATTTACAGTTTTGTAATTTTTTGGGAAAACAAATTGCACATGGACAAAAGTGCTAAAACATTTTAGAAGGTGTTATTGAAACTTCCTTGGAAGCAAATTGACTAAAAAGGGAGTTTGCATTATATAGTTATTTAGAAGTGTTAATATCTGAAAAGAAGATTAACTTTCTTAATAGGCTCAACACCTGAGGATTACTGAGCGAATAAATAAATTCATGTTGTGTCACGGGCTTTGAAATGTTTGTATGAAAAATTAATATATGGGACTCATTTAAGAAACTGTCACACTATAGTATATTGAAGGCAGAGCTTGCTGTGAGGAGACAAACTCAGTTGCAGAACCTGGGAATTTTTTTTAATTTGCTGCTACTGTAGAAGATTGTATGTGTTGTTGAAGTACCGCACCCAAAGCTTCAGATATCCTGGTTTCATGCAAAGTGAAAGAAGGTTTCTAAGCAGAATCTAGTCTCAAATGATCATTATTACTGTTAGACGAATGTATTGCCTGTTGTCGGAATTATACAGATTCAATGTTTTTAAGGAAATGATTGCTGGGGAATACAGTGCCTTGGTTATTGAAAAGCATTGAGCCTTCATTGTTACTTCCTTGACTAAATGAATTGATCTACTGTTAAAATTGTCCTTGGAGCTGTCTATTATGTTGGGTAATTCAAGTTGCATCTACAATATGCTGAGGTCGATATTATAATGTTTGGAGGAACATTGGTTTGGGGAGCAGATACTTGATCGGCAAATATTTGACCAGGCATAATCATTTTGTGAGGAACTGTATTCCGGTTGTTAGCTGTTACAAGATTCAAGAAGAGTTGGCAGATTAACAGATTTCCGGATGATTGATTGATTAACAGAGGGAAAAATGTGTTCCTTATAAAGAATTACAAGGACGTTGTTTCTAAAAGAAACAACGTAGACAAAAGACGAAATTAGAAACAAAACTAGAGACAGGATAGGAAAAATTCCTATCTGGACTGAAGACAAAAGAGACAGGATAGGAAACATTCCTATCTAGACTAAAAGACGGACTACAGACAAGTAGTTGACCATTATAGAAAGTATAAGATATTATCTTAATACCCTCCCTTAATGGTCAACGTACGGATGTCGGAACATTTTGGGATAACTGAGAGCCTCCTTGGATCTACAGAATGCTGAAACCAAGAAGCTTTGCCAGAAGAGTGCTATGACTCAAAATAAGTTGCAATTACAAAACTTCGTTTTTGTGGAAAAAACGGTAAAACCCAAAATCTCACACAACCTTGAGTATTACAGACAACTTGAAATGATTTTTGAGGAGAAAATCAACAAACCCAGAATCTCACACAACCTTGCGTATTACAGACAACTTGAAATGATTTTTGAGGAGAAAATCAACAAACCCATAAAAACAGAAACAAATTCAGAAGGCGAAAAATGCAGCTTCACCTTGATCAGGACCCGGAGAAGTCGGACGCTGCGTAACACCCAGAACAAGTTGATCGGTGTTTCGATATTCGAAGATTGTGATGATGCGCTGCTTCCAAGTTCCATAATTGCGACCATTGAATTTGGAATTATGTTCGAGCTAAATATTTGTCAGAGATGCCATGGCACGTTTTCCAATGAAAAACTGTGAAAATCTGTGAAGGCAGGTTCTTCGAGGCAAAAATACGAAAGATCCAAAAGAATCAGAGAATGACCTAGAAGAGAGCTTGAAAAACCCAGAAGGAATCTGTTGTCGTTTTTTGGATCCGCTGGCTCGAAAATCGAGGCACAAAAATCGAAGCACCCAGAAAAAACGGACGACAACCCAGTTGAGCTCTCGAAAAACCCACCAAGTATCTGCAAACAAAATATTTTTTCGACCTCAAAAATTAGGGTTTCGAAAAGAAACGGCCCTAGCTGAAAAAAGTTTGAAAAAACTTCAGATTTCTTGATAAAAAATGGCAGATTTTTCTTCAAGGATCGATGTGCATGGACGAATGGGGCTAGAGTGTGCTGAACAAACACAGGCAGACCCAAGTTCGGGAATTTCTCTAGGCCGAAAACCCTAAGCAGGTTTTAGAGAAATTCAACACAAATAATTTTGAAAAAATTTAAACAAATAATTTCACGGAAAAATTTAAGTAATAGCTCTGATACCATGTTACAAGATTCAAGAAGAGTTGGCAGATTAACGGATTTCCAAATGATTGATTGATTAATAGAGGAACAAATGTGTTCCTTATAAAGAATTACAAGGACGTTGTTTCTTTTGTAGGCAGAAAACGAAATTAGAAACAAAACTAGAGACAGGATAGGAAACATTCCTATCTGGACTGAAGACAAAAGAGACAGGATAGGAAACATTCCTATCTAGACTGAAAGACGGACTACAGACAAGTAGTTGACCATTATAGAAAGTATAAGATATTATCTTAATATTAGCAACTTGCATTTCTGTAAATTCTTACCTGCCTTGCCGTTAGTGTGGTGTGCAAAGAAGAAGCAAAGGATTAATATTTATCATCCACATAAGCAAAGATTTGGATGAACTGGCTGTGTGGGCTCATAGTTTGGAGTTAAAAGATTGACCATTCCCATCATGAACGGAGCTTCTGAGCAGAGGAATTTTCTGTAAGAAACAATTGTAGAGCTCTACTTAGTCCATTGCCGTAAATGTAAGAAATTTTGGAAAAATGGTTCTTCGTCAAGTTTGGTGCACTCATAGGAAGCTATAATATTTTTGAGCACAGATTTGGTGCACT
This sequence comes from Cupressus sempervirens, assembly GCA_028749045.1. Classification (NCBI taxonomy): domain Eukaryota; kingdom Viridiplantae; phylum Streptophyta; class Pinopsida; order Cupressales; family Cupressaceae; genus Cupressus; species Cupressus sempervirens. The sequence goes on from CM053789.1 coordinate 581,800,629, forward strand.
CATAGGAAGCTATAATATTTTTGAGCACAGAGCATTGAAGTGGTTATTGGATATCGACTATGCGAGAGTGATGTCGCTTTGAATAATTTCCCGAGTGTAACATCGCTCGAGCTTGGTGCCGACACATGGGCACATTTTCACTGTGTTTTGAATAGTTGGGGAGATTGTCAAAAAAATGGGTAAATGTTTTGAGTTTGTAACGCTTCTTGGGAAGATGTGCAATGTGAAAGATTCTCCAGCCATTAGTGGCTTCATCAAGACCTGTCTACAACTTCTCTGAATTCATCGGCTGCATAGCAGCCAAAAAAGTCAACTCAAAAGCATTAAAAAAAAAAGTGATGATTTTTATTTACCTTTTTTCTTTTTTTCTATGTTACCCCAGGTTTTCGGGACAGGGGGACGTGGGGACGGGGAAATGGGTTTCCGAGACAGATTTTTTTTTCTCGGAGCAGGGGATGGCAAAGGACAGCAGTGGGAACAGCTATATAAAAAGTAGGGAAAATTTTAAATATACAGAAAAATTTTAAATATTCGTATAAAAACATGGATAATGCATGCTTATATAAATTTTAGAACCTTAACATATAATGTTTGTGTTAAATAATTTAACTTTACAGTTCACATGAGGGTGGAAATCAAACAAACTATCAAAACTGAAACATTAATTTTATGGGACAGCCAAGGGAAAGGTTTCTGGAAGTTTCCGAGTTTCCAGGACGGGGGGATGTGGGGATAGGATCAATTTTTGCCAGAAACGCATCCCCGGGTAACATAGCTTTTTTTTAATAATAAGGATGATGATGAATGAGGCTTGATCTAGAGACTTGTTTTTTCATTTTGTTTACAGAGAGAAATACGTTTCAGGGATGTTCAGTTTACATACATTTATGATTTGATGTCATTGGTTTTATGGATCTTCATCTTACATTCATTTATGATTTGACAACATTTATAATTCTATATATCTATGTCATGACTCATTATGATCCTATTATTTCTATTTACTTCAGCTACAATTTACATTTTACGTATATGATGGATTTATCATTTATGTTCCTTGTTTATGTATGTCAGCTTCTATTTGATGAAGGGTGCATGAAATAAGATTTAAATTGTTAAAATTTTCAAGGTTTTTTATTTTGCCGATTTGTAGCCGATTCACGATTCAAGTCGACCTTGCCGATTCTGAGTTTTGGTTCTTTAGCATGCAGTATTGGGGGAAATTTTTGGAAACAAACCTAAGGAATGATAAGCATCCTTTTATAAGCATGTGTCTCATAAATGTCATCAATTGTATCACATTATAAAAGATTGCTGGCATTAACAGAGTAACAACATTACAACAATAACAACATTACAACAATGAAGCATAAAACGAAATTATGGAGAAGTATTAACAAAGCCACTATTAAGCATCAAAAGACTTATGTTCTTGTGCAGAGTAACAATGAACTGTGAAAAAATAACAGTTAAACAACCCGACTGCAGATAGTCAGAAAAAACCAAAGCAGCACATATGTTACCCAGATTCATTCATTAATCCCATTTAGGGTGAACAATAGAGACATCAAATGATCCCAAATCCATATTGGATTCGTGAATCACAATAACACTCCTTTCTGTAAACAAAAAAGATTTTCAAGTATTGAATGTACTATCAACGATCTATAAAAGCAAATCTTTGTAAAACTTTTGGTGTAACACAGAAGGTATATGAAGACCCACAGCCTTACATTTGATAGCAATTATCACGAAAAGTCATGTAAAAATTATAACATAATTCCAAAATATATTGGAATGTGTATAAAATACTAAAAGTAAAAAGAATTAGTCAGACTCTTCATTCAAGAATGCTAATTCATCTTTCACTGACATATAAAAGCAAATGTTTGTAAAAAGATTGGTGTAATACAATGTATATGAATACAAGCAGAGCCTTGCTTGCAATAGCAATTATCAAGAAATGTCATGTAGAATTATTATATAATTCCAGAATATATTGGAATACGTATAAAATGCTGAAGTAAAAAGTATTAGTTAAACTCTTCATTCAAGAATTGTAATTCATCTTTCACCCGCTTAGTTTATACCTTAATAAAGATTTAGTTCATGGCTGTGGAAGGCCTGGCAAACCATTCATTGTTTCCCTTATTAAAGCACTTGTGGTTGAAAATTCTTCTTTACTTTCTTTTTAAGCATTTAACATCTGAAAAGCATGCATGCCCCATCCCGATGATAGCATATGGGACCATCAAATACACATCAGTTCGTGGCTAGGAGGTATTTTCTGTATGTCTGAACATTAAGTTTCACCCCTAACTGTTTATTGTTTTTTCAAAAAGCAATACACTAAGCTCCATTGGCTCTAATTCTCTTGTAAGAAAGAAAGAATAAGTGTTCTCGAAGTGCTTAAGTTCTCTCAAACGTACTTGCAGAATGAACGCACTTCTCCAAAAATCCTATAAGCATCAAAACCACCCTAGAAAATACTAAAAAAATTCATCTCACCTGATAAAAAAATTATTCTAAGTTGATAACAATTTGTTGGCTCCAGTATAACAGTGCGTATGGATTTATAGATTTTAAAATTAGCATACTGAAGAAAGCTAGCTGGAGATTACAAAAAACACGAGGAGACACGGTATTTTGATACTTCCGCGCAACTTCTACTAATTTCTTTTTAAAAAATTCCATACAGGTTTTCAAAGAAAGTTCGCCAGCGATCAAAAAAACGCAAGCACAGAAGAGCACACATTCAAAGGTTATCGCAGTAGTTGAGATTTCAGCACAACTTGTACTAACTTGAAATCGTCGCAGTAAAAGTAAAATCTGTCATTTAAAGATGTGCATTGAACCAGCATTTCCGAGACTCTAGTAATGATAATGTGAATTGAACCAGCATTACCGAGAGACTACTAATGATAATTGTAGATATTTCTAGCTCTCGAGAGCCATAAAAGTTTATTCTTCAAGCAGCACTGGAATTGCAATCAGCCAAATCCTAAATTTGAAGAATAGGTAACCCTCTATTTTCAATGATAAACTAAAGGAAGACAATGATTAGCGCACCAAGTGAGTATCACCTGCCAACTTGAAAAATAAAAATTTACACTGACATGAACAGTAATGAAGATCATATTAAATAAACGAGGCACCACGTTGGCTCAAGAAAACTTTCAATAGTAAAATTTGTCAATATATTAAATTTCGCGCAATCTAATCCGGAAGATGAACCCGGTCTCGAAGACAGCTACGCAAGTAAAACTGAAAGAATAAGCAATTTCAGGATGTAAGCTTGTAACTCTTCGAAAATCAAAAACTCAATGTAATGGATCCTACATAAGACAGCGTAGCAAACAAGGTATGGAAAAATCATATATGTCGTTGAGAGAAAGAGATCCATGCGCTACGAACCCCATAAGATTAACGCGAAGATGAAGGCTGAGCTCCACAAACAGTTCGTACATCTGACCCAAATCTGCAGCATTTCCATGGGAATACAAAAGAGTCAAGGAAGCCGTGGGATTCCTCACATACATTGCCACTATCTCCTGGCCTCTCCTCGTCGGCAGCTTCCGCACCTCCACATTCTCCCGCTGTGGAACGTCCGTCATCATCAACCGCCCCCTCTCCTCATCAACCGTTATCTTATACGAAGCCGGATTTGGCGGAAAGAATGCGAATTTCGCCGCCATGGAAGAGGTTACTCCCCCCATTCTTGCCTCCCCCTCAAACACAAATCCTGCTCCTGCTCTAGACCCGCCGTCAAACCCCCGCCCTGTCTAGTTGACAGCTCGCCCTGCAGCCAGGTAAACGAAAAAGCTCAGTTCCTCCATCGTCCGGTTTCTCTAACCCTAGCCCTAGATCTGTATCAAAGGTATTCCATTGTCCGATCCAGTCAGTAGCGGGGCACAAATGGACGAGATGTAGCAGAAGTCGAAGCCTTGGCCCGATCGTGCAGAAGCGATAGCACTGCTTTCTAGATTTCTTGCGTGATGTATAACTGAAGAACTATAATCAGGAAAGGTCGCCAGGCCTCAGATTCTGTGCCTCTTGATCCCCTGGTCATATGATCGATTGAAATTTGAAGCCGGTGGTCATGTTAGGACACTGCGCCACTCTTTTGCCAGGTGACGTCGTATTGATAAACTTAGTATTTGTTTTTGGATTTTTATTTAGACGACAGGTGTTCGACTCACCGGGCGTCAAAAAATGTTTGAACGACAGTCAAAGCCATTTTCCTTCCCTATTATTTTAATGGATTTATGTTTCAAGATTCCAACTTTTTCAAGTTGAAATAGACTGGTTAACCGCGACGGGAGACAATGAGCGCTGTATTTTTCCCGCACCTGAATTTTAATCGAATTTTAAAATGGTTACCCTACCTACCACAAGTCTTCCACTATTGCAACACAGCAAATAAGACTGCTCCTATCCATGCCGATGCTCCATCGAAAATACTTATCACGACAAGATAATGATAGTGGTATAAATTAACTTTTATTTTATAACTACTTGTAACAACTAGTCATAATTAATCAATTTTAAAATATATTTTAAAAAAATATCTATCTAAGAATAGATATCCACTACAAAATTATTATAATCTAATTTACAACATCTAAAATTATTTATATTTCTTTGATCTCTATTTCTTTAATGTTTTACTAACTTAAGCTTTTTATTTTAATTTCTTAAAAAATGAATGATATGTCCAAATATTATAATTTAAACAAATATTTTATGTAGTATTTATTAAATTATTTTTAAAAGTATATTCTATTTATAATAAGATTTAAACATTTGACATGTAGATGGTTGTCAAATTTAATCTAAAAGAATAAAAGTTAACATTAACACGCTCACACCATCTCACTCCACCCATTCTACCATTGTAGAATGCCAATGGGCATTAATTATTTAGATTAATTAGTTATAAAACTTTGTTTGTTTGTTTTTGTATCTTAGGTTCTAAGTGTAGATATAATTAAAATTTTAACTATTTATGTTGTAATATTGATGTGTTATAAAATTTGATTAAATTGTTAATGTAAATATTATTATTTTATTACGAATGGTGAATATTAATGTGAATAATTTTTTATAAATATAAATTGTGAAAATAATAAGGGAGGCCGAAAAGTAGAATTAGAAACAATAACATACAAAGTTCATTTACATGAGCCTAAAATGGCAGCGAAGGACAAGCACGTTGTTGAAACCCTAAGTATCCCCCCTCTTAACGCAATAGTGAGAGATTAGAAACCTTTAAAACTTACAAATTACTTTGCATTTATATTATTAATATCATTCAAGTTAAATGCAAAGTAATTAAATATCAAATTGATTCAAACTAACATTAATTTCTCACATAGTTAATTCTATAAAGAATTAATTATTATTATAATATGAGGGTGAAAGTAAAAGAGTTAATCGGGTAAGTTGATGGAGGGGATTATATTTGGAAAGGAATGTTAAAATAATTAATTATTTTTAAAGAATTAATTGTTATTATTGTAATTGCATTGGTAGGATAAATTGGAAAGAGAATTTAAAATGATTAATTCTTTAAGAGAATTAATTATTATTGTAATAGGAGGTATTTGTGAAAAAATTGTACGGCATTGGAAAATGGATTTTAAGGAAAGGGAGTTAGGGTAGTTGAGAAACTACTCGAGTAGGATTTCTTTAAAAGTAGGAAATTTTATTGTAAAGAGGTTAACTCTGGATAGATGCAAAACCATAACTACTTTTAATTAAGTGTCTACACTTTGAACTTTGATGCAAATTTTGGCTATGGCAAGTAATATAAAATTCTGCAATTTTATATTTTAAAGTTTTTTTGGAATAGGTATTGTTGTATATTCTGTAATGGTATATTTTCTTAAGGAGATTAGTCATTTGTGAAAAGCTTTGCATTGTCTCGTTCCAATTTAAAATCTTGTTTCGAGGTTGAAAGAATTGGAGGGAAGAAGGAAAAATCTTAAGTCGCTTTCATCTTTAATGATTAATCATGTGGATGATTATTGTTGTTAGATGAGAATTGTTTTTCAGCCTGCACATTCTCTTCATTTTTATGAATTGATTGTTTAAAGTTTTTAAGTATTTTCTGAAAAAATACTCATTAGAAAGGTTTTCCCTCAAAAGAGGAATTAATGAATATCTTTTCAAATGGTAGTTGCACGTAATATTATTCTAAAGCAATACTAAGCAGAGAATTCCTTGCACCTTTGTGGAAATTCAATCTGTTAGTTTATCAAGAATTTTCCTCTTCATGGTTTAAAATCAAGAGAAAAAATTATTTACTAACACACACAATCTAGTGCAACAATGGCATCTATATGCACACTTATTGGTGGATACTGGCAAGCAATATGATCCTCTACCATGAAGTTGGAAATTGAGCTCGACACTCATTGCAAACCAAACACCATAGTCCACACACTGATCTGCATTCTCAACTTTCATTGTTCAAGTGGATCCAATCTGTACTTGGTGCCACACATCACCACAAACGACAGCAATCAAGACTTTGTCTTAGCTCATGCATTTTTCTTGCAAATAAAACTTGAAGACCAAGAAAGACATCAGTCATAAAGCTCCTCGAGCAATTCCTCTAAGCCTAGGTCACAGTGGTTTCATCTACAAGTGCAAATCTGAGGATCAAGCAGTGCATAATAATATCAAGCAAACACGATTACAGATATCTACAAATAGATGGGAAGAGTCGTCGACAGATAAGCCAAAGAGCCTTCCAACATCAATTACAATAGATTTCAAAACAACAAATCTTTCGAAGACAAGAGGACGACTAAACTTCCAACAATCATTATTTTTTGATCCATTGAAAAGCTATAAATTGGTTAACTTAAGAAGCAATGAATAAATAACAACGAAAATGATAAAGCAACAAACAAATAAGAAGTAGTGGAAATAAAATAAAATGATAGGTCAATTGCAATATTAGGTGGATCATCATACAGAGGGGATCGATTATAAAAGGAATTGGTAAGGATAAATATAAAGCATTGACCAAATCTATTTCAAATGGCTTTGCGAAAAGCCAATTACCAAACAAACTCTTTTGCTTCTTACTTTGTTAAAACAAAATGTGTGGTATTGAAACCATTATCTACATTCAACAAATATGAAGTACTATGAAAATTGGAAGAATTTTTAGAGGCTAGAAAGAGCAAAGAGAATAATCAAATCATAAAGGTCAACAACTCCTACCAATCAGATAAAAACCCAGCATCGATATCCATTGAAAAGTAGAAAAAAAATACTTTGAAAAAACCAAATATTGTTATAAGGAGAAGAAGGGGATGACAATTCTTCACAATCACAAATCCTCACAAGTTTCAAAATAGATAGAGGAGATCCAACAATATCAAGAGAGATGAACCCTGGAAAATCATGTCTCAAAAGCAAATCGGGTTCCAATAGTAACAACTCATAAAAGAAGTAATGTGAAGGATCCAAATAGCTGGTGATCTCATATTCTACAAAAGAACAATTTCTTCAACAGTAAAGAGGAGCAAAAATGACAATGTGTACATTATGCCTAACAAAAAAATTGTAAAGGATATAGTTACGACAAAATTTGCATTCAATCATAAAATGGAAGGAAGCTCAAAGAATCAAGAAAACACATCTAGATTAATAGATCAACCAAAATCAAATATAAAAAATAACAAAGAGAATGAAAATATCTTGATAATCAGCGATAACTACACTGAAAGTAGATGGTTTGAATGTTAGAATTTGGGGCTATTTATATATTGGAATAGGTTAGAAGCTAAAATTATGAATTTACCTAGATGGTTGAAAGATCACTGTGTTGAACAGGTAAGTATATCCTCCCTATCTAACACATTAGTATATATTCAATGTAAAGAAAAAATAATTAGAGATTATTTCCTTTCATGTTTTGTTTATTTTTATAAAGGTTATTTTGTGAAATTCATAAAATGGAGCCCAAACTTTAGTGAATGTAATGCTTAAAAACTACGAACACTCATTTGGGTATCTATCAAAGCATTACCAACTGAGCTTCTACATATTCAAATTTTAAACGCATTGGTCAGGCTTTAGGAGAATTGATAGGTTTTGAAGTGAATTATAACAATTCAAACAATATCAAAATCCTAATTAATATGGAAACAAACCTACAAGAATTGAAGTCATTAAAAGTAATTACAAACAAATCAATTTATAACATCAACTATTATAAATATGATGGCTAGATTCATGAAACTATCATTTTAGATCCTTTCCAAAATACTACAATAGGTAATTTTAAGTTTTATAAAAGAAGCTTTGACTTTAAAGAAGTGCTTCCTTTTTTTATCAAATGGAATAAAATAAAATAGAAATCTAATCACAATAAATTAGGAGAATTGATTGATAGAATCTATAGAGGAAGGAACTAAGAAGAGCTTAAATAGATTAAGTGTTAAAATAGCCAATAAGATATGCCAACACATAGAGGAAATTAAGGAAGGAGAAATAGAGGAGGAAGGAAAGAAATCAAGAGAATCTCTTAGTTTATCCAAAAAATAGTCAAATAAGGATGTAGGGGACCAAGAGAATGGAAAACAGTCTATGGATCTAGGAAACTTATCTCCAAAGTACAATAAGGACATAGTGGACTATGTAGATGAGGAAAATATTAACAATTTACAACTATGTGAGATATGTGTAAAGTAGAATATATAAATAGAAGATATTAGAGAGAACTTTAAGATGCATAAAACATTGATCCATGACTTTATATTAATCCAAAGTGATTTAAGTGATCAATGAACCCTTTGGGATGAAGCACATAGAGGTTATATATTTATCTAAGGTGGGGGTCAAGGTGAGAGTCATGAACAAAATAATGAAAAGAACAATGAGAGTCTAACACCCCTACAACTAGAACCTATTCAAGGAAATGAGCAAATATGTACAAAAAAAAGATCATTATTGGATTTATAAAACATAACAAACAAGCATTTAGAAAGAATACAAGAAAGATTAGAAAGAAACAAATCAACTAAAGATGTTAATAACAATTCAAAAGATGGAGAAGAGTTTGACCAGATCAACAATCAGGAAGAGACAAAATCACTAGAGATAAATAAGATGGGGGAAAAATCAATATAAATAATGATACATAAAATAATTCCACAAAAGATATCGAACTTCAAGTAGATAGAACAAAAAAATTAGAAGAAGCAAAAAAAGGCTTTAATGATATAAGAAATAGAGCTAAGAAATCTAAGCAAAAGTTCTACAAATTTTGGCAGACACCTCTCAATGGAAAAAAACCTTTTAAAGATTTAGATAGAGTAATTCCAAATACGACCCTTAAAACTATCCTAGAGAGAGTTGGCTTAGATAAATAAAATAATCTTGAGTAAATTTAGTCTAATTCAAAAAATAAGGAAAATGAAGAAGCATTAAAGGAAAAAAAATGGCTAATTGAAAGAATTATGGAAATGGATATGGAAGATTCTAAAGATGAAGATCTAGAGACTAATACAAAAACTCTCAATCTAATTAAGGTTATTAGTGAGTCAAAGTTAAATACTATTGTAAGGATAGGAGAAGATATTCATCTAATACATTCAAAAAATAGCATAAACTCAAGCAAAAGGATTCAAACTCTATTTCAGAATATAGAGGAAATGCAGAAGTAGAAACTAATACTTGTAATTTTATTCTTATAGAAGTTGAGATGTTTTTAAGAGAACCTAAATTATTAAATCATGAAGAAGACTTAGATAATGGGAGTTTGGATGAATTAGAAAGGGATAAATATAGAAGTCAAAATTGGGAAGAGTTTGGGATTGTAGAAGTATTTCAACAAGAGAAGGATAGTATAAACGAAGTAAATTGTCAAACTTCGAAATCAATAATCAAAGAAGTTGTAGAAAAGGATAAAGAAATAAGTAACAAAATTATGAAAGAGTTAGAAAGAGGATTATTTAGATAAAGATGAAGATGATTTTATTTCTAAAAGTGTGTGGAATGCAAGTAATAATCTAGATAACCTAGGTATTAAAGCTAGCATACAAGGATTAGTTCAACCAAAATGTGGCAAGCAAAGTAGGAAAAGAGGTAGAAAATCTTTAGCTGAAATTAGAGCAACTACAAGTCTAGTTGGCAACCAGAAAAAGATTAACAACCTGTTGAATGTAGGAAAGGGGAAGCTCCCTTCCACTTAATCATGAAGTTAACAACTTGGAAGACAAGGGATCTTAATGCCCCTAATAAAAAGCATTTACACATAACTTGTCATTATTTGAATTTGATATAATTTTAATTCAAGAAACATAACTTAATAAAGAAGAAGGAAAGAAACTTAGAAAAAAATGGGATTTTGGAAAATAGAATTGGTTGAATCAGCTAGGGCATCTGGGGGGATAGGTTTTTTATGGGATCCTACTAGGGTAGAATTTAATCTAGTCATTTCAAGAAGTAATTGGATGGGGGAAAAGTTAAAATCTTTAAAAACAAAACTTTGTTTATTCTAATAAATGTATATGGACCAACTCCAACATTGAATAAGAAAGAATTATGGAATGAAACAAGTAATTATCTAGAAACAAATCCTTTATAAAATATTTTATTAGGGGAGATGTTAATGCTATCCTAGACTTTGGAGAAAAAGTAGGTGATATCTTGACCATTTCCCAGGTTATGCTAGACTTCAAAGATTGGTTTGCAAAAGAAAATTGTATTGATATCCCAACAACTAATAGAACTTTCACTTGGAACAATAGACGAGCAAGTTTTTGTAATATAGCAGAAATATTGGATAGATTTATATTCAAAGAAAATTTTATTTCTTTTAATCACCCTTTTGGTTCAATCATTCTTCCTAATGTAGGATCTGATCATTACCCAATTAGGCTAGAAATAGGTGAACCACATAAACCATTAAAAAATTCTTTTAAATGTGAAAAAATGTGGCTTTTAGACAAAGATTTTCTCAATAACATTAGGGCCCATTTGGCTATGGGAATAGGAATAAGAGAATAGGAATAACTATTTTGGAATAGAAAATGGGGCTACGTATTCCTATTCTCTGTTTGGTTCAGCCAATATTTGATGGGGAATTCATGGACCTCAAAATTTATGTTTTCTAAAATAAATAAAAGTGGAATAGGAATACATATTCCAATAACACCTATTTGGGTGGAATTGCAAAACCCCATTTTTGGGCCAAAATTGGAATATGTATTCCTATTTTACTTCGTATTCCAATTCTTATTTGGTGTATCCAAATGAAGAATTCAAAATTTTAAGAATTTACATATGCCTATTCCGCTTGTATTCCTGTTGCCAAACGGGCCCTTAGGGAATAGTGGTATGAAGAGGATTTTGAAGGATCATGAATTTTCAATTTTGTATCAAAACTAAAATATTTTGAAACAATAAATAAAAAAATGGAATAAAGAACACTTTAATGACATTTTTAAAGATAAATTATAGAATGAAGAGGAATTAAGAAATTTAAATGAAGAATTTATTAAGGGAGGAGTGGACAATGATAAATTTATCAAAGAAAAAAAACTTTTGGCTAAACAAGAAATTATTTTAACAAAAGAAGAAATATATTGAAAACAAAAATCAAGAGAAACCTGGTTGTTAGAAGGAGATAGGAATACAATTTTTTTCATAATAGTACTATCAATAAAAGGAATATAAATAGAATAGTAAAAATCAAGGATCATGTAGGTAGGGTAATGGAAACCCCTGATGAGATAGCATAAACTTTTGTTAAATATTATACTAAAATTCTTAATAATTATGAATTCTCAAGTTTAATAGCTCAAAATAATATGTTAGGATCAATTCTTAAAGTAATAACTTTAGAAGATAATAAGAGCTTAAATTAAAAAAATTACCAAAGAAAAAATTAAAGATGCACTTTTTCAACTTAATCCAAATAAATGTCTAGGACCATATGGTTTTAAAACCTTTGTAATTTCAAAAGTGTTGGGATATAATAGAAGACGGTCTCTAGAAAGCAATTGAGGCAACTAGGAATTTTGGATCTCTTTTGACCAAAATTAATAATACCTTATTAGCTTTAATTCCAAAGAATTCAGAATAAGAGGATCCAGTAGATTTTAGGCCCATAGTGTTATGCATGTAATATTATTTACAAGATTCTCTCAAAAGCATTAGCTAATAGACTTTAAAAAGTTATTTCAAAACTCATTTAAGAGGAACAGACATATATTTTGTTCCCAATAAGTCAATCTTCAATGGTATTGTTATTATTCAGGAATTAATTTACTCTGTACAAACAAATAAGGACTCTTGCATGCTAATGAAGTTAGGTATTCAAAAGGCATAAAGTAGATTGGAGATTTCTCTATAGAACTCTTAAAGCTTTTGGATTCTCTCGTCAATTGATGAACTTAATATACAATTATATTTCGACTCCAAAAATATTCCTTCTTATGAATGGCACACCTAAAGGATTTTTTAGTATTTATAGAGGGATTAGACAAGGGGAACCTATTTCACCTTTCCTCTTTATAATTATGGCAAAAACTTTTGGTAGAGAAATAACAAAGGCTCAAGCTAAAAGGAAGATAAAAGGCATTATAGTTACTCAAAATGTTCCTAAAATAACCCACCAAAAATTTGTGGATGATACTATTTTACTAGGAGAAAGTACTAAGGAAGAAGCTCACAATTTTAATCTAATAATAAAAAGTATAATGGAAACTTCAGGACAAAAGGTAAATGAAAATAAGTCAAAAAATTTCTTCATTAATACAAAAGAGGAAGTGGAAAGAGTCATCTGTAGAATTATGGGATATAGAAAAGGAACCTTCCCTTGTAAATATCTTGGGATCCAACTTGAAAAAGGTATTAGAGAAGGTAAAACTTGGGACTCAATTATAGAAAAATTAGATTAAAAAATGAGAAGTTGGAAAGGAAAATGGTTAACTAAAGCTGGAAGAATGACAATGATCAAAGTAGTTCTTTCAGCTTTTTTTATATATCATATGTCATGTCTACCACTACCTAAAGGTGTTAAAAGGAAATTAGACTCTAAAATTAAAACATTCTTCTGGAAAGGAACTGAAGAAAAGAGAAAACAAGCTTTGATAAAATGGGATAAAATATGTAGACCTAAAGACTATGGATTCTTAGGAATTAAAAACTTGAGTTGGCAAAATGAAGCATTAGGGGCTATTAATAATACCTTCTTAGCTTTAATTCCAAAGAATTTAGAATATGAGGATCCAGTAGATTTTAGGCCCATAGGGTTATACATGTAATATTATTTACAAGATTCTCTCAAAAGTGTTAGCCAATAGACTTAAAAAAGTTATTTCAAAACTCATTTAAGAGGAATAAACAGGTTTTGTTCCCAATAAGTCAATCTTCAATGATATTGTTATTATTCAGGAATTAATTCACTATGTACAAACAAATAAGGACTCTTGCATGCTAATGAAGTTAGGTATTCAAAAGGCTTATGATAAAGTAGATTGGATATTTCTTTATAAAACTCTTGAAGCTTTTGGATTCTCTCGTCAATTGAAGAACTTAATATACAATTATATTTTGACTCCAAAAATATTTCTTCGGATGAATGGCACACCTGAAGGTTTTTTAAGTATTTATAAAGGGATTAGACAAGGGGAACCTATTTCACCTTTCCTCTTTATAATTATGGCAAAAACTTTTGGTAGAGGAATAACAAAGGCTCAAGCTAAAAGGAAGATAAGAGGCATTATAGTTACTCAAAATGTTCCTAAAATAACCCACCAGCAATTTGTGGATGATACTATTTTACCAGGAGAAAGTACTAAGGAAGAAGCTCACAATTTTAATCTAACAATAAAAAGTTACATGGAAGCTTCAGGACAAAAGGTAAATGAAAATAAGTCAGAAATCTTCTTCATAAATACAAAAGAGGAAATGGAAAGAGTCATCTGTAGAATTATGGGATATAGAAAAGGAACATGCCCTCGTAAATATCTTGGGATCCAACTTGAAAAAGGTATTAGAGAAGGTAAAGCTTGTGACTCAATTATGGAAAAAATAGATTTTAAAAATGGGAAGTTGGAAAGGCAAATGGTTAACTAAAGTTGGAAGAATGACAATGATCAAAGTAGCTCTTCAACTATTCTTATATATCATATGTCATGTCTACCACTACCTAAAGGTGTTAAAAGGAAATTAGACTCTAAAATTAAAACATTCTTTTGGAAAGGAACTAAAGAAAAGAGAAAACAAGCATTGATAAAATGGGATAAAATATGTAGACATAAAGAGTATGGAGGCTTAGGAATTAAAAACTTGAGTTGGCAAAATGAAGCATGAGGGGCTAAACTTGTTTAGAGAATGTTCAAAGAACATAATAGTAAATGGGCCAAAAATTTATATCATAAATATTTAGACAACAATAATCTTTTGTTTGTGTTTAGAACAATAAATCTACCAAAAGGATCAATAATTTGGAACTTTCTGTTAAGTTGTCATCCTTTAATAGCTAGAAATCTAACTTGGGATATTGGTTTAGGACAAGAAGCTTTATTTTGGGAGGACTCATGAGATGGGCTTCCTTCCCCAGATAGTGCAAATCTACCATTGAACATAAAACATATCTTGACAAATCTATGGGGTAAGTATGTATGTGATTACAAAATTTTAAAAAAATAACAACCTTTACAAAAAATGGCAATGGAAATCTTTAGATGAAATCCGTTTATCAGATCATGAGAATCACATATTTAGTCAAATTTTACATTAAAAAAAGACAAACCATAAAGAAAGGGAAGATAAAATAATTTGGGGTGTAGAAAAAGATGGAAAGTACAAAGTTAAATTAAGGTATGAAAAGATAATAAACTAAAAACAATGGAATAAGATTGATATTCCTCTAAATTTATGCTGGGATTTGGTATGTCTTCCTAAAGTATACATCTTCCTTTGGGAAGCTCTTCAAAGGAGAATTCTAACAATAGTTAGGTTTACTAAAATGGGTTTTAAAAGACCCTCAAGATGTCCTCTCTATGAAAAAAAATCTAAAACAACTGAACACTTGTTTTTTTAATGTACATTTGCTAAAGAATGTTGGTATAGGGTATGTAAGAAATTAAACTAGAATTCTGCATTTTATGAAAATCTTTTAAATTTTTGAAGTAGTTGGCCAAAATATGGAAGCTCTAATGTTTATAATAATCTGTGGAAAATATCCCCATCTATTCTTCTATGAGAAACATGGAAAGAAAGGAACAAAAGAATTTTTTTGTAACACAAAGATTGATCTACCATACTTCTTTAGAAAATTAGAGGTGTACTTAAGCGAAGTAGCCAATAATAATCTTAGAAATTCATATAAGGAGGAAGGATCCTTTTGAGATTGGGATGTAGAAATCCAAAAAAATTGGTTTAATCTAAATCTAATAATTCCTCCAATGATTTATACTAAAACAAATAAGATTGCTAGGAAAGAATGTAAATGGGAACCTCCTCCTATAGGATGGTCAAAATTAAATTTTCATGGGGGCTTCTAGAGGTAATCTAGGATCACCGAGCCTAAGATGTAAAATTTATTCAGATAAGGACCTATGTCAAATTAAACATGTCAAACCCTTAGGATTAATGTCTAACAATCTAGTAGAATTAAAAGCCCTAATAGAAGGTTTAAGACTCAGTCAAGATATCATAATTAATAAATTAATTATAGATGGTGATTCACAAATTATTTTAAATGCATTAAGAAAAAAGGAAACCCTAATTGAATCCTACATTCTAAACTTGAGTATGCCTTGGATAGAGTCGATTAGTTTGAAGAAACAATCATCAAATATAATTTTTAGAGAAAGTAATAAAGAAGCAGGTAACGTTGCTAATAAAGGAGTGGATGGAGAAGAGATACTAATAAGATAAAATTGATAAGTTAACAATTAGAAAGACAATTACACTTAGATAGTAATAATAGTAGAGGGATAAAATTATAGAGTCGATTAGTTTGAAGAAACAATCATCAAATATATTTTTAGAGAAAGTAATAAAGAAGCAGGTAATGTTGCTAATAAAGGAGTGGATGGAGAAGAGATACTAATAAGATAAAATTGATAAGTTAACAATTAGAAAGACAATTACACTTAGATAGTAATAATAGTAGAGGGATAAAATTTATTTAGGATATAATCTAATAAAGATTAAATATAGATGTTCTAAAACACTCAAAAAAAATTGATGCAAGAGCATCCTGGGTGTAAGAACAATCTTGCATAACCCAAAAGTATTTCCTTTTTGTTTCTTGAATTAGGGTTGTCTCAGTGTAGAGTTGTTGTTTCTGGTAGCTTGCTACTTAGTGAGTCAGTCATACAAGCTTGTAATGTCCTAATTTTAAAACATCTTGGATATATTAGTCTACCAATTGAGGCTTAGTGCCATATCATGAGTATTCATGGATTTATTATAGATTTTTGTTGTACAATTTTGGTATAAAAAATTTAGATTCACCATTGAAGACCTTAGAGGTCATGAATGGAATCTAAAATGGGGTTAACTAGAGCTTGCGCTAGTCAAGCCCTATAGATCAAAAGCTGAGGATTCTGAAAAGTAGTTAAATAATAGAAAATCAGAGCAATTGTTTGAAAGTTATGGCCTTCCAAATTTGGGCTAACCAAAATTTCCAAAATAAATTGTAAAGGTCTATTGGGTTGACTCTATATGTAATTTTAGAGCTAGTCGGTCTCAAGGGTTAGGGTTTGATGTCTAGAAACTTCCCAAGTAGTGTGAAAATGCCTATTTAAGGAATGCTCGTACATTGTCTAGGACAACTCTGGGTGATAGTTTGCAAATCTACATTGTAAATTATTGTCAAGAAGACACCCATGTGGGTTTGCATATTGTATTTCAAAATTATGTAATTCCACATTATTGAGCACCCTTCATCAAGTGGTATCAGAGCATACCTTCATCAAAAATTAAAATAAATAAATAAATTTATATATATATAATAAAAATAATTTACTACAGTATATATTGATTGTACGATAGATTTGAAAATATTGACTTGTATTTGGTAATGTACTAATTGCACTTCTAACAAGTTGATCTTGGCCTATTTTATTTTGACATGTACTTCAATAAGGATATCAACAAAGTTGAACTACAAATTTGGAAGTTAAAAAGTTAGCATCAAATGATTAAATTTGTTAAACTTTAATTAAGAATAATAATCCATCCCTAATCTTAGATATCTCAAAAAAATGGACATCAAATTTATTTTTAACCATTTGGCCTTGTGGCCTTTTACGTATTTAAATAAATAAATAAATAATTTTAAAAAAAATTCCAAAAAAAGTAAAGATATAATAATACATAATAATTTGATTAGTCAATTACTTATATTCAAAGTCATATATTGTGTCTTCTTGGTGTTGAACATGCCAAGATCCAAGAGACATGACCAAGTAATCACTCACACACAGAATTAGCCAAATAATAATTGAAATATCAATAAACATAAAGTAGATTACCTAACTACATAATCAAATGAGAACACCCCAATAAATACAAGATTTATGTGAGGTGAGAAGGTGCAAACTTACTGTGGATAACTCTAAAATGTGAATATGTGCACATGTGTGGGGTGATAGACAAATGTTTGTAACCTCCTATGGGATAGGGAAGGAATATCTCAATACTTTAATCAAGTGAGATGACAAAGTCTCCAATTGCATGTGTGTATATGTGATGAAGAAAATAAAAATAGATAGGTGTACACTCGAAACTGTCCCACTCTAAACCCTTCTATCCAAATGATTCCATGAGTTTGGAATGCTTGGATGCCGGCTTAGAGCTCCCTATCCATGGAGTGCAAGAGAGTGTATTTCAAGTTCAAGGGCTCTCAACTGAGCCTTGGGAATACTCTTCTTGCTAGTAAACCATCCAATGGGAGGTTCCAAAGACAAGATGCAAGAATGCAAATGTCTCAAGGAGTTCCTCAAGAATGCAATGCAAGTATGGAAACTAAGCTAAGATGAGAATGCAAAATGCAACTATGCTAAAACATGTATGAGAGTGTTAGAATCCAAATATTAAGCTATGTGAGATAGATTATTGCAAAATAGAAGCTAAACTAACATGCAACACAAATCTAAGCTAAAATGCTATGGTATGAGAGAATGTAGACAAGAAATAGAAGTTCTCCACAAAGCTCCAAAGAAACCTATTAGAAAACCTGCAGCATAACAATACTCAAAAGATGGATGCTTTGAGGGGGAAAGCTCTCTCCCTTTTAAAGTCATACGGATGGTAGAGATCAAGATGAAGATGGTGGATGATCAACAGTGGAATTTGAAAAGAGGAGTGATCCATGTGCACACACAAGTCAACCAATAGAATATAAGTTGATTTGTCATATAAGACAAAAGTCGCAAAGCCTTTTCTTTTTAATTGCAAAATAGAAAAAGGACTTTATGTGTGCACTTTAAGTGGGTTAGAAGAATGGGGTCTTTTATTTAATTAAAAGGGGACATGAACTTAGGATAGCATAGTCAAACTATAGGTTATAATCAAATAAATTGATTATTAGCAATTTGGTCTAGGTAAATGATTAAATTAATTTAGCCAAAATGTTGAAAAGGGGGCTAATAGTTTAGATGACCATTTTTAGGTGATTACAATAGGGAGAGGGGTAGAGAGTAAATTAAGCCTCTACTAAAAAAATCAAAGTTTTGCAACTTTGTTATATAGTTTATACACAATTTTTGATTATAAAAATCCCAAGTGAAGAGTGGTCCTAGACTTGAATGCCATGTTGGAGAAATCAAGATCCCAAAGATGCAAACAAATAATCACTTATAGATAAACTAGAATGAATAACAAACAACACATCATTTAACATAAACTAGACTAGTGATGTACATAATCAAATAAAACACCTGAATATGTACAAGATGAGTGCAAGGAGAGAAGGTTTGAACCTACTATGACTAACTCTCAAATGTAAATAGTTGATGTGTATAAATGTGAAGGGCAATGGACAGGTATTTGCAACCTCTCATAAGAAGTGGAGGGGATATTATAATTCTTTAATGAGGTGACATGACAAAGTCTCCAACCTCGTGTGTGCACATGTGGTGAGACAAGAAATTATCTAAGCTTGAAAGTAAAACCTTTTATGTTATTGTTAAATTAGACCTAACCACTAAGTATGACTTAATCCTAAGTGTGGGTTAAGTAAAACATACACTCTGACACCTTGATAGTTGGGTTGGTTGAATTATTTGTTGTGCATTGCATTTTGTATGTCCATGACAAGAATGTTACAACAGTTCACAACACGTGAGTTACAGAAGAATAAATATAGGAATACATGTGGAAGGAAATAATAACAATCCTTGATTAATAACATTATTTCCTTAATAAAAAAACAAGAGAAGTTATGCTAACATAATTCAAAATATGAAAAGTAGTTCATGAAGTAAACATTGACACACATAAATTGCACACAAATTTATTACAGAAAAGTCTTTCAAAAACATTCCCATAAACTTACATTGCTTACTATATTAACAAATAAGTTTATAGTACGATGTTTGATTTCTTCAACTTAACTATGCAAAATCATTGTATCATCCCTAGATATATATAACTTTATGTTGGGTTAATATGTTAAATTTTTTTTAATCAATAAAGAGTTAATATTTTTAAAATATCAGAGTTTTAGCTTGTTCCAAAACTAGGGGTGGTTAAAATCGGGGAACCAACTCCAATAAAAACTTATTGAAAAATCCATAGACATGTTAACAAATTAGGTTCTCTAAATTATCTGCATTCAATGTATGATCAAATACTTTGCCCTTTTTTGCCTTTGTTTCTTTCTTTCATTTAAAACTTACCAACCACCCTCCATCTTGACTACCTCCATCTACCACATCAGAGAATCCCTCATTAGAATGCCTCTCCTTCCCACCATAGTGACTATGTAGATCATTCTCCTTTGAAGCTACAACCCTAGGTTCATTGATTGCACTATCCATTTTCTCAATATATATTTCTTTAGAGATCATTATAAAGTGATTTACAATGGTGGTGTATCCCTAATGTTGTTACTCCAACACCCCCCCCCACACACACACAAAGACAACACAAAATAAAAAACAAGATACAATTGAAAATGATCTCTTTTATTAACAACAGATCATATTAAATTACATCAGATGAACATCATACATGTCAGGGTATAAAGCCTACCCAATTATAGTACATATAATCCAGATTAGAGACCAACTCTTTTACTTAGAGCCTTTGTTGTCACTTCCTTCTCTATACTGACCATACTCTCCCTTGCAAGACACATCTACATTACATATGTAGCCATCAAGGTACACAAGTCAGATTTGAGTTCACATTATCCCAAAATAGAAAACATGCTATATATTATAGAATTAACCCATAAAGATTAAATGACTAAATAGATAATACATCACAAGAACATCTACAACCTTAGAAATATGTCCTCACATGATCCAAGAGACTATATGCAAAGCCATGAAACCTCGTGAAAAGGGATGAACTTGTTGGAAATGAAAAGGAGTAACTAAGAGGGGAGGGGTGAATTAATTAGCACAAAAATAAATCCAAAATCCCTTAAGATGTCAACAAAACTTTAACACAAATCCTTTTTGTATCTCGATTTGCACTGAATATATTACTATCACTTGGTTAACACTGAATATGCACCTTAAGATATTATATGAGATTAACCTTAATTAAATTAGCTACAAAAAAGATATTATATGAGATTAACCTTAATTAAATTAGCTACAAAAATATAAAGGAAATAACATGAACACATGAGACACCAAGATTTAATGTGGAAACCCAATTTGGGAAAACCACCAATTGCAACTAGTTACTATTTTTCACTCTTCTAAAGTGAGCCCTGTTAGGAGCCAACCCTGTTAAAGGTTAAAAAACACACTGTTAGGTGTGACCCTATTAGAGGATTTAATTCACCTTGTTAGGAGTGACCTTATTAGAGGTCTTTAGACACTTCAATCTAGAAATGCCACCTTGTTAGAGGATTTGGCAAATAGTTGTTAGGCTAACTCTATTAGGAGATTTGATTCACTACTACAATTATTAGAGTAACGATGACTTGACTTGATTACTGATGCAACTAAATTTGTTTATTTAGATCTCAATTTTGTCTTGATTACTTGATCCTCCTTGATCCAGAATGTTCTTTGTAGCTCGGTCAACTCAGATACTCTTTCCTCTTGCAGATATCGTACTAATTTGCTTCCTTAATTCATCTTCTTCAATTCCACATATTCATACTTCAATCCTCAACTTGACCTTATACTTATATGAATTACCTTGTCAAGTTGGCTCAAATATACATATAATCAAATGATTATCATCCCTTAAGTCAGCTAACATTAACCAAACTTAATATGTTGTTAGTAAGCTAATATAGAATCGAGTACTAGGTTAACTAAGAGAAACTCTTCGTTAACCAACCTAACTCGATCAATATTGACCCTAAACATATTATTCTTTGGTAATTGAGTGAAATTGATCAATATAGGATCCATGCTAACTTTCCTTTGGTGGGCGAGTGAACTTGGTTAACATATGATTGACCTTCAATGCCCAAGTGAGCTCGATAGATACTAACATTGAACTTGGCTATTACTAGAACACTTGGCATACACATAAAACTATGTTCAATGCTTGAGTGAGCTTGAATAATACTAACTACTTGGCAAGGCTTGACATTTTGTGTAACACTAAAGGCAACATACAACTGAATAATTGTTCTCAACAATCTCCCTCTTTGACATTGATGGAAACACAACATGTCATAGTATAATGAAATTTTAGAGAAAAATAAAAGTAAAGATAATTTCCTTAGTTTGATTCTAGAACTCCCTCTATTAGTGAGAACTCCCTCTAACATTAATCTCTCCTTCTTGACTTGACAACAAACTCTCCTTCTGAGAGCTTTTTTGATATGATTGCAAACTCTTCCTCTATACTAATACAAAATTTCTCATATGACAAAAAACTCTCCCTCTTTGACATCTCATGCCAAAGACAACAATCAATGGATATGCCATGTACCTAATGTACTAATTCATATGCAATCTACTCTGATAATACTGCATCAACTTGATTGCTCTGTAAAATGCTCGATTGATGCATCACTAAACTTCTATTTAGGGAGCTTCAGATAGGGGGATGACCCATAGCTTACCTCTTAGATACAAAAATGCATCCTTGGATAATGAATTGGTGAATATTTCTGCAATTTGTTCTTTTGTATTTGCATGTTCCAATCTCACCTCTTTTTCTTGCACTAATTCTCCTAGAAAATGATATTTTATTGCAATGTGTTTTGTCTTGATATGCATCACAGGATTAGTTGAAATGTTAATTGCACTAGTGTTATCACAAAAGATAACTATTGGATCCTTGATTTATTCCTTCATACATGATAATAGTTGCTTGAACCAAATGATGTTGGAACAATTGATTGCTACTACAACATATTCTACTTTTATTGTAGACTAAGAGATGCAATTTTGCTTTTTGTTTGTCTAAGACACTAGCCTCTTTCCAAGAAAGAATGCTCCACCACTAGTGCTTTTTCCTGTCATCAATACTTCCTTCCCAATCAGCATCGGTGAAGGATTTTAATTCAAGGTTGCCTCCTTTCTTATACCACAAACCATAGCCTTTAGTACCTTTTAGATACCTCATAATTCTTTTTATAGTCATCATATGATTTTCCTTGGGATTAGCAGAAAATCTTTCCACTATATTAACTGCTAGTGCAATATCAGGTCTTGTGTACACTACATACAGAAGTTTTCTAATCACTGATCTATATGTAGTCTAATCTACCTCTTTGTAATCATCATTTTTAGAAAGCTTATGTCTAGTAGACATACGTGTTCAAACTGATCTAGAATCCTCCATTCCAAATTTCTTCAATATTTTCTTGATGTACTTTGATTGAGTAATGTAGATGTCATCCTTCTTCTATTGAATTTGCAAGCCAACAAAAAAATTAATCTCTCCAAACATTGACATTTCAAATTCTTTACTCATTTCTTCAGAAAAAGATTTGCACAAGTCATCATGTCTAGTGAATAATATATCATCTACAAAAACTTCTACTAGCAATATCTTCATTTCTGGTCCTTCATTGATGTATAGACCGTTGTTGTCATTTGTCCTTTGAAAACCAATTTTTACCAAATAACAATGCAATCTTTCATACTAGGCTCTAGGGGCTTGTTTGAGACCATATAAAGCTTTGTGTAATCTACAAACCATATTCCTTTTGCTAGTATCTATGAAACCTTTTGGTTGCTCGATGTAGACTTCTTCTTCTAGGATTCCATTCAAGAAAGCTGACTTTGCATCCATCGGATATACTTTGAATCCTTTATGTGTAGCATAAGCAATTAGTGTTCTAACACCTTCTATTCTAGCAACATAAGCAAATGTTTCTCCATAATCAATACCTTCTTCTTGAGCATAACATTTGCATACTAGCCTTGCCTTATTCCTTGATACTTCTCCATTTTCATCCAACTTATTTTTGAATACCCATTTTGTGCCAATTACATTTTTGCCCTTGGGTCTAGGACAAGAGTCCAAGTTTTGTTCCTTTCAATTTGTTCAATCTCTTCATTCATTGCCTCAATCCAACTTTCATTTTCTAATGCATCTTTAATAGTTCTAGGTTCAAACTCAGTAAGAAAACATGTATCTTTTAGTTTGTTCCTTGCCATCATGCCTTTTGACTGATCTCTAATGATTTTCTTAGGTGCATGATACCTTTTGACATATCTAGCAAGTATAGGTTCCTTCCTTCTGGAATTTGGACTTGATTAACTCAGTTCACCATGCTCAAAATGATATTTTGAATCATGGTCAGGTCCCACTGTCTATGACTCGGGTCCTTCTAATTGAGACTTGGGTCCCTTAGATTATGACTCAGGTTGAACTAGACATTTAGGGGACTCGAGCGGTGAAAATTGTATTTTTCCAAATACATTTGCTTGAACTTCAAGTAAAGTACTAGGTTTGTAGTAGATAAAGTTTCTGTAGTTTTCAAGTTCTTTCTTGCTTTGTTCTTCAATCTTTTCTACAAACTCATTAATTTTTACATGTGCACTTTCTATAACCTTGTGAGTAGTAAGATTCATAAATTTATATGCTTTTCTTTTGTTGGAGTGTCCTAGGAATATGCCTTCATCACTTTTCACATCAATTTTTCCTTTCCTTGTCTCCTTTAAGATATAACATTTGCTTCCAAATAGTTTGAAATAACAGACATTAGGTTTATAGCCATACCATAATTCTTAAGGTGTTTTCTCTAAATCTTTCTTCAGCTAAACTCGGTTCAAGGTATCAACTGCTTTGTTGATTAATTCCTTCCTTTATTTGATTGCAATGTTTTTCTCTATCATCAGTGTCCTTGCACAATCCATATGGATCTATTTCTTCTTTCTGTTATGCCATTCTATTGAGGTGTATCAGGTGTAGATACCTATCTTTTGATTCTTCTTTCATTGAATTCATTTGAGATGAATTCTCCTCCTGTCTAACCTTAGACATTTTAGTTTCTTTCCTATTTCTTTCTCCACTCTAGCTAGATACAACTTGATTTTTTTGAATATTTCAGATTTATCTTTCAAGTACATCATTCTCATAATCTTAGAATAATCATCAACAAATAAAATAAAGTACTTATCCCCACAATAGCTTTCTAT
Organism: Cupressus sempervirens; assembly: GCA_028749045.1. NCBI lineage: Eukaryota > Viridiplantae > Streptophyta > Pinopsida > Cupressales > Cupressaceae > Cupressus > Cupressus sempervirens. Next base: position 581,825,405 of record CM053789.1, read on the forward strand.
GCTAATAGGTCCACAAAGGTCTATATGAACTAGCTCTAGAACTTCTTTAGAATGATAATTCTTTCTTTTGAAGCTTGTCTTTCCCATCTTCCCAATTTGACAATTCTTGCACATTCCCATGTTAGGTTTCTTTAGGCTTGGAATGCCTCTCACTCTTCTATTCTTGCTTATGTTGATTAGGTTATCAAAATTTACATGATACAATCTTTAATGCCATAACCAACTTTCCTCTACTTGAGCCCAACTTTCCTCTACTTGAGCTAGGAAACATAAACTTCCAGTTAGATCTAGATATAATAGATTACCTTTTGTTCAACTAGATTTCCTTTCCCATCCAACAGCTTGGCCTTTCCATTCATGAATTCTACCTTGAATCCAACTTTGTTCAATTGTGCCACATTAAGTAAATTGTTATTCAGTCCTTAAACCCACTAGGGATTGTCACATCTGAGTTGATTGGTCAATGCAATGCAACCTTTTCCTTTAACATAATAGGGTTCATCCTTTCCAAATCTGACACTCCCACCATCATAATATACCAAGTGCTTAAATTTTGATCTATAACGAGTCATGTGGTGAGAACAACCACTATCTATGATCCATGTGTCATTCTTGATAATATGAGAAAAGAGGGCCATCTTATCATTTTCATTATTTGATTCATCTTTAATAGCAATGTAAACCATTTCATCATCATCACTACTATCAAAATCTTTAGCCATGTAACAAGATTTCTTACCTTTATCCTTGTTATCTTTGTAGCTTTTTAAATCTTTCTTGCCTCTATACTTGTTGTACTTCTTTTCTTTTTTGCCTTCTTTGTTTGGACACCTTGCAACAATGTGACCAACTTCTTCACAAGAAAAATAGATTAGGGTTATTTTACCTCTGTACTTTCCTTTGCCTTTAGGGCATCTTCTTACAAGTAGGGCTTCAATGGTTTCAAGGTCATCATCAAAATCTTCTTCATCTTCACTTTTAGATCTTTTTCTTTTAGATTTTTCATCTTTATTTTTGAGTGATAGCTTAACATGAAATGCAAACTCAATATTACCAAAGTTAGGAACAAAGTTATCAAAGTTGTCTAACTCAAAGGTTGGACCAACCTTCCCACTAGTGCATTCAAAGTTGTATCATGTTTGGGATCACATGCCATTTCTTGAATAGCTAAAACTCTAATTACATAAATATGCAGAAGAGTTATGAGTACCTTGCTGACCACTGTCACATCATTAATTTCTCCTCTAAGGCTCTAATCGCACTCACACTTGCTTTAATTCTTTCATTGTACTATGTAATATTTTTCATCTTCTCTCATCTTCATTTGATCAAAATCACCTCTTAGACTTTCTACCTTAGCTCTCCTCACATTTTCATCTCCTCCATAGATATCTTTCAACTTGATCCACATCTCACGAGCAGTAGGAAAATCTTTGACTTCATATAATTCAACATAATTGAGAGTAGAGGCAATGCCAATCATTATTATGTTGTGATTCTTCTTTTCTTGAATCTATTCCACAATCAAAGGTCAAGTAGGTGCCACATACTTATTCTCTAGGTATTTTAGGCCTCTGTCTCTAATGGTTGCTAAATGCAGCTTCATAAGTTCCTGCCATGCTTTGAAGTTATCTCAGTTCAACTTAGAAATTTCCCTTCTGTAAGACATCTTGATCTTTAGCTTAGGTCCTTAAAACCTTGTTTGCAAGCACCAAATGCTCTGATACCAATTGTTGGAATGAATAACTAAGAGGGGAGCGATGAGTTAGTCACCACAAAAAAAAATCCAAGATCCCTTAAGATGTCAACAAAACTTTAACACAAATCCTTACTGTAACTCAGTTAGCATAGAATGTATTACTACCACTTAGTTAACACTGAATATGCACCTTAAGATATTAGATGTGATTAACCTTAATTAACTTAGTTGTAAAAACATAAAGGAAATAACATGAACACATGAGACACCAAGATTTAGCGTGGAAACTCAATTTGGGAAAACCACCAATTGCAACTAGTTACTATTTCTCACTCTTATGAAGTGAGCCCTATTAGGAGCCAGCCCTGTTAAAGGTTACAAAACAAACTGGTAGGTGTGACCCTGTTAGAGGATTTAATTCACCTTGTTAGGAGTGGCCTTATTAGAGGTCTTTAGACACTTCAATCTAGAAATGCCACCTTGTTAGAGGATTTGGCAAATAGATGTTAGGCTATCTCTGTTAGAAGATTTGATTCACTATTATAATTATTAGAGAGTAATTATAATGACTTGACCTAATTGTTGATGCAACTAACTTTATTGATTCAAATCTTAGTTCTAGCTTGATTACTTGATCCTCCTTGATCCAAATGTTTTTTGTAGCCCAATCATACTCTGTCCTCTTACAAATATCCTTCCAATTTGCTTCCTTAATTCATCTTCTTCAATTCCACATATTCACATTTCAATCCTCAACTTGACCTTATACTTATATGAATTACCTTGTCAAGTCAGCTTGAATATACATATAATCAAATGATTATCATCCCTTAAGTCTGCTAACATTATGCTATCAGTCAGCTAATACATAATTGAGTACTCGGTCAACTCGGAGAAACTCTTCATTAACCGACCCAACTTGGTCAATACTGACTTTGAATAGACTATCCTTTGGTAATCAAGTGAACTCAATCAATACAGGATCCATTGTAACTTTCCTTTTGTAACCGAGTGAACTCGATTAACACAAGATCTGCCTTCGATGCCTGAGTGAGCTTGGTAGATACCAACTCTTAACTTGGTTATCACTGGAATGCTTAGCATACACAAGAAACTATCTTCAATGCCCGAGTGAGCTCAACTGATATTGACTACTTGGTAAATCTTGACATTTTGTGTAACATCAAAGATAACATACAATTGAATAATTGCTTTCAACAGAACCTTGCAGAAGTAAAATACTTTGCATTATTGGAAAAACCACAAAGGAAATTAGCACCAAAGAAGCTAAAACTTAAATCCAAACATATGTAACATTAAATTCTATGAATATAGGATAATAATCCAAGATAGGTCCACAACAAGAAGCCAAGTCCAAGGAATTTGGAACAAGAAATCAAGTAATTAGCAACTCAAAGTGTCAAACAAGAAGGAAAAAACAAAAACAAAAAACAAAAAACAAAGAAAATATCTTTTTGGGTGATGCAAGATTGCCAACAACCTAAGGATGATCCTGCATCAGATAACCAAGGTGACAAAAGATGTTCTATAAGGACTAATGAACATTTGAATGGATTTAGCACATCCCATGCTCATTCTTAACCAACAATTCCTCTTCATTAATCATCATAGAAGTTTGTCCAAACTTATTACTCCAATCAACTATTCTATCAGATGACTCAAATTTATTACTACTACTAGGATCAAATGAATCATACTTAGTACAAATTTTAATTTGATCAGAAGACTTCTTTCCTTTGATTGTGTTCTTAACTACAAGATAAAAGAACTTTCTTAAATTAGTTGTAGTGGCCTTACCCACACTAGTACATTTTGGCAAATATGTGACTATGTGACTAAAATTTATAGTCACACCACAAATAATTCTAGTCACAGACTAAAACTGATCACATTCTACTATAACTTTGCAATTCATAGCTCTAGTTGACTAAACAAGTGACTAATATGGTTACTAGGTGAAATCGCAAGACCAACCAAATAGAAATGGCTAAATAGACTACCAAATAAATGACTAAATAGGTGATTGGATAATTGGTCACTAATAATTAGTCACCTAAACACAAACAAATAAAGAACTACCAAATAAATGACTAAAGAAATGATTGGATAACTAGTCACTAATAATTAGTCATTTGTACTTCATCTCTTCACTTTCTCTAAGGTCCATTTATTAATGATTAGGTCAATTTTATTGTTTTAGTTTCCATAACTCATTCACGACCTTTGGATCTTCTCTTTCTTGTACTAATTATGGTTTCACTTTGCATCTTCTAATATACAAGACAATTTGCTAAAAGGATAGAGAGATTTTATTTACCATTTTGGGCTCTTTAATCAAAATTTCAAACCAATTCAATTTCCCTCTAAGAGACATATCAATAAATGGGTCGATTAATATTTTTTTGTTTAATTTAGTTCTCTTCTATTTATATCACTCATTTAGATTCTTAGTTGTTTTTTCCAATATTCATAAATAAAAGAATTAATAATTTATAACTCGTAGTTAAAAACATAGTATCTATTTTGATAATTTATTACTAATTAAAATATTTTTATCATATAAATGCTAATTTTTTTTATAAAGTATGAAACGGTTGGTATGCATTTTCATTTGGAGGGAATTTCAGCCAATTGATTTTTGCAGTAAAAATTCATGGACAAATTTTAGTCATTTTCCTTCTAGTTAAGTGGATATGCATTTTCTCTATGAAAGCCTATTTTGAGGTTACATGTGTTTCATTCCAACAATTCTTTTTGTATACATTCATCTTTCCTAGAGTTGACTCACCAATTTTCAACAACTAATCTCTATGCCTGGCTTATACATGATGCCTTGCATTAACAAATTTTTTGGTCAAATATGGTAAGTTCTAAAGTCTCTTAAAACCCCAATTTCTCCTTTATTTTTACAATTAGTATTATTTGATAAATGAGATATACTATTTGAAAATAACATGAATCAATTATTTTAAGTAAATAATATTTTTCAAGACTAATATTATTTGTATGAATAATTTTATTTAATAGCTTTTGTTATTACTTAAGTTATTTTTAATAATTAATAATCTTAAATTAAAAAGAAGACCAAAAACACATATTTTTTCATTATGTAGGAAAGAGACCAATGGTGGCAAAGGGTGGAATCACTATCATAGGGGAAAATAAAAAACATAATGGCAACAAAGAGAAATGAATCACATAGGGCAACATATTTTGGGTATTTTTGATTTAGTTCATTTCCAAATCTTCTAAGACTACATATGCACAAGCCACCTTTGTAAAGAGTGACAAAGTTGTGAGACCTACACAATTGTTGTTGAAAATAAGAGGATCGTATAGTTCTAAATTGATGTCTTCATGTCATGATTGTAGGGACTTCATAGTGAAGGTAATATCCATTGTAGTTTTTAGAGTTTCCCTTCACCTTCATTGTCAAATCCTAGGGTTTTCTAATTACACCCTTTATGAAAACTAAAAATGATTGGAGGGCTTTCTTTCATTTGTCTCCACTATATTTGTTTTTTCAGCAATTTTCCTAAATTTTTGATTCGAAATTCAAGCTTACTCACTTAAGCTTTATAGAAGAACATGTATCAGGTTAATAATTATATTTCCTCAAATGGGTCTACCTCTTCTCATTGTGAGAGGCCCATCCTATTGAAAAGAGACCCAACTCTCATAGAAATGGGTATGGTTCTATCCACGATGCAAGCTCCATGAGCACTTTGTAAATGCAACCTCTTAGCTTGGAGGTCTAAATAGTGAGTATTTATATCTAATCATCTTTCAATAGTGTTGAATTTTGCATGACTCTAGTGTACTTACCATTTGAATCAAGATATAATCATTTTGAAATCATGTTCAAATCTACACAAGACTAATTCAATTAGCTTTCTCCTATGTGAATCTTGCCTTGTTTTTAATGTGATAACTAACTGATTGTGTACAATGTTAAAACTTGGATCTATCTTAAAGTAAATTACTCTTTAGTTATCAAGACATTAAAAATTGATTTTCTTTTATGTTGTTTTTAGAGGTGACACCAAAGTCTTTGATGATAGTAGTGGGTGTTAAAGAGCTTACTCTTTACCACCTAAAGAAGTTATCTCCATATATAAGAAAGATTTGGGGTGGTATAGAATTAGATAAAGTGGAAATTCTAAGCATAATATTTATGATTAGTATTGATTCATACACACTATACATCAATATACATAAGAGTACATGCTTCTTTTCTTTTATCCATTTCAAGCTTAAAGTAAGTTACAAAAAAATTCAAATTAGATTTTCTATGTATCATTATATAATATAGAACACATGTTTATGTTTACAAAAATATAGGGTTTGGAAGCATCTTCAGATTAAAACCATATATCACAAGGACATTGAGATTCATGGTTGAAAGTTCGAGTGATTTTTCTTCTTTCTTCTATGTTCCTCCATTCCCCTTTCTTTGTACAAAATATAGAGTGAAAATATCATTGTATGGGATAGGGGCAACATTATTTGAGGTTTCATGGCAACAAACTCTCATGGAGGATCTCTCGTAGGTTTTCTTTAGCATCATGTAGTACATCTGAGATTCAAGGTGCCAATAATACTACCCCAAACATAATGGGAACTAACATGACAAAGTAAATTTTCTTTAGCATCATGTAGCACATCTAAGATTCAAGGTGCCAATAATACTACCCCAAACATAATGGGAACTAATATGACAAAGTAAGAGTCCACTCAAATGGTTGTCTTACATTGATCATAATATTTTAGAATTGTATCTAATAAAATTCAATTAATTGTATTGCAATGGTTTTTTTTCTTTTTCATTGCAACTCTCTAGATGCATATTGAAGTTCAAAGGAGACTACATGAAATTTTAGAGGTGAGTTTAAATGGATATTTTGTCCAACCTCATGTGGTAATATTTTTAAACATTAATTGTGAAAATTTGGGAAAGGATCAACTTACCCAAAAAGCTCAAGGTGCTTGAAGAATTGTTTCATAATCCGAGTTCTATCTTTATGTATATGTTTGATTTATTTCATATACAATAGTTCATTATATGTAGCTAACTCAATCCACAAATAGTGTTGGCCCTTGATGATTGATAATATGTGGCATGAGATATCTTCTCACTGAGGCCCTTGATGTTTGGTAAATTTGAGTAGCCTGATATAAAGAAGTGCTAAAATGCATGATATTAATAAGCATAATGGTAAGAGTTACAGACTCACTAATCCAACAAGCTAAGTTGAGTGGTAAAGATGGAACATATACACAATGATGACCTGCATTCAAACCCCTCTCCCTTCTCTTTCCCGAACAACTACTAGGAAAGCTTCAAGTATAATTAGGATTCAACATGTTAATTTGAAGCATAAAAATCAGACTCAGACTTTGCACAAACATAACAATGCTAAACTGACTCTAGACTTGATAAGACTTGGAAGGATTAGCAAAAACTAGGAATTTGGGGTCTCTCTCATTGGGAAAGTTTCTAGAAATTCTTGGATCCCTATGACTTAGCTAGGATTACTCAACTCAAAATGTAGAAGGACTCGATGAGTCCTAACAAGATTTCAAAGGCTATGAAACACATATTTGTGTCCCATTGGCCAAGGCTTACTTCTACCCTCACTCACCCATAAATATAGAAGAGCTACAAACACATAACTTATAGTGAACAAGTAAACAACAAAATTATTTGTAAGATAGCATGGGAAATCCCTTAGATTTTTGCGTATTAATTAAAATATTTCATTGTTGTAGCATTGGAAACAAATCTTGCAAATTCATGATGCATTTAAAATTATTCCTAACTCCATGTTATCATATATTCTAAAGCTACTAAAGTGCTTTTACCTTGGCCACAACCAAAAATTAAAAATATTAAGAAAAAAAGGAAACAAAGATCACACATTTTCTATACTCGACAAAAAAACCATGATGCACATCAAGGATTGAGCCACCAATATCAGGAAAAAAATTGCAAAACCAAGAATATGATAAAAACTGTTTATTCAAATGTTAATTTTTAAAAGTATTGGAGTCAAGATACTTCGAAATTTATTAGCCTAAGCTACTAAATGATTGATATACAATTAAAGCTATAAATTTACATTATTTTTATTTTCTTAGATCTAAGCATTATGTATCCTATATTAGTAATTTCATGTTAATTCTTGCACCATAGCCTCTTCTCACATTCCTTGAAGTTAAGGAGCTCCATAAAAGTCTAAGATAAAATGTAGGATGAGGGATTTATTTAGCATTACATGGCAAGCCACAAACTTTTGGACCACTAGTAAGTTCATTTTCTGTTTGAGTACTCTAGTAGAGATGCAACTTGAGAAGTCCATGGATGACCCAAACTGCACAACTCACCAAGACATACCACTACACTAGAGTGCTCACTTGCAATTATAATGAGCAATTTTTTTTTCACAAGAATGTGAACAAGATATAAAAGAACCATGACTACTTTAAAACTTAGAATTGAGAAGCATAAGGAAAAATAAGAGCATAAGTATCTCTTACCTTTCCATGCAATTATTGTAGTTAACTTCCAAAGAAAATAAATGAACTAAAATGTAATACAAAAACTCTAAGAAACATATTTGTTGCTTATCTACCTTCTAATATAATTCTATATAATGCTAAATTATGACAGAGAGAAAAACCATATAGCTAAATCAAATGCAATGAAGTAGGTTCTTTTTTGAGTATCTCATTTTTTAAAGTATGAAAGTTTAGGCCATGCTTTTTATCAATTTATTCCCTATCTTCTTTTGTCAGTATAACCCTTTCATGACATCCTCCAAAATGTTAGAATTTTAGCATTATGTTTATTTTTATCTTCTAATAAAAAAAAGATCTTCATGACTTACTTTTAGCCATGTTTGGCAATTTTGGAACTAGAACTTAACTTGTTGAGGAGCGAGACCCAACTTTACTCTAAGTTATTTCCTTTTTTTTTTCATTAGGATGTGGGAATTTATTGAAAATTCTATAACAAAAAAATGACTAACCATTGAGCCAAAAAAGAGCTAAAAGACATCTATGTCATAATTCATTTTTTCTCTCATAATTTATCTTACACTTTGATTTCTTGAATTTTCTGGGCAATAAGCCTATGCTATCTTTTCTTTCAAGGGTGACTATGCTCTCCAGTATCATCTTTGGAATTATCCATGTTGTCATTGCTTTCATAAGATTAAGAATTCTTACTAATAATCTCTTTGTTCTTATATTGAAATTGCTTCAATTTATCAAGAAGTCTATAATTAAAGAAGCCTTTTGAAGCAAACCCTATAGGCTCAACACACTTTGACCACAAAATCTTAAATTTTTTTATGCCACTTATAATCCTAAATCTAAATAATCTAGCACTTGTTAATAAGAACTATTAGAAGAATTAACTAATTATTTATAGATATCTTTTTCTTTAATCTTACTTAAATGGGATCTATCAATCCATATAAAGTTTATATATTGCTCATTACCTTTAATACAACATAAAGGAAAATAAAGACTCTTAAATATTTCTCTACAAGAGTCAAAATGGAGTATATTCTTATGAGAACATAACAAAAAATTCTATAACCATTGATTTGGGGGAAGAATACATATCTAAGTAGAGTAGGAAAACAAGAAAGCTTGTTTAAAATGTGGAGACTATGAGATACTCCTAGTTGAAGATGGTGTCTACCATAAACAATGATAAGACTATGCTTGTGAGCTTTAGTCCTTAAGATAAATCTATCATCATTTAAGTTTTGAAGATAAAGCCCATCATTTGCAAGATCATGAATAAGTTTTATTGCAGCTTCATGCAAGCATCATAATCTCCAAGAAGGATTATATATTCATTAGGAAGGAAGGAAATATATTTTAATAGATGTTAGGCTAAGAATCCCTTTCAATGTATACAAGATAAATTAGTTAGCAGGAAATAAAAGCAACGAAAACATCATGAAATGGGGGAAAACTCCTTAGGTCCTTGAACCATGTGTATTTATAATTCAAATTAGATGCAATCATGAAATGTTGGATTAAATATTATTATGGGAGAGAGAAATAAATCCACTTGGATCATAAATATTTTTTCTTGTGCTAGAAGGTGAAATCCCAAACATGACCATGTTTTGATGAACATTCAATCAGGGCTATAATCTATTTCAATGAGAAATGTGATATCCTATTAAGAAACACACAAATATGACATATGTGATTCAAGGTACAATACGATACTATACCATGACTCTTTCCACAATAGGATTATATGAAACAACTCTTGATTACTCACAAAATTTTTATCACCAAACTCCCTAGTTATCTAATCAACAAAGATCATAGTCAATTATCAAACATCCTAGAATATTGAATACATAATGAGACTTTTCCTTCATGATCCTATTCAATATAGAAACCTTGCCTCCAACTTAGGTACATGCCACCTATTTGTTTATCCTTATAATTATGACTAGGACTATTCCCTTTTGTTAGTGAGATGGTCATAGGTCAATAGGAAGAGACCATTAACAATGGAAACATGTTTATTGTATGCATATCAACTCCTAAAACAATCATATAACAATGAAGAAAGCTTATGGGACAAAGATGTGAATTATGATTGTGACTGTTACACTTAAAGGTAGTTGGAAATTAATCTTTATGTCCAAAGTTTAAAACCACTTATTGATAATTCCATAAAACATTAAAAGACTATATAGACTCCTTTCGAACAACAAACCCTTCATGATAGACATCTTGACAATTTTTTCTATTTTTTCAATGTAATCATGTTCTCACTATTATTTATTTTCTATACTAGGATAATATTATTTAAATGGAATCAAAGCATATTTTTGCATTTGATAGCTTTACAACCCACTCAATTTCATTTCTTGTTGCACTATCATTGCCATGAAGTATATTCTCTCATATGATTGTTGCAAATAACACAAGCTCTTGACTAACGAGGTCCATGTGCTATCTCAACCACTTAAGGTGCAAGCTTTGGATGTCATGCCCATCCAACATCAGTTGTCTTGATAGACCAAATATATTGTTAAAACATATTGTTATTCTCTCACTTAAATAAACTAAACTATTAATAGATTGTGCCATGCCAAGCACCCTACTTTAGTATTTTGGCATGGATTTACATTTACACATAAATTATTTATCCTCTTCATTTATAAAATATGCATTTGTAAATAGATTATAAATTCATATCTAAAAGTGGATTACAAAAGGTGGTTCTCATTCTCTTTAGAAGCTCTCCAAGCTATTTATCTAACTGTACCTAAAAGAGGATCATGGAAGCATTGGATGACTGAGATGATAATACTTTTTCCAGATCCACTCCCTCCAATAATGACCACCACCTTTCATGATGGAATGCAAAAGTTAAGATTCTTAAAGATAATAACATCTAGGTGAGAGGGATAGATGAAGCACACATTTTATAATTATATGTTTCCTTACCTTTTGCAGTATTTTTGACTCATAGTGCTCAATTTTGCACATGATCCTAGTATATCATTAGGAAAATTGAGTAAGCATATATGTCCAAGCCCATCCAAAATGGATTAAACTTGGTGCATCTTACCCAAGTGAACTACATTTGTAGAGAGTTCCAACAAGTATGTTTTAGAATACCAAAAAATTAGCAAGAATATAATACATACATCTTATAATGATAACTTAAGATTGTGACACCTAACCTACAAAAAAATTTTGTATAAATTTTGTCATAACTTTTAGCATTTAACTACAAGCATCCTACTATCCTACAATGCCTTTCAAATTTACATAATGCATTTCTTATAGGCCACTAATGAATATATTAAGCATGGTGGTGAAGGCCTCCCCTTCACCTATGACTCTTTTGTGCACAATTTGACTCATGAACTAGAGCAATAATGTCCACAATAAGAAGAGAAGAGTGTGTATGGATCTCAACCCTAAACCTTTAGCTAACCCACCTTTCTTCACAATTTCACGTGTCATCCTCAAAGCATTTTTGTATGCTTTAACTTCTTTCTCCTCCCTAATAAATGCATAAATTTTCCTAAAATTTCTAGTTACCTATGCCAGTTAATACAACTAATTTATTTAGGTCTACATTCAAAACATTACCAATAATCTTATTTTTCCTCTTAGGACAAACTTTTTCATGACCTCATTTTATTTTAAAGTGTAGAAAATCATCTAGGGAAAAAGAAAAGAAAATAAATTCAATCTAATCACACCTCTTTTGAAATGTCCCATGCCTTATTATAAGCCTTTCTACCCCTACTCATAAGGATTGTTATAAAAAAAACATACAAACCTCTTACAAGTGCAATCAAAGGAACTATTCCCAATGTTAGAACACTCAACTGCCACACTATATAGAATTGAACTTTAAAGCCATCCATGCATTAGCTAATATATTGAAGAAAGTTCCCAACCTATGAATTTTTATACCATAAGGCTATGATAATCATCAATACCAATCTCCAATAAAATTACTAATTTACAGGATTATTTATATGGCTGCCTAATTGTTACAATAACTTCAATTTTAGTTTGAAATCTATGCAGATGCAATATACAATTCTAGTGTAGTTACTTCTTTTAATGGATGCCAAATTCTTAGATGGTCCTCATATTGTTGTTTGATCCATAGCTTGGATAGTAATCATATTCTTTGATGGACTTATTCAATCCAAATCAAAATGAATTCCCTCAATAGTTAATGGGCATTGATTGTTGAATGCTTAGAAGTTTAGAACATAGATTTTTGACTTTGAGCTCACAAAGAATTTGGTTGTGTTTATGATAAATTAACCTCACCTTATCTAGAATAACATCTTGCACTATAATGATATCATCTATGATTCTAGATACTACTTCCCACCAGTTGATTTTTTATCAAAGAAGCTCACATATTGATTTATCATAGCTCGTAATTATGCATTGACACACATTTGATTAGCCTAACTCTCTCATATGTACATTAAACATACAACCTCTATTGTAAAACACAACTATTGTTCATGTTAATTACACACAGGTAGAATATTTGAAAATAAAAAAATATCTACTATCACATGAAATGTGAAACATTCTTCCTTGTTAACACAACATAACCATACTATTTTGTTGGTTGGTAACTTAATTTTGATGATCTTGAAATCTTAAAAATCTCATTTTCAGACCTTGTGTTAAGGAGGGGTCCTATAAAAGGGATTTAAGGTCATACTATTATTCCAGGAAATTCCTTGTGCATTCTATGCATGATTTGCCCCTAATTCTACTATATCCTCAAGATAGTCATACTAATCTCTTTGATGTTCAATGATTTACTCTCAAGTATTTGTTCAATCAATCAAAATTATATGTTCAACCAAGTTCCTCTTTGCACCTAGAAGAAGATGATGAAGTTTTATGTGAGCCTGATCTTGCAGTTCTCAGAATTTGCAAGAACTCACTAAAAATAGGTCTTCAATTATATTGAACTTTAGAATTTTCTTAATACATGATTCACCTCTTGAACAATCCAATTTTATAAGAAAAAAAGTTTCCTCAAATTTTATCTATTATTTTAAGGTAACATGTGCTGTATTTTTTTTGCTCAATTCTCTATCATATCTCCAATCTTTGGAAAATATGCCTTTTTAACATTAGGAACAAGATCTTGCATTGCTTTAATTGCAATTTTGGTTTCTCTATTTAAAATGTTTAAAACAAGCTCTTTTGCTACCTCTTTTTGGCAAGGAAAATACAAAATTTGTTGAAATTGCGAGTTTCTCCAACCTAATGTCATGAAGAATTCTCCATCACTCTCAAACATATAATTTATGCATCAAAAAGACTATTATTATTTTTAGGAATGACATTAGATTGAATCAATTATTTCCAAGAGTTTAGGTTTAGTTTCATGTTACATAAATAATATTTTGTTCCATTTCTAGTTGCTCATTTGATTTTGAGGGATCTCTATGGTACAGATTTTGGATTTAGATATATGGCTCTCTTTTTTGTAGATTCCAAAAGAGAACAATGACAAGCAACAAGTAGAATTCAATAAGCAATTGAATTAAAATAAGTTTCATAGATGGAAATATAATTCAAACTTATCATTTACTTGGCTTTAACACATTGTAGGGTGAATGGTGAATGATGTTGCGATTGGCAATTTAATTTAATATGAATTCATTAATTTTACATATTGTGAAAGTTGTATGCAAGATTTCAAATATTTTTCTTGGATAATCATCAATACAAACTTCAACATCAGACCCTTTCCATATTGAATAGATTATTATAATGTCTAATTAATCAAGTTAATTTTTTTAATATCGTGGACTTTATCAAATACTAAATTAGGTCATAGGTGGGTTAAAAACCTAAAACCAAATTTTGCACATTTTTGCATCCCATTTAAACAAGGAACCTTATTCATTACGAGAGATTATGAGGTTATTATTTTCCACCACTATAAATATACATGCTTCTACTTTACTAAGGAACAAGGTCAAATCCATCCTTTTGTTACCAAATATTCTTCTATTTCTCTCCTTCCATATTTCCCAAAAGTGTGGATGGAGATATTTTCCATAAATTACTATAGACCCTAAAAAACTCATTTTTGGGCCAACTTTTTAGAACACTTCTTAAGTTGTCACGAAATGTTGTTAACTAGGTAAGCTTCTGGCATAGCCATTGCAAGCATTTCCTAGAAAAGGGGCAAATGAACAATAAGTGTTTAGTTGACTAAATTTTTTTCTTGTAAAGAGCATCTTGAAGGCCCCTCAAAACCCATCTTTGTAAACTTGTCAACTGTTAAGATTTTATTTTGCATAGCTACCCAAAGAAATGATCTTGCCTTGGAAAGATATGCAATATCCCAATAGAGATTAAGAGGAATATATATCTTTTCCCAATATTGGGAATCAATTATCATTTCATATCATATTTTGACACAATATTTTATACTCTTAGAAGTACCCCAAATTAATTTATCCATCCCATTTTGTGGTTAACTTGCTTATTTTTTTAGAAGTTGCTCAAAAATTATTTTTCTTGAGCTAACAGATTTGTCTCTTCAATGGATTTCCACTTCCAATCACCATGTTGGTCGTCATTGATTATATGTTTGTAATCACTTATATGATGTCTCCACATATTCGTTAAGAGTATTTTTAATGTTGGCTGGTAAATTAAAATTATTGGGTGGAGGAAGTCCATCCCATGAATCTTCCCAAAAGAGAGCCTCCTGAACTTCACTAGTGCATTTTGGAAAATATGTAACCAAAATTTTTAGTCACAACATGAAAAATTTTAGTCACATGACTAAAATTGATCACATTCTACTATTCCTTTGCAATTCAGAGGTATAGGTGACTAAATTGGTCACGAGGTAAAATCACAAGATCAACCAAATAAAAATTACTAAATAAACTACTAAATAAATGACTAAGTAAGTGAATTGATATTTAGTCACCTAAACACAAATAACTAAATAAAATACCAAATAAATGTTTGCATAATTAGTCACATGTACTTTCTCTAAGGTTTATATATTAATGGATTAGGTTAATTTTATTTTCCATAACTCATTCATGACTCTTGGACCATCTCTTTCTTATATTAATTGTGGTTTCACTTTACATCTTCCTAGATAAAGGACACTTTGTTAAATGGCTTGGAAGATTTTATTCACCATTTTGGGCTCTTCGATGAACATCGTAAAATGATTCAATTTTCCTCTAAAGAGGTATATCAACAAATAGGAAGATTAATAATACTTTGCTTAATTTAGTTCTCTACTATTTATATTAATCATTTGGATTCTCAATTGTTTATTTCAATATTCATAATTAAATGAACTACTAATTTATAATTAATAGTTAAAAGCATAGTAAAAAATATTAACAATTTATCTTTAATTAAAAATATATTTAATAATACTAAATGTCATACAAAAAATGACAATCAGAGCAGATGTAGAAATGCAAAAAATGGGAACAATGCAATCGAAGACAAATGACAAAACTATCGAGGCTGGCAATCTAAAAAGATAGGATTTTTTGTAAATTACATAAAACCTAACTCTTAGTTAGTGTTGTATCTATTGCAGGCATCCTGAAACCCTAGCAAGGAAAGGAAAAAGTTGGGGAGAATCTACACTGATCCCCCTTCCTATAATTTCAAACACCCTGCAAAGTTTAAGTATGCTGTTAAAATGACGAATCCATTTTTGGTCTTAAATGAGCCAAATGTTCTGGAATAGCTTAATGTGCAGTGAACAAATTACAAAAAATTAGGGGCCACCTTTTTAGAGATTTTGGCAAAACATACAGAGAGGATAGGGCTTTAGATAGTGACAAAATTCAATGGAAATATCAAAGCTTGAGTTGAAATGGACTCGAATCAAGTCTCTTCACTCCATATCCTCTTGGATTAGGATAAGATTAGTAAACCTCTAGTAAACCCTCAAATTGTTGATAGTGATTTTTCCAAATTAATCAATTCCCCAAGCCCGAAAAGTTTTTGACCTCATATCATTTTCTCTACTTTAAGCCTTGACAAAAAAATCCACTTTTTTAATCACACTAAATATGCAGATCAAAATAAAAATTCCTTGTTCTCTCAATAGATAGGTTTTTTATCTAAAACCTACGTGGATTCCTCAAATCTCTGTAAGATTCATCCTTGGAAGACTGAGATCACAAGTCTCAATCCTTCCTCCTCCACTCCTAAAACATATGTCCCCCCTCATCGTAGGAATTCTTTCTTCAAATCTCCTACTCATCTTGATATTCAACCCCTTATGGCTCCTAGACCCAACTCAAATAAATATAAGGAAAAGTTCCTAATTATTAGTAATTAGGATAGTGAAGATCAATATCAGGAGTGTCAGAATGTTTGTATATTTGCATTCTGGAATGGGCCAAAATTAGAAATGATCAATCTCATTAATTGGCTAAAGGACTTCTTCAAAAATTAGGTAAGTATCTCTCACCATCATGATAGATTAGTGTATATTCACTACAATGATAATATGTTAAATAAGACTTCCTCTTTATTTCTGATAGTTAATTTAAAGGATATGTTGTTAAATTCTTTAAGTGGTTTCCAGATTCTAAGGAAGAGATGTTAAACTTCTTGATTCCAACCTAGATCTCCATGCATTTAGAAATTATCAGGAAAATAGGTTTTTCAATTGGTGATTTGATTGGAATGGATGCCTCTTTTAAATATTGCAATAATATCAAACTGTTGATTAACTGGAATTCAAACTATCAAAGTAATAACAAATATATCTATATATAACTTAAACTTCCACAGATGTGAAGGTAAAACTTTAGAAATAATCAGACTAAATAATGAGAGAAAAATCACTTTTAAAAATTTGCAATCAACTGTGAACCTTAAAGATACCTTTCCTATGATGAATATAAGAAACCAAAGAGAATGCTAGAGGAATTCCATAAATGAGAAAGGCCTCTTGAAGACTAATCATGATACAATAGGGAAAGCAGTTCTAGAATTGGAGATTGGTGCAGGAAGAGAAGATAAGACAATACAATCAAGTCCATCTACAAAGATTAGAAGTAGCCCATCCCCTATCTCCAAGAAAGATAAAAAAATAGTAGTAGAGCTAATACAAGAGGATAAAAGGAAAAAATCTCAAAGTAAAGGAAAGGAAAAGCTCTCAATATTAGAGAATAGTAAAGAAACTATTGAATTGTTAAATATGGAGGATTGTGAAGGAACTAGTCTTAATTTGAAAATTCATACTACTTGTGATGATCAAAGCCCCAAAGAACTAAACAGAGGAAATGAAAAAACTAATCAAGATATGGCTAATGTAAGGCAACAAAGTACAGTTTTCAGCAAAAAAAGGTTAAGAAAAGATCAAAGAAAGTAAAGAAGGCCAAGAATACAAAAGTAATTAAAGGGGAAGAAAAATCAACAAAAAAAGAATCTAGTTCTCAAGACAAAAAGCCCCTAGGTAACATGATTAGTAGTCTTGAAGAAATAGAAAATAACTGTCTATTTTTTGATGTAGCTCCAAAATGAAGAAAGGCTAAGTATATAGAAGAAAAAATGGAGACTCCGTAGCAATAGAAAAAAGAACCTATGAGGGAAACCATAATCTCCAATAAAGAGGCAATAAATCTATTCACCAAGTTTTGGCAGACACCATCCACAAGAAGAGAATCACTTGATCACATCTTCAGAAAGCACAAGGAAAAGGAAATCAACCAGAGTAAGATAAAAGGAATTTTAACAAAAGATTTTCATGACTTCTTGAATAATGATATGGTAAGGGATGAAGACTTGGAAATGGTTATTTCAGATGAGACTGAGAAAGAAAATTTGGAACTATTAACTGATGAACTGATCCAAGTATTTAACTTCGAAAATATAGATAAAAGCAATGAATTATAGAAAGAGGATCTAATGCATTGAGGTTTAAAACTAGGTGGAGACAACTATACCTTTGAAGACTTAAAAAAAAGATTTGCTAATCATTGAGGATGAAGATAAGAATAGTAAAGCCTTACAAATAACCAAACATAGACTGATAATAGTACAAGGAGATGGTATTTAGGTGGGTAGTATCAGGAAGATACCACTTTCAATAGATTATAGACAGATAGATGATCAGACAACCCTTGTAGAATAGATACTCCAAGAATTGGAAAATGAAGAAAAAGATGATAAAGAAGAAAAATAATTTGAAAGTGCTTTAAATGCACATGAGAACATAGAACAGTTGGGTATTTTGATGAACCAAGAAGGGATAAAATTTCCCAAATATGGTAGATTGAAAGCTAAAAGAGGAAGCAAGTCTCTTAAGGAACTCATAGAAGTTGATGGGTAGAAAAAAGGGCAGCAAAAGATCAGTCAATTACTTAATCCAGGGAAGGGGAAGATCCTTCCCAAGGTAGCATGAAGATCACTACCTGGGATGCTAGGGGTTTAAATGCCCCTAGCAAGAAACATCTACTAAATCAAAAGCTAAAATAATTTGAATCCAAAATTATTATGTTTCAAGAAACAAAATTGGATAAGGAAGAAGGAATTAAGCTAGAAAAGAAATCGGGTAGTTGGAACATTAATCTACATGAATGTAGAGGAGCCTCAGGAGGTTTAGGTATGATTTGGAATCCTAGGAAAGTTACTCTAAATATATTAAAATCAAATAACTCTTGGATGAGAAACAGAGTTAAAAGCATTAAAACCAACCTACAGTTCATCTTAATAAACATTTATTGTCCGATCTATAACACAGATAAAAAATTCTTATGGGCAGAAATTAGTATATTTATTAATAACCACAATTTTGAACTCATTCTCATAGGTGGAGATTTTAATACTGTCTTAGATATAGATGGAAAATTTGGAGGCATCCAACAAAATTCCCAAGAATCTAAGGATTTTAAAAACTGGATAGACCTTAACAACCTAATCGATACTTCATTTAATAATGGGAAGTACACATGGAATAATAAAAGGAAAGACTTCTCTTGTATAGTTGAGAAATTGAATAGATTTTTTCTCAAAGGAGAACTAAGTGAATTAAATTTAGATATCCAATCCTCAATTCTACCATTAGTAGGATCAGACCACTATCTTGTTAGTATTGATTTTTTTGAATCTAATAAACCCATTAGAAATCCTTTTAAGTGTGAAAAAATGTGGTTTTTGGACAAAAACCTTATGAAACTTATTAGAGAATGGTTGAATCAAGGCAATTTTAAACGTTCTAAAATGTATATTTTTTTTTCTAAGATGAAAATGATTAAAGAAAATATATTTAAGTGGAATAAAGAACATTTCAATAATATATTTAAAGAGAAATTAGAAATCGAGGAAAGATTAAAAGAATCAAACACAAAAGTAATTAAAAAGGGTATGACTAATGACAACTTTTATGTAGAAAAAGAACTAATTGCCAAGTAGGAAAACATCCTGTCAAAAGAAGAAGTTTTTTGGAGACAAAAATCAAGAGAAAAATGGCTAGAAGAAGGAGATTGTAATACAATTTTTTTTCATAACAACACCCTATATAATAGAGCCAAAAGCAAAATAATAAAAATCAAAGATCCACTAGGTACTACCACTAAAAACCCTGACAAAATAGCTAAGATTTTTGTGAGTCACTTCCATAATATATTAAATGACTTTGATTGCTTGAATATGGAAGCTCAAGCAAAAATTCTTGAAGCTATACCTAGAGTGGTCACTTTAGAAGAGAATAAATCATTAATTAAACCTATTTCCCAGAAGAAGTTAGATTTGTGTTATTCAACATGAATCCTAACAAATTTCCAGGTCTAGATGAATTCTAGGCTTTCTTCTACCAAAAATGCTGGGACATTATTGGTTTTGATCTTTGGAAAGCCATTGAAGCATAAAGAAATGGTGGATCATTACTATCTGAAATCAATAACACCTTTCTTACCTTGATACCCAAAAAAGATGATCCTAAAAACCAAGGGGACTTTAGACCTATAGCTCTATGCAATACCATTTATAAAATCATATCCACAATTTTAGCGAATCGACTTAAATCGATTCTTCCCAAGATTATATCAGAAGAACATACTGACTTTGTTCTAGGTAGATCAATCCTAGATGGAATAATCATTAAACAAGAAACACTACACTCAGCCGATAAGAATAAAGTGATAAGTATGTTCATGAAATTGGATATCCAAAAAGCTTATGACATAGTTGATTGGATGTTTTTATGCAAAACCTTAGAAGCCTTTGGATTCTCGCACCAATGGATTAATCTCATCTATCAATGTATTTCTACAACTAAAATTTTAGTCCTTATTAATGGAATTACTGAAGGCTTCTTTGACACATCAAGAGGTATAAGACAAGGAGACCCTCTATTTCCTTTCCTATATATTATCACAGTAGAAGCATTTAGGAGAGCAATAACCAAAGCTCACAATGATGGAAAAATAAATGGAATTACTATAACTGAAAATGTCCCCAATATTACCCACCAACAATATGCAGGTGATACCATTCTACCAAGTGAAAGCACAATAAAAGAGGCCCTAAATATCAAGTCTATCATTCAAGAATATATGGAAGCTTCTAGTTAAAGAGTGAATGCTATAAAATTTGAAATCTTTTTCATTCACACCAAACCTAAATTTGAAAAGTAGATCTGTAATATTATGGGATATAAAAGAGGTACATTCCCATGTAAATACTTAGGAATAGAGTTAGAAAAAGGTAGTAAAACTAATAAGGGCTAGCATAGTATTTTCGATAGAATGGATGCTAAGATAGGAGGTTGGAAAGATAAGTGGCTTATAAAAGCTAGTAAAGTTACCAAGATTAAAGCAATACTATTTGCTCTTCCAACATACCCACTCTCCTGCCTACCTTTATCTAAACATATCAATAAGAAGCTTGAGGAAAAAAATAGTAGCTTCCTTTGGAATGACTTTGATCATTCAAAAAAATTGGCCCTCACAAAATGGGATAATGTATGTAAACCAAAGGAATTAGGAGGTTTAGGTATAAAAAAATTAAGTTGAAAAAATGAAGCATTAGGGGGCTAAACTTACTTGGTGTCTTTTTGTAGAAAGGAAACATAAATGGGATAAAATTATGTATAACAAATACCTTAATGTAGCTGATCCCTATTCCATCCTTAGAATGAGGACCCTCCCTAAAGGATCTGAAAGTTGGAACTTTATAGTTAAAAGCCAAGCCCTTATTAGTAAATATCTCACATGAGATGTTGGAAAGTGTGATGAAGCTTTATTTTAGGAGGATTCTTGGGATGGGTACCTATCAGTAGATAGCATGGGGATCCTAACTAGAATTAAAGAGAAATTAGTTAAACACTAGGGGTGTAAGGTCAGTGATTATAAAATTAATAAAGTTATTAACGAAATTACAAGGTGGGAATGGAAATCTATGGAGAATATAGATGTGGAACCAACATTAAAAAAAGACATACAAAAAGATAATTCAAAAAAGGAAAATAAAGCAATTAGAAAGAAATGATAATCTCATTTGGGCAGCATCAAAAGATGATAGGTATAGTGTTATAAATGGATATAGAGCCATCCCTCATTCCCAAAGATGGGAAGAAGTGAATATCCCACTTAAACTCTATTGGGATTTGTCCTATTTGCCAAAGGCAGGTTTCTTTTTATGGTTGGCATTTCAGAATAGGATCTTAACTGCTAACAAACTTTGTAAGTTAGGTATTGAGGGTCCATCAAGATGTGTGCTATGTAAACAAGACAATAAAAATACTAATCACATCTTATATAGATGTCCATATACACAATACTGTGGGGAATGGCTTAGACATATGCTGGGCTAGACAACCCCCATGTCAGAATCTCTAGTTGATTTCCTTAAGGGCTAGCCAACAGTTAACAATAAAGGTATATATAGTAAAATAAGGAATATTTTCCCATCTATTCTTATGTGGAAGGTATTGAAAGAAAGGAATAGAAGAATATTTCATGATCAAAATATGCAGACATATGAGATTATTAAAAAAATTAAGGCATATATAGTTGAGACTTTAAATGCTCACCTGAGGAAAACCCAGAAAGAGGAAGGATCATTCTCATTTTGAGATGGATTAATGAAAAGGAATTGGAAAAACCTAATTAATCCTCCACTTATTTATAAAAAGAAGAATAAAGAGGTGAGGGACAATTGTAGATGGACCCCTCCACTAAATGGGCGGACCAAGCAAAATTTTGATGGAGCCTCAAGAGGCAATCTTGGTTCTGCTGGAATCAGATGTATCATTACTAATGAGTCTATCAAGTGGATTGTCAAAAGGGCTAAGTCCATAGAACCAACAACTAACAACCTTGCTGAACTAGAAGCCCTCCAAGAAGGTCTCCAAATTCACCTAAATTTAGGTTTTATCAAAAAATATTATTGAAGGAGATTCACAGATTGTCCTAAATGTTATTAAGAAAAGGAAGACACCTAAGTGGGTCTTAAACTCAAAATTGGAAGTACTTGATAATCTGGACCGCTTTGTAGATATTCAAATTCTTCATTTTTTTTTCTGGGAAGGTAACAAAAAGGCAAATCAACTAGCAAATAAGGGTGCTGATGGCGAAAATATTTTAATCTATAATGATTAATAATCTTAACAAGAATCTCTTAAACATTTAAAATTTCTTAGTATTTAATTATAAGCAAACCTATTAGAAAATAAATAGTAGTTTTAAATATAATGAGATAATTCAGCTAAATTAGCCCAGATGGACAATTCAAGTAATAAAGATATAATCAATATAACATCTCCATAACTTATAAATTCACTTATCCCAGTATATATATATATATATATATATATATATATCTTATATCTTATATAAACTTGAAAAGACACTCCGTGTAGCAAATATAGGGTAGATGGAGTATAATTAGCAAGGATCTTTAAAAAAACTATAGAATTAAAAATATAAGTTTTAAATAAGAATATAAAAGGTGTTTCTAATTTAAAATAACAGCTCTTTCAAATAGGATTGAAGTTCAACAAATTAATATGAGAACATCTAGTATGAATGCTATTTGATTATTTATTAATAGAGCTAATCATTTTCTAGGATGCAATTTTATAATTTCCATCTCAAACATATGTATCCCCTTTATTACTTCCCTATTTTACCCATCATTTTGTGACACTAGGCATCATGTTATATCATCACGATTTGGCTCCATGTAGGTGGCATTGGCTGATGATGTCAAAACTCGAGGCTCTTCTAGACCTTTCGCTTGAAGATTGCTAGTATTCTATTTATACTTAAATTTATATCTTCTCCTCTTTTAGTCTGAGGTAGCTTCAACCATAATATGGAAACTAATATCAATTTATTCCATGCCTTAGAGATATGGACCATGGAATTTAGAGGCAATGTGAAACCAAAAAGATGGAATCAAATTTTAAACCTGGTGGATGACATGACTAGGATTGTTGATATGAGTCAGATCTTAGGGAAGGTATTTTCAACTATGACTTCTTTTGGAGAACCAATAGTGACATTGTAGGGGCATTCATAGGTTGTATGGCTAGATCCAAATTAGAGAAGTGGGCAATGATTAGACTTTGCTTTAATCTTTTCAATCTAGTTTGGTGTGTGGGTTTGGAAGAAGCTATTCTGAGTATAGATGAGAAACTTAGGATTCCTCTCTTAGAAATTTACATGGCACATCCACGTAGTAGTTTTTAATTGGCCATTTTACCTAGATGTCCCTCTCTAGTTATCTGATAGAATGCTACATTTTTTCAAGAATGATTGAAAATGGAAGCCAACATCCATTTTCTTCTTAAGTGGAGAGGGATCATAGAAGACTATAGGAAGGCTTGGCTCATAAATTATCTCTACATCTTTAAGTCTTATATTCATCTGAGTGTGGAGCTTGATAATCTGGAAGCATTGGAATTTTGTATCCCTAATATGGAAAAGTCAAGTAGGGAAAAGAGCGCCTTTGAATTCTCACAAAATTTTTAAATAGAGAACCCCAAGGACATCGTGGAAATCATCATAGTGTACTAGAAATAGGAGTATGCCATGATTTGGATGGATTATGCATGTTGATGCTGTTTGGATGTCAAATTTTGTGGATTTTAGATGATTAGTTGGTGGCTGCCCCTATTTTGTTTCTCCTATCCTATCTTCGGCCTTCATGTGTTTGGTTTGCTCTAAGTTAGGTTTTTTTTTTGTCTCCTCCTTTTTAGCTATGTAGGTTTTGGCTTTCTAAAGTTGTTAGGTCTTGCATGCCCTGGGCAATTAATATGAATGTAACCAATGTTCATCTAATTTTAGAATAGAATTATACATTGCCATGATCTAATTTGAATCCTTACAATATATGTAGGATATTTTTAGGAATTACATATATGCTATTTTATGATTGCATGAATATATATCAAAAATTTGGCACCAATTTTAGAAGGAGGTTTACAAGCTTGGTAGTAATGCATACAAGATCAGGTTCTCCCTTATCCAAAGATCTCTGTTTGTAAATTCTTGTCTATATATATATATATGTTTGTTTCCTTCAAATGTTGTAAGATTTTAGGGTTAAAATTGTTAAGGATGAACAATATACATTATGAATTTGCTAAATAAAACTGGGTTCTATCTTCATTGGGTTAATGATTTAGATGTGATAGAGGAATTGATTCTAGAATGTAAGAGATCATGTTATAGATTAATCTTGGAAACAAAACTAAGCAAAATTTTGATGATTAAAACCACTCGAGAAGGGTTAAATTAGGAATCAGATTCTAACTTAAGCAAACTTTGCTAAGTATAGCAACCCACATATTCAATTCTAAAGGGAACAAATTCATAATATGTTAATTATAGATGGCATTAAACTAACATGTAAGGGTAGGGTTCTAACTTAATGTTTGGAACTATTGATCAACAAAGTTCAGTTAATCTCAGATAATATATAGGGCTTCTATATAAAACCATTTTAAATAGGACTCAGAATAATTGACAAAGATTCTTATTTAATCTAAAGAATGTTAGGTTCAAGCTTGAAATACAGATGGATATTATGTTTGAGTTTGAGTGAGATCATCCATAGTTTTTGACTGATTCCAATGAGCTTTTCCATATTGTTAACCAAAAGAATCATAATGATATCCAACTAGGAAGTCAAGGTTTTCTAGATCAATGTTTTTAACTAATAGTACTAAGGTTCATTTTAAGTTGTATCACTGATCAATAGGTTAGTAAGGTGCAATCATTTCATCCAAAATAGCTAAAGAAGGGGTATCTACAAAGTATAGAAAGATCTGGTCAAATTTGTCACTCTCATCTCAGATACAGAATAATATAAATGATCGGTATAGAGATCATTGAAGTTTACAAAATTCAGAGAAGGATTCTAGTAATTAATTTTGTACTTAAAAATTAAAATTGAAAGATGGCAACTAGGGTATGCCCCTTTTAATAATATAATAATAAAGGACCATGGTCTCGGGCAAGACTGAAGGTTTTCTTCTTTGTTCTTTTCTACCAGTGCCCGCTTGAACGAAGATACTCTGATGTACTATCATTAATTTAATATAATCAAGGCTTTGACTATTTATTGATATATATTTTTTAATAATATGTAATTGCTATTTTTTTTATAAAAAATGAGAAGATAAGTATGCATTAAAATTAAAACTATATAGCTTAAATTAAAAAATATTATTTATTATAATTGTTAATTAATAAAAATAAAATTATTTAATAGAAAATAAATAAATAAATTAAAAATTAAAATAGAGTTAATGCTCTTACATTCTATTAAAATAAAAATAATAGTAAAGTTATCAAATAATAAAAATACTATAAAGATAAATTAGTAAAACTTAATACTATATAATATATTAGTCTAAGAAAAAAATATAAAAATCTTTAAAAAGGCAACAAAAATAAATTAGTAAAGCTTAATACTATTAAAGATATTAGTCAAGTTAACACTATTAAAAAACCTTTTAAAAAATGGTGAATTGTTCTGCTCTACAAAATGCAAAAAACACTTTCCTCAAGAATCTCAAGAAAATATGTGAATTATGTGGCCTATTCTGGTCAGATGAAATTATAGAATGGGAAAGAGAGGAAGGAAGTATTCTACCCCTCTGTAGGAAGGAAGGCCAAACCTAAAATGACCATTGCTAATAAATTGATAAATTCCTCTTCAAAGACAGGATTCTTAATCCCCTACAACAATAGCTTTGCAGCCATGGCCAGTCTTTATGAAACTAGAGATAAAGAAATTTTAGTGGCTTGGAAATATGGTAAGGAAAAGCCCTCCCACAAATATCAAATGGAACCTCCTCAACAAAAGGGTGTAAAGAAGGATGGATCTGGGTAGGTAACTGAAAAAAAAGACTCAAAACCATAGAAAACCTACAGAAGAAAGCTACAATAGTAGATTGACCCCAAACCGGTGGTTATATTGAAAATAAATCTACTTCTTTAACAAAATAGGAAGAAATCTGAATGAAGAGGCAAATTGTTCATTTTTTAGTACTAAATATATGCTTAAATCTAATATTTCATTAGATCCTCCCCTATTCAAAGTTAAAATTGATGATCTTAATAGAAACCCTAGTTTGAGTAAGCTTCACCCTAAAAATATGTCTAATGCTAATAACATTTCCATTGGATCCAGGCCTGACAGTTTTACTTTTACCCAAAATTCAATTGGTCCAATCTAGGAGCCAAGTAATATTAATACCCTAAACATAAGTACATGGGCTTATATCTTGCTTCAATTGAGTGATATTAGGTTCCAATCTCCATAGACATGATCTTAACCTCCTAAACCCAATCAGCCAACCCCATTCTTTTTCTTTTCATTCAGATCCCCTGGCATTCTCAAGAAGTGTTAAGGATACATAATCCAAACCTATAGATTCTATCAAAACCTAGAATTCACTTAGACGTATCCAAATTATCAGTGACAAGTTCAATGAGAAATACTAGTACAAAAACAATAATACATGACTAAATAAACTATCAAAAATTGTAGATATATGACTAATTTTGATCACATGACTATGTTGGATATAATTGATTAATTATGTATTGTCTTTGATATTACACAAATGTCATATCATTATTAGTCAAAGTATGCCAAGCTCACTCGAGCAGTGAAGATAGTTTTCTATGTCTACCGAGCATTCTTGTGTCTACTGAGTTCACTTGGGCGTTGAAGGAAAGTCTACAGAAGATGAGTATTAACTAAGCTCAGTTCAAAAGGCAGTGTTTACTCAGTTCACTCAGGCGTCAAAGGAAAGTCTACAGAAGATGAGTATTAACTGAGCTCACTCGGTTAATGAAGAAAAGTTGGATGGAACCAATGTTAACTGAACTCATTTGGTTGCTAAAGGATCTTTGCAAGTATGAAGTGTTAACCAAGCTTCTGTTGGTTAACACTGGAAATTATTTTTGAGTTAGTGTCTACCAAGCTGGGTTAGCTAACGAAGGATTTTCTTGTTTTGGCATATTAAGCTTAATTAATTTATCCATTGGTTGTAGTTGACTAAGGTGATGAATATTAGTTATTCTAAGTTGCATATGAGCCAACTTGACAATATGAAAGGTATAAGTACAAGGTCAAGTTATGGATTCAAAAAGTGTGAAGATGTGATGATTGTATTGAAGATTTAATGATGAAGAGAGGAAGTGAATTTGAAGGATAAGTAGAATATCCTTGCAGAGTAGAAAAACTATATTCGATCAAGAAGGATCAAGTACAGCCAGAATAGAGATATGTAATTAGCAAATTAGTTGCATTCAAATTAGGTCATCTCATTATTACTCTCTAACCATTGTAGTAGTGATCTAAATCTCTTAATAGAGTTGGCTTAACAATTATTTGTAAATCCTCTAACAAGGTGGTAGTTCTATTGAATTATCTTAAGATCTCTAACAAGGCCACTCCTAAAAGGGTGATTAAATCCTTTAATAGGGTCACACCTAACAGTGTGTTTTGTAACCTTTAATAGGGTTGGCTCCTAATAGGGCTTACTTCAAGAGAGTGAAAATAGTAACTAGTTGCAATTGGTGGTTTTTCCCAAATTGGGTTTCCACATTAAATCCTAGTGTCAAATGTTTTCATGCTATTTTATTTTATGTGTTTGCAACTAAGTTAAAGTAAGGGTAAACCCAGATAACATTTAAAGATTTGCATAATCAACACTAACCAAGTTAGAACATTTTATGTGTGTTTACTGAGCATTAGCAGTATTGAGTTTATTGAGTTTATTTTGTACTGACATCTAAGGAATCTGGGATTTATTTTAGTAGTAACTGATTCACCTCTCCCCTCTCAGTTACTCCTCTTATATTTCCAACAGAATATTGGTAGTTTATTGTCGGTCATTAATCTAGCAACCAAATTTATGACTAAACTATTTTAATCATTGATTTGGTCATTGATTTGATAATGGATTTGGTTGTTGATTGTTATTGAATAGTAGTTTATTTGGTAATTTATTCAATAATTGATTTGGTAGTTGATTTGGTAATTGATTTGATAATATATTTGGTAATTGATTTGGTAGTTCATTTGGTAGTATATTTGATAGTTGATTTGGTATTATATTTGGAAATTGATTTGGTAGTTGACTTGGTAGTATACTTGTAAGTTGATGTGGCAATATATTTGATAGTTGATTTGTTAGTCAAATTGGTAGTTGGTTTGGTAGCATATTTGGTAGTTGATTTGGTAGTCTATTCAATAGCATATTCAATTGTATATTTAGTAGTTTATTTGGTAGTTAATCATTTATTTGATTTTTGATTTAGTCATTTATGTATTCATTTCCATTAATTAGAACTAAATATAGTTATGAAATAAAAAATTTATTCAATACCGTAAATTTTAAAATACAAAAAAACATGATATTAGAGTTGAACTAAAATATTAAAGCAAATGAAAATATTACACATGAACAACACTAAAGTTAAAATATTGATAAAGTTTATTGCAAATATATAGAAGTAATAAAATGTCAAAATTGTCGAAGAGTTTCCAACTCTTTCAAATACATATCGATAATTAAAATATTTAAACAACACAATCAAAATACTGTAATATAAAACAATGAGACAAGGTTTCTAACAAATAACACATTGACAGCCAGGAGGACCAGGAAAACAGAGAAAGCTTAAATGAAAGGAGATTAAGAAATCTTGAAAACTACAACCACAACCTGGCAAGTCAGATGATTTCTCTCTTGAGTTCGATGAATGACAACATCTAATCCCTTGCTGGTAAACTTAAGGACAGGGGCTTGCTGGTGGTAGAGGAGGGAGGACAGAACAGGGATAAGGCCAGGTCGGATGATGACAAGGCCACAATCAGTACTCTCACTAGTATGGATCAGGGCATGGAGAAGGTCTAGGATCAAATGGAAAAGGAGCAGCAAAAGATAATCGAGGCAGCTCAGACTATGCAGGAAATGGAGAAGATAATCGAAGACTAGTTTTCTTGTCTTTTGTCTTCCTGGCTTTTGGCTTTTCGACAGGCTTTCTGTAGTCTATTTAATTTTGTTTTGTTTTTGGCCTTTCTGTGGGCCTTTGTTTTGGGCTGGGCCTTCGGGCTTTTTTTTAGCTGTTGGACCTCTGTTTTGGCTGGGCTTCTTTGGCTTATTATCAACCTTGTTTTTGTAAAACTTATGGGTTTCAGGATCCCTTAAAACCTATTTTTCTTATCAAAAACAAATAACACATTGATCAACTATGTCATTTTTTTTCAAATACATTAGTAGCCACCATGTGAAGGTTCCCTCTTTCTCTTTGACACAAACAACTCTGTTTGTTTTATCTTCACTAGCAAGCAATAGATTACTTGTGATTGTTATAATGTTTATATTGGCATCTCCAGTTCCATTTAGGTTTGCTCCATGTAAAATAGAAAATGAGTGAAGAATCTCAATACCAAAAACAGGCCATCATATGGATCCAAAACTTTAACTTTATCCCCTTCTTTGGGTTTACCAAAACATTTCTGCAAAAAGGAAAAAAGAAAACATATTAGATTACATAGGTAATGAAAGGCAAAAAATATAAAATGCAATTTATTAATGTTGTACTTATGATAAAGATTCATTTTTCATTGCTAAATGCAAAATATTCTTGTAAAAGTTAGACACTCACAAAATATTAAATAAATTAATAATTACATTAATTTATTTGTACCTTTCTCCAATTGAAACTTCAAAAGATTAATTTCATAGTTAGACAAATACCAAGAGAGAATAAAAAGAAGCATCTACATTGGTATCTATAGTTCCATTCAAGTTGGATCCATGTAAAGTAGATAGAATATATCCACCCAATACCTGCAACATCACCATCATACAGATCCCAAACCTTAACTTTATCCACTTCTTTGAGTTTATCAATATGTTTCCTGCAAAAAGAAGGAAAAAATTACACATGAGATTACATAGGTTATGAATAGTCAAAAATATAATGCAATAGTTATGATAAAGATTCATTTTCATATATTCACATGGGACATGATAATGTTCTGAATCCTCATTATAACAAACATATATTCGACATATAACAATAATACATATACAAAGCCCATAGAAGAATTAGAGAACACTTATATTGACAAGTAACTCCTCTATTTTTCTTTTAGAATATGATTATTTATAATCATAATACTAAGTTATGAAATTTAAAACCATAGTGTAGGATACTAACAATTATTAGCTAAGGTTCCAAAAAGCCAAACCAAACATATGTATCAAAACAATCACATCTATCATTTCAGTATAAAATATATCTAATCCCTTTAAATAATCATATATTCATCATAGAGTAAAAACATATATATTATTTCTAATCAATCAACTTTTGCACAAAAAAATATAAAATATTTTCTCCTATCAAGATAAGAAGTTGTACATATAACATTCATACCCTTAAAACCACTAATTTTATATAATATAACATTAACAAGATCTTGTTATTTCGTTACTTTTAGAACTATTACCACAAATGAATTCTATCTATGAATAAACTAATTCAAAGTTTAAAGAAGCTTGAAATGATAACCATTTCCCTATCTAAAGAATACCCAACTATTTTTTTATTATAATTATACTATGTGACCATAATATTTATATTTAAAGAACCTAAAATAATCAAATATGAGTTTATAACTCATAAAAGTTGAGCAAGTCAAAATATGAAGAGGATCTTAAGGAATTGGTTCCAAAACCTAGGAATTGATTTCTATTTTAAGTTTCCTATTTCTTTCAATCTTTATTTTTATAAGGCAAGTTAGACTAGCTATGTTCCCTCTAAGGAACTTTATCATTAACTAAAATATAAAGAGTCAATAAAAGAATGGATCAAGATTTAACAAGTACTCTCAAACATTAGGAAAATTAAATTGAAAGAGTAATGAAATTCTTACAAGAAACGTATGTGACAAGAGAAGGATAACAATCAATTTAATAAAATGATATTAAGAAAAACTATGGTTAAGGGTGATTATGAGCTGGAAAAAGGTGGAAAAGATGCATTAGTATGGTTTGGAGTTGTTGATTGACCAATTGGTGATTCCAAAGATAAGTGACAGTGATTTTTGGACAGACTTAGCGTAGAATAACCAATTGTATTAAAATAGGGAAGTGCCAAATAATGGAACAAATCAACTAAATATAGATGAAATGGAAATATATCTAATGTGGTTATAATGTTTATATTATTTTTGATTAAAATAAGATAAAGCAATGGAGTTCATACCCCAATCCTTTCAAAATAAACATACATCTATTTATTATTATTATATAATATGAAATGTAATCTATACAGATCTGAAAGTGTATAGATTTGATGCTTCATTTTGTTTCAATATTTTTCTATTTTAGAAGCGGTATAAATTTTAATTGTACTTTAAAGAACTCAAGATCATTTTAAATAATTCAAAAAAATGAAAATCACATTACATACCTTGAAATGAACATGAGCATTAAATAAAACTTCTCAACACATAGTTATCAAATAGTAGGAGAAATGATCAACAAATGTAAATTACGAATGAGCACTCAACAAGGCATACAATAGATTCAAAGTAAATGAATCAGCAAGGATGTAAAGTAAGACATTTGATTATGGATATTTAATTTGTAAATCAAAATCCTATTAATTCCTAATTAGGTTGTCAGATCAAGATGTATATCCATAGACAATAGATTGAAGACAACATGACTGGTTATTGGTTAAATCTTTAAAACATATGTTTAGATTTAGAGAGTTTTAGGCCCTTCTTGAATATTCCTATCATAGAGAGTTTGAATTTTACTCATATAGACCATGAAGATTCAAGTTTTATCTTTTAAAATGCTATTTTTTATTTAGTCAAGTTTATTTATCAGGTTACTCATTCAGAGTTTAATTTTTATATTTTAAATTATAAATGCATATCTAAAGTGTCAAACTCCATAAGGCTCGTTAATTTCTTGTATCTTTGCAGATATAAGAAGTTTCTTTCTAGTGCTGATTTGATAAAAGATTTCTTTTGTAGTCATACATATTTGATTACACACTCACTCCAACACAATCTAAATGGGATGGTCTTGCTGATATTGGCACACTCACTCCAACACTTGAGCCACCTTTGAGACCCACAACATCTCTAGTGATCAATGTACATAAGACTTAACTTCCCCTTTCAGTGGGAAGCACAATGAAATTTTCAAGTTTGAATGGTCATCCATTTACTAGCAAATATTGTTGTCGTAGATGTTCATCTATTGTCTTTGGTCATGTAGTTTCACAATCTACATTTTGTACCTCAAATAGTATCCACTAGCAAGCTCCTATAAGTGCACAGGAAACCCTAGTGATGCTAACACTTATATTCAATTTGAAATGTTGGGGAAAAAATAGTAGATGAATCAAATATTAACATGCACTCACAAAGATGTATCTAACTTTTCTAAAGATGACACTCCAGACAGTCTCATGAAAAATGATTGTCCACCCATGAGGGGTTTGAAGGAAATCTCACCTAATCAAAAGAGGGTGTCTCCTCCACACAATTATTGTCAGAGAGAGATCTCAAAGAGGGGATCAATATCATCAACATGCCTAAAGAGTGGTAGGAAGTTTATCCTACAAACAATTCCTTAGTTTCCTTCTCTTACTCTAGTGAATAATATTCAATGAAGGATAGATTGTGGATAAATAAAGATCTAATGTTGTTCAATCTTCCAAGTTTATTAAAAGCAACAAATGCTTTTGAAAATTTTAAAACAATTGGGAAGAAGGATTTAAAAGTATTGAAAAATCTTTCAACAGAATGCAATAGAAAAGATGCCCCTATTTCTTTGGCATTAAAACTTGCTAAAAATTTAACTTTAGTTCCATTAGTTATTGTATTACATGTCAAAAGGTCAATCCTAAACATTGTGATGAAAATTACAAAATTTGAGACAGATTCTAGAGGAACAATACTTGATTAAATGTTAGAGAAGGTCCCGGTCTCCCTATCTCCTAATAATCGAGATGGACTACAAAATCGTGCAAAAGATCATACAACTAATTTGGAGGAGTATGTGTTAGAATACTAAAATTGAAAAGGACTTCAAGGGATGGGGATAAAAATAATCCAAAAATAATGTTAAGGAATGATGCCACTGAATGGGAAGAAATAAATTCAAAATATTGTTCAAATTTAAGTGAAGGAGATGCTTATTGAAATACTGGCAATATA
This sequence comes from Cupressus sempervirens, assembly GCA_028749045.1. Taxonomy (NCBI): domain Eukaryota; kingdom Viridiplantae; phylum Streptophyta; class Pinopsida; order Cupressales; family Cupressaceae; genus Cupressus; species Cupressus sempervirens. The sequence goes on from CM053789.1 coordinate 581,859,396, forward strand.
GCAATAGAATCTACCATAGCAATAGAATATACCATGGCATTTGGTAAATGAAAAGGTAATCATGAGTGATTGAACAAGAACTATAGAGTTGCAAGAAAAATATTAGAATGCATTTTTTAGTTTATCTAGAGTTGGAGTGCACATGCAAAAAATTGTCTACCACCTTTGATTCAAGTTATGTAGTAAAATAATTTCAAACTTATCAATATTTTGATGGCTTCTTCTACCATAGTCAATGCTATAGATACATGGAAACATAACTCTTTATTGGGCCTTGAAACAAGTAATTTATTTCAATAGGTACAATATAAACTATAGAGGTGCGGAAATACTTCTAGAAGCTAATGCATCTATAACATATGGAAACAATACTAGGGAAACTCTTATACATATAGGTATAGGTCATGGTGAACTTGAAGCCCTTCTCATTATTATAACAAACCATGAGGCATGTATAAATATTCTGATAGGAACAAAAGAGATCCCTATGCATTATGCTATAAAAAATAATCTTCCATGTGCTTCTTTCTTATTTAGATATGGAGCCAATTGAGATGTATTGAGTTTGAGAAGTCACAAACCTTTTGAACTTATGCATTCTACTAATATACATTCTTTGTTAAGTCTGAATGGACACCTTCTTGAAGAAGTACATCATAAGATTATTGCTTTCCCAAATTACATTCTCATAGAGTTGAAATATTCACATTTCCAAAAAAATAGAGAGCTAATCCATAGTCTATCAATGAAATATCTCCTATCAAGCATCTAAATTTCATTTCCCAACAAGCCACTATTGTTGTATCTAACTCATATTTTTTTTGTGGCAAGAGTGATGCCAAAAACTCCTTCTAAAGATACAAATAAATTCTAGGCATTGCCTTCCACACATCTTTCTTCATTTGATTCGCAAGAGACTAGCATTTCCTCAAATCCAACTTCTTGGCAAACAATTCAGAAAAAGTTGTGCAAGCATACAAAGAGTGAAAATGTAGTTGTAAATACCAAAGAGAAGCCTCCTACTCAAATAATTACCTTTCCTCTCTCTATATATCTTTTTTTGACACTTCCATGAGACCAACAAGAAGTGTGAGTGGGGAAGCAATTTCCATTTTTCTCACTCAAAAGAGGAGATTTTTAATTCTTAAGGGCCAAAAAATGACACTTCTTTATCAAAGGTTGGAAGAAGCTCATGGAATTCAAGTAATTTCTAGTGCATTTGATTCCTTAAATAATTTTAAAATCAAGTTATTAGGTACAAGAATTATGACTCACCTTTCAACTACATTATCATTAGGATTTTTTTCCCTCATTAATATTCAAATTGACACCATTACTTTTCAGGCTTTGACCATTATCTAATTTTTATTGCTATTTTAACTTGGGACACAAGTCATTGATATCACTTAATAAATAGTAATTTGCATGTAAAATCCTAGTTGAGCTATTATTTCATCACTTAGAGAGTCATTAGTCAATATATAATGCTCATCCCTTGCAATTTAACTTCTCCATGAAAATTTTGGAAAAAAAACAAAATCTCAGTGAGGGAACATATTATATGTTGTATGGCAACATATGAAGAACATAAGTTTAATTTAGGAAATTGGTTCAAGAATATTATTTCCAAAGACTAGATCAATTTAAGGGTGGGCTTCCAATCTTGTTTTACAAAAATTATGAAATGTGTATCAGCAAAGATGCAATTAGAGATAATAAATTAAATTAAAGGAGGCAAGAACAATAGAAGTAGAGTTTACTTCATGGTGATCTTAAAGGAACTTAAAATGAGGTTTTACATATAATTCCATTATTATAATGTACACTTGTAAGATGCTCAATGATCACTAGGTGTATTAGCATGTTTAAGATATTTTCTAGCATCTCCTTCAGTTGCACCAATATAGAAGCCATATGACCCAATTGGGAGTTATAAAATAGTGGATGTAAGCCTTCAAGTCATGAGAGATAAGAAATTACATTTAAGAATTTCCTATAAGATGTGACTTTGAAATATGTAAGCTTGCTCTATTCCAGAAAAATCATCATCATCATAGTGGAAATGAAACAAATCATCTATAGTTTAATTTCTAGCCTTTTTTCTCTATTCCAAAAAAACCCAATTACAGATTTAGGAAATGTAATAGAAATATATGTTAGTATCAGTCAGTGTGATAAAATTTTAGCCAAATGGGAGTTGATTCTCTGTTCTAGGATTTGAAGTATTTAGTAGTCTTAGTGAGTCTCGTACTATTTTTTTTATAAGTGAATATTAGTTCTCTATTTTGTAAGGATTTTAATTTTTTTATATAGTAATTAGGTAATTTGTTGAATTTTTGGGAGAATGGATATTTTTCTATATTATAGAATGTGCAATTTCTTGCAGATTTATCTAAAGATGCTGCTACTAGCCTTAGCTTGGATCCAACACATGTTGCGAATCAAAACATTTTCTCTTTCGGTGTCCATCATGGAGACATATCTTACAGAATCATGATAGGTAAATCCTACAAATTCCACATTTCCAGTTACATTAAAATCAATAATATGTAAGAAGAAGAAAGTTACATAACGCATTCTATCCTAGAAGAGGTAGTTTTTCTTCACAACAATTTGTTATAGAAGAAGGTAATAAAGTTCTCCCACAATAATTGCAAGAAAATACCCTCATTTTCCAAAAGTTTGTAATTAAAAAATGGAAAATAATGGCTTAGAAATATCTGGATTATAGTGTTCACAAAATGAAACTTTTGAGGAAATTCATGCAACTCTTTGTTGTTCAGTGCAACAACACAAATAGGGGCATTTGAGTTTTAAATGATTATAGCTTGTTGTGCTTGCACAAAAATAAGGTTACAAGTATAAAAATTTAGATCAATTTCACACATGTACTATTAAAGGGAATTGTAGGTGAAATAGAAAACATCATAGTGTTATGGATGCCACGACTTCTTTGTTCGCAGCCCAGCAAAACATAACATTGTGCATCAGTGTGAATTTTTTAAGGGATAATATTTATATATCAATTGATATTTAGAAATAGGATTCTAGATACTTTAGAAGCTAAGTGTTTGCAAACAAATGCCAATTTTGATTCCACATTAATGATCTTCTCATCTCTGATATTATAGAGATCTTTTTCTGCATTAATTAATACTTAAGATTTCATTTCAATTTTCAATTTTCATTCCATTTATTGAATTTGACTTTGTCTTGGTTGTTTGGGACTTCGTAGTGTTTTTTTGTATTAGCATTAATGATAAGCATTGCAAGTATGGTTGTGTTTTTTAGTTACAAAAAGGATCCTCCTACTAAAACTATTTTAGTAGACTTTTGAGATCTAACATATCCAATTGGGTACTTTAAAAAGCAAGAGGGGCTCTCCATGGATTTTCAGTTACCAAGAACATGAATAGGCAATTGATAACTTTGCTGCCACAAGAGAATTAACTGATGGAGGGTTTTCTTCTATGTATTTGGGGAAGCTCTGGGATGGGTAATTAGTGGCAATACTATTAGATCTAATTTTAACTAAATAAGCCAGACACAAAGCTTAAATTAACCAAAAGAATGAATTTAAACCAAAGCCTTATCTACAGGAAAAAGTAAATTCTATTTATCACATATAATGAAAAAGATTATTTTCAATACAAATGTTGATCAAGTTCAATGACATTTTTAAAGAACTAGTGTTTAAGACATTCATCTACTAACAATTTTTAGTACTCAATTCATAGTACATACCAATCTAAAGCTCCATTAAGATCAGTGCCCCTGATGAACTTGATAACTATTAAAGGGACCGCTTGTGATAAAAATTAGTACCACTAGCAATAAACTTAGATTGGATAGCAATGTGATTGGAAATCAAATGATAAGATGAACAATACTTGTAAAAAATAAAATCAAACAATGGGAGGAACAACACCTATAATTTTTTTCCTTGTTGTACTCCCAAATAATTTTGATGACCTTGGTGTGTCATTCTTCTAATACGAATAGTAGGGTTCATCAAGTTGGGTTTCTTCTCTCATAGGGCCTCCATAGCAACGAATTGCTCTAATCTCCCCAACAATTCTATGGACAACCAACCAATAACTTCCTTGTTCTCACTAGCTTGTTTGTTGGACCTTGATGACATCAAGCACCTAGACTTCAAATACACAACTACAGGGTAGGAAAAATGGGGGCTCCATCCCTACATAGAAATATGGGCCCTACCTGTGCATGTACATGTGATCAACAATCTGTATCCCTATGGAATGTAAGCATCCTACAAAATTCTACATAGTAGATTAAAATTGGACCGTGAGCGAGTAGGTCCTAATCCATTTCCAGAGGGCTTACTACTATTTGCAAACCTTTCCTTACAACATACATAAATTGAATAAAAAAAAGGTCACTTTTGTCTTTAGAATAACCTATATTACTAATAGAATCGGTAGATTTGCACCTCACTTTATGTGGTGCGATGAGTGGGCGATAACACAAAGCATTATTTGGCCTTAGTTTTAGAATTTACTTCTCAAAATCTTCCGAGGCTTTTTTGAGCTTTTTTTTTTGGTCAAGTGTTAATTATTTTATGTTTTTAATAAATTGGAATAGCAAAATAATAATATATGATGATGAAATTATAAATCAGTTTATTAGTATTGTATATAAGTTGAAATATAGAAAAGAAGCATCTTGTGTTGAGTGGGATTGAGGATTGATAATTTTATGAGTATGATTTGTGTCCATAAGATCTTTTACCTTATTTTAAACCATTTGAAAATGTGAAAAAAGTTTATAAAGTGTAGTTTGCTAATGATAGAAAGAGAACATCTTCTAATTATTAATGTATAAGTATCAATATATTTAATATTTATAAAATTATTAATTATAATCTATATTTAATTTTAAGTTTATTTTCAAATGTTACTATATAAGATAATGTTACATAGAATAACAAGACCTTAGTTGTTGTCTTTTGACATTATGTCTTTTAAACACAAGTTCTAAGCATAAGGGTTAATAGATTCTATGAATCAAATTCAACAAAGACCTAATGATTATCACCATTTGCATCTTATTCTATATAGGTTTTTCACCTTTTTTTCTAAAAAAACTTTTTGTCTTTTGCATTTTATTCTATATCAACTTTTTGCCTTTTGCCTAGGTTAAATATGTAATGTGTATCTATGTAAATATTTAGAAAATTGTTGAAGTAGCCATGTTAAATAATTTAATGATAATAATAGTTTTATTTTAGTAAGAAAATAAAAACTTAAAGTTCAAATAATAAATTTGGACGTGTGTAAGAGCCATAATATTAATTTAATCATTTGTTTTATTTTGTATAAAAAATAAAAAGATTAAAGTTTATAAAAGTTAGAAATAGTAGTATTATACAATGAATTGAACATAATAGTTTAATAATTTATAATTATACTATTATATTAATTTTTTATATCATAAAATATTTAGATTTTTTTATAATATATCAAATAAACAATATAATATAACTATATCTAATGTAATATATAATAAATACTATTATAGTTATAATATAATATAAAAATAAATATCGTGATAATAGTTTTCTTATAAAATTATTTTAAAAGATAATAAAAAGAAAAAAACTATTATTTTTTGTATTGGTAAAAAGAAAAAATACTATTATTAATTGATAGTCCATTTAAAAAATTATACTCTTATTCATATTAATTAATTTAAAATACAAATATATTATAGTTTTTATTTTTCAATCAGTTATTAATAAATACCTTCCAAATGTATATTTGATAAACTATTCTACATTATTTTAAACTATTTCATATTTAATATGGTTTGGTGTGAAATAAGTATGGAATAAAAAAGTTGACACCTTATATTATCAAATTTGATGGTAACAAAAAAATCATGAAAATTGATTGGCTGAAATTAACTAGTTTAATACAATCGAAACTTAAAAATATCCACTCTAGATAAAGTAAACTAAGATTATCATAACTATCCATGTTGATGAAAAAAATCTTTACACAATCTATTCTAGAAACTTAGTACCATAACTATCATGGATTGTGGAAATCTGATTGCATTAATAAGATTATCATGTTATCTTAATTTTATTTTAGGTTTTGAAAGAAAGAAAATATAATTATTTGTGAGGTATATATTTCTATGGATGATTGCATTTACTTCAAGTAAAGACAAAGGGTCCTTTATTTTATAATTACTTGGGCAAATTAAATTGCTTTAAGGCATAAAAATGTGCAAACTACTTATATCAACATACATAAAATGCCAACAAATGACATTTTAGGTTATGAAATGAAGCACATTGGGACACATAAAAATGAATATGTTGCACCTTCTTCAACTCACCATGAAGATTTGTGAGGTCATAGATATCATGAACAATGATTAACTATTAAATAAATCTTGAAATCCTTACTTGGATGAGGCTTTTATCTTGATAGCACTAAACACCATTCATTCTTGCAAGAAATCTTGTAAAGCTCTTTTCTTTTTTTTGGCCTCTCTCATCTCTTTGCAGTCAAATGAAATGCTCACACTCACTCTTAAGAAACCGTGAGTGAATTGATTAAAACTCCAATGGCTTCACCATTTTAACATATATGATAAAATGGGTGCCTATATATATATATATATATATAGGCACCCATTTTATCATATATTTTAAAATGGGTGCCTATATATATATATATATATAGGCACCCATTTTATCATATATTTTAAAATGGTGAAGCCATTGGAGTTTTAATCAATTCACTCACGGTTTATATATATATATATATATATATATATATATATATATATATAAGCACACACACACACAAACACAAATATATATATATACATATATTGTTGGAAATATAAGAGGAGTAATTGAGAGGGGAGGGGTGAATTAGTTATTACTAAAATAAATCCCAAATCTCATAGATGTCAATAAAAAAAAAACTCTGATAATTGGATACTGCTGATGCTCGGTAAACACACATAAAATGCTGTAACTTGGTATTACTAATTATGAAAATCTTAGATGTTATCTGTGGTTACCATTACTTTAGCTTAATTGAAAACACATAAAAGAAAATAACATGAACACATTTGACACCAGGATTTAATGTGGAAACCCAATTTGGGAAAAGCCACCAATTGCAACTAGTTACTATTTTCACTCTTCTGAAGTGAGCCTTGCTAGGAGCCAACCCTATTAAAGCTTACAAAACACACTATTAGGTGTGACCCTATTAAAGGATTTAATCACCCTGTTAGGGGTGGCCTTGTTAGAGGTCTTGAGATAATTTAATAGAACTGCCACCTTGTTAGAGGATTTACAAATAATTGTCAAGCCAACTCTGTTAGGAGATTTAGATCACTGCTACAATGGTGATGACCTAATTTGAATGCAACTAATTTTCTGATTACATATATCTGTTCTGGCTTGCACTTGATTCTTCTTGATCAAATATAGCTTTTTTTCTCCACAAGGATATTTTGCTTATCCTTCAAATTTGCTTCCTCTCTCCATCATTAAATCTTCAATACATTTATCACATCTTCATTTGTACACTTTTTTTGAATCAATGACTTGGCCTTATACTTATATCTTTCATATTGTCAAGCCGACTCATATAGAACTTAGATAACATTCATCACCTTAGTTGGCTAAAATTAATAGATAAATCAATTGAGCTTAATATGCCAAGATAAGAAAATCCTTCATTAGCCAACCCAACTCAATAGAAACTAACTCATAAGAGATTTCCTATGTTAACCAACATAAGCTCAGTTAACACTACAAACTTCCAAAGATCCTTTGGCAACTGAGTGAGCTTAGTTAACACTCACCTTCTGTAGTCTTTCCTTTGACACCTGAGGGAACTCGGTAGACATTGCCTTCTGAACTAGGCAATCACATGAATGCTTGGTAGACATAGAAACCTGTCTTTACTGCCTGAGTGAGCTCATCATATACTGATTGATAATGATATGAGATTTGTGTAATATTAAAGAAAATACATAATTAATCAATTGTATCTAACATATAAACATATATATACACACACACACACATTAGCACTTGTACATTAGAATGTTAAAGGAATTTATATGTTCAAAAGGAAAAAATATTTCTGTATAAATATAAATTTACTATCTTACTTAAAATATTAATAAAATAACTTATAATTAAATTAATTCTAATATATCTTATTAGGATACAACATCTTATAGAATAATTAGAGGTCATGCACAAAATAGATTTAACAAAATGAAATAGAGTGTCAAAAATGAAATGTGTATAAACTTGAAAACAAATCAGAGGCATGTCACAACTATTCTTTGTGAATCATGGATGGAAAACTTTAAGATCATATGTTCTCTCTAATCATTCATCACATGCAAAAACTAATTAAAAATGGTTATTACATGCAAATATGAATGTGATTAATAGTAATTATATGTTGAGATTATAAAATACTTAATTGATAATTAATATTTTTTATATGCAAAGATACACTTGGAGGTATTTTTATATATATTTTTACTTTACTCAATAGTTTGTAGATAAATTTTGAGGACTTTGAGTGCAAACTAGGGCATTTTCAAGTTAATTTCTATTTCAATATCAATTGAGAGTATATTTGAGGAAGTTAACTGATAATGATGTTTGGTAGGACTAAAAATTCATTGGAGAATAATAAAAGTTATAAAAAAATGTATTAATATGATAACAAAATCATTAATCATTCATTTAGTAATTTTTTTGGGTGACTAATTTAGTGACCAATTGTTTAGTAATTTATTTAGTCACTTATCTTTGTCTATTAGCCTTGTGATTTTACTTGATGACCAAATTAGTCATTGATTTAGTCACTTATACTTATAAACTATAAAATATTACTAAAATTTGATCACTTTTTAGTCTTGTGACTAAAAGTTTTAGTCATGTAGTCATTTGTTTGTCAAAATTCTACTCATGAAAAGATGACAAGAATGTTAAGAGTTTGGATTGTATGTTTACTGAATGACCTTAAAGATAAGATTCCACAACTGGTAAGATGGTTAAAGGAAATTTGTAGGGAGCATGTAAGTATATCTACTTATTCCAAATGTTTGGTTTACTTACATTGTCAAAATAAAGAAATTAGGAATGATTTTATATCAGTCTCTTATTGTCTTTGTAAGGGTTACTCTCATAAATTCTAAGATTGGGAACCTATTTGTGATGAATAAAAGTTAGACAAATATCTTGCTCCTATATGGTTTAAATGTATAAATATTCCTCCTGAACTGAATCAAATTTAAATTCTTAATAAAATTGGTAAAGATCTAGTTAATCTCATAGATATTAAAATAAATTTTAATATATCAAGCGATATTAAATTCCTTATTAATACATAATTAGGTTAGAAGGAATTCAAGACTAAAATGATCATAACAAATAGATCCATATATAACTTAATTTTTTCTAGGTATGATGGGAAAATTAATGGCACTATCAAAATAGATTCAAACAGTAATTCATATCAAATCAACAAAACCACAGATCTTAAAGAAGTACTTAGCATAATTTACATCAATGGAAAGAGGTCAGAATATGAGAAGGTCAAAGAGTTAGATAAGTCTAGTTATATTCAAACAAAATACACAAATAAGTGAGGTGACAATGAAGAATCAATGGAGGAAGGAGTATTCAAAAAAATGGAATTAGATAAATAAACCAAATCTATAAGAAAAGATCATCAAAAGAACAAAGTGGAATCTTAGGAGATCTTTGGAGAGAAAGGAAAAGGTAATTGGATGAATGAAGAATTTCAACAACAAATAGCTAGATTTCATCATTGTGTTAAGTTCCAAAAAGAGGATGAGCACTTAGAGGATCTAAATACTTGTATAAAATATTATAACAGATTACCACATGACCTTTTATTAACTCAAAATGAAATCTATGATCAAATATCAATAAGGGAACATGCTCATTTGGAAAATTATAGTTATGCAGTAAAAGATAAAGACTAAAGACCAAGAAGCAAGAGCCTAAAACATAACGATAACTCTCATGTTGGAGGTCTTGGGTTTGAATTTTCTTAAGACAAAAATAATTAATTACAATAAATAACAATAATTAATCTAAGCTTTGGCCATTTATCAATCAAAAAAAGGAAAAAAAGATAAAGACTAAGAAAATAAAGAAGAGAATGTTAGATCAAAAGGAATAGGATCAACAAATGAAATTACAGATGGAATTTTATAAGAAAATACTTTGAAAAGATCAACTAATAAGGAAAGAAAGGTGGATATCCACTCAATTCAAAAGGAAAATCTCTTAGATTCGAGTCCCTTAGCATCAAATACGAAAGATAACTACAAGAGTCAAAGTATGGACAATCATATGGAGTATGAAACAATTTAAATCAATCAACAACAACTCCAGTAAGGGAATGCAATAACCAAGACATCCACTATCATTCATAAGGATTATAGGGGGAATGATAACAAGAAAGAGCAAGGCTCAAATTTAGGAAATCTTAAATTAAAATTTACAGAACTCACAAAAGGGTATTGGAGAAGCCCAGATAGAAAAAACATTACTAGATGCAAGTCAAACTTAGTTAACTAGTATTCCCCCAACATCATCTAAGAAATGGGGGAATGTCACTATCAGAAAAGAGAGCTAAAAAGAGAACACATAAATTTTGGAAAACTTCAAAAAATGGGAAATATATATTTGAAGATAGTAATCAAAAGTTTATTGAAGAAGACAAAGATAAAAATTAGGATCTCTCTATACCAATGGAAGTAGAAACCTTTATGAATAAGCTTAGCGAAATAAGCCTAGATGATCAGGATACTAGAAAGGAAAAAAAACAAATGAATGGAAACTAGTCTAAGAATTCACAATCATGGGAAGAGTTTGGGGTATTAGAAGATATAGATCATTATAAGGAAAATGAAAAGATCAAAAGCATGAAACATCATAATATAGAAGGCTGGGAAAAAGGGATGGATGAGATGGATATAGGAGATCAGATAATTTAGTAACTAGAAAAATAAGATTTGGTAATAGAAGATAACATAATATCATCTAGTGTTAACAATGCCCAAAGAAATATTGAAAATCTAGGTATTTCAATTAATCAAGATGGAATAAAGGTCCCACAATGTGGTAAGAAAAAGATAAAGTGAGGAATAAAAAAGCTTGTAGAACTGGGATCTACAACAAGAAAGGCAAAAAAAAAAAAAGATTAGCAAAATATTGAATATAGGGAAGGGGAGGCTCCTTCTCACAGATCAATGAGGATAACAACATGGAATGCTAGAGGCTTAAATGCCCTTCGCAATAAGCACTTACTAAAGCACAATTTAACATTTTTTGACTTAGAACTAATATTAATTCAAGAGACTAAACTAAATAAAGAAGAAGTAATCAAACTAGAAAAGAAATTAGGCAATTGGAAGACAAAACTAGTAGAATCTAATGGAGCATCTCGAGGTATTAGTATTATTTGGAATTGAGAAAAATAGAATTTGTCAAAATAGTCTTAAACAATAACTAGACGGGGGCAGAGTTAAAAGTTTTAGAAATAACTTCCAATTTACACTCATTACCTATCCAAACAATAGATAAGAAAGAAACTTGGAATTATGTTAGTGCATATATGGAAGTTAATCATAGAGATAACTTGCTCATTGGTGGAGGCTTTAATGCAATCCTTAAACTGAAAGAAAAGTATGTTGCATCTCAAATAGTAAAACAATTAGTTAAAAATTTTAGAGAATGGTCTGAAAGAAAAAGTTTAATGGATATTCCAACAAGAAATAGAGTATTTACATGGAACAATAGAAGACTCAACTTGTCATATCACATAAATATTAGATAGATTTATATTCAAAGGGGATCTTAGCACCATAAATCTAGCATTTCACTTAACTATCTTGCCAACTGCTGGTTTAGATCATGAAGATTTCCAAAGGCCATATATAAAGTTCTTCAAATGTGAAAAAAATGAAGTTTTTGGATAGTAGCTTTATAAAAAACATCAGACAATGGTGGCAAGAGAGTTCTTTCCAAGGTTCTGAGATGTATTGTCTAGTCTCCAAACTAAAATTGCTTAGAGAGAATATCTTAAAATTGAATAACACTCACTTCAATAATATATTCAAAGAAAAATTAGAAAATGAAGAATAATTTAAGAAACTTAATGAAGAAAAAATTAAAAAAGGAATGGATAATAAAAAGCATACTAAAGAAAAATAGTTATTAGCAAAAAAAGAAAGTATATTAGTCAAAGAGGAATTTTTTTGGAAACAAAAATTGAGAGGAAGATGGTTGGCTGAGGAGGACCATAATAAAAAGTTTGTTCATAATAGTACTATTAATAATAGGAATATTAAGAGAATTACTAAAATAAAAAACAATGAAGGTGTTAAAATTGCTTTAGAATAACTGAGAGAGGGGGTGAATCAATTATTCAAGGTCCAAATGTCCTATTCAAACTTTTCACTAAGTATAGTGAGCCCATTCAACCATTCATTCATCCAAGCTTTAACTTTACTAATCAACAAGTTACTATAAATCAACATGCAAGCATAACACATAACACTGATTTACGTGGAAACCCAATTTGAGAAAAACCACCAGTAACATGCTACTCAATTCTCACTCTTCTGAAGTGATGCCCTGTGAAAGGCCTGCCCTGTTAAAGGCTTACAACACACTATTAAATGTGACCTTGTTAGAGGATTTAACCACCTTGTTAGAAGTGGGCCTAGTTAGAGGAATTTAGAACATTCACTTGGAATGCCACCCTATTAAAGGATTTGCAAATGGCTATTAAACCAACCTAAGTCCATAGGATTTTCAGATGTAATACAATTGCTAGAGAGTATTATAAAAATTCTTGACCTGACTACAACATACAACTTATCTTGCAGATCTTAGACCACTTCTCAGCTCATACCCTTGCCTGGCCTTCAATCTCTGCAACTCTGATAGCTTGCCCTCCTTTCAAGCTTAGTCTCCTTGAGTCTCCATGCTCAATGTACCAGTGCAATCATCTCTTCATGACCACTTGTAGAAGTAGAGCCTCTATGCTCTTTCTTCTCCTAGATGTCTCCTCCTTGACATCCTTCTAACCACTTCGCAGATTTGGCTCTTCAGCAACAACAATATCAGTAGCTCTTTGCTTCTTGGTCTATGACTTCTTAAATAGAAGTCTTGGAGTACCTTTTTCTGCTTGATTCTTCCATTCTTAAATTTTAATTCGTATGGATTAGGTAGGATTCATTGCATCTAACCCATATTTTTTTTCCTCTAGAAACTTCTTGAATAATCCTTTAGAATTTGCTAAAAAATTATTTACATAGGATTCTGTGCCACCAGCTCATCATCCTTATCTTCCAACTCATCCACAAAATTCAATGTAATCACTATGTCAGCTCAGATTTGGTGAATCTTCATTGTTTGAAATAATGCAGTAGCTTGGCACTATTGAAATATTGGTGCTCGGCACATATTGTGTTACTCGGCATCAACTGTGTTTTTCCTGATACTCGGCACCTGAAGATCACTCAGCACACACTAGAATTTTCTATTACTCGGCTCCTACTGAAAATTCACTCAACTTCAACTAACTTGCTCGACACCCACTAATGATCTTAGTTTAAGCTTTGCAGTCAACCTTGTTTCAATTTCTTCCTCCAATGTTTCTAAGTGTGACCATCCTTTGTATCTTTGAGTATATTATCAATACATCATTTGACCATTGTCTTAGCTGATCCTAGCACTTCATTACAACAACATAACTCAACCTTTCCCTTAGGTGTTTTTATTAAATCTTGTTGATCAAATCCTCTTCATTAATCAACTAAGTGATAGTACTTGGATCTTATAAGCAAATGTCATTCCTACAAATAGTAGGTTTGACATTAATGACAAAACAATGATTGAAAACATTCTTTTAACAACAATCTTCTTTCTTTGCAACAATCTCCCTCTTTGATCTTCAATAATGATCTTTTCAATCAGATTTCCAACAATCTCCCTCTTTGGCATTGATGGCAAACCAAAACTGATCAACCATTAGACTAAACTATTCAACCATAAGCTTACTAGGTTAGAACAGTAAGTCAAATGCCAAAAAGTAAACTGTAGCTTCACAATCTCCTTCTACTATTTTGAATGCTTCATTTCTGCTTCTCCCTCTTGGCTGCTATATCCTTGTTCTTTGTCTTTCTCCCTCTAAATTGCTCATCTTTTGCTGTTCTGATCAACACCTCCTTTCGGTTTTCTTTTGATCAGTATTACCACAACTTCTCCTTTTGATCAGGTTTCTGGCTATTTCTCCCTCTTTGACAATAATGCCAAAGACATGTTAGCATCTTAATATGCAAATTTAGCTCTTATAGGTTCATTCAATTTCTCTCTTTGTCACCTTGCTTGTGACTATTTTGGAACTTCAACACTCTTATTACTTTAGGCATAAATCCTAAAGTAAACATCCTCTACATCAATGTATAGAATCTTCAACAATCAGCTCATTTGATGTAGGGTAGTCTTTCTTTTGCTTCAAGTAGCCTTAGCTAGGGGTATTACCCCTAAATTACCTCTAAGGTATTCAAAAGCATCTTTAGGTAGTACTTTTTTGAAGATGTCAACAATCTGTTCCTTTGAGCTAACATATTCCATCTTCACTTGTTTGTCTTCCACCAACTCTCTTACATAGTGATACTTGATTGCAATATGCTTGGTTTTAGCATGCATTACAGGATTCTTTGATATGTTAATAGCACTTGTATTATCACAATAAAGTATCATAGGCTCATTTACCTCTTCCTTCATACATTCTAGGAAATGTTTGATTCATACAATATTGGTGCAGTTTATAGCAGCTGCTACATATTCAGCTTCAATAGTGGACTGTGAGGTGCAACTTTGCTTTTTGCTAGTCCATGTAATCAACCTTTTTCTTAAGAAAAGAGCTCCTCCACTGGTGCTTTTTTTATCATCAATGTTACCTCCCCAATTTGCATCATTGTAGGCTCTTAGTTCAAAATTTTCACTCCTCTTGTAGTACAAACCAAAGTCATCAGTTCCGTTAAGGTATCTCAATATTCTCTTTACTACCATTAAGTGATTTTCTCTTGGATTTGTAGAAAATCTTGCCACTATTCTAATAACTAATGCAATATCTAGTCTACTATGTAAAACATATTGCAGTTTTCCAATCATTGATCTATACAATGTCTGATTCACTTTAGCAGACTCATCATTCTTGGATAGCTTATGTCCAGTTGCCATGGGTGTGCTGACTGGTTTTGAGTCTTCTAACCCAAATGTTTTGAGTATTTCCTTGATGTATTTGGATTGGGTCACAAATATTCCATATTTCAATTGATGTACTTGTAATCCAACAAGGAATTTGATTTCTCCAAACATTGACATCTCAAATTCATGCTTCATTTGATCAGAAAAATCTTTGCAAAGTCAATCTTTTCCTCCGAATATTATATCATCAACAAATATTTCTAATATCAAAATGTCTGTACCTTTTAAAGCTTTGATTTACAAGTTGTTATTGTCATCTGTTCTCTCAAACCCTATCTTCACAAGATATTTGTGCAATCTCTCATCTCATACCATGCTTTAGGTGCTTGCTTTAATCCATAAAGTTCCTTGTATAGTTTGCAGACCATTTCCTTGTTCTTCTCATCAACAAATCTCTCTGGTTGTTCTATGTAGACTTCTTGTTCTAGTATACCATTCAGAAAAGTAGACTTCACATCTATTTGGTACACTTTGAAACCTTTGTATGCAACATATGCAAGTAATGTTCTTACTCCTTCCATTCTTGCAACAGGGACACATTTTTCCCCATAATCTAGTCCTTCTTCTTGTGCATAGCCTTTGCAAACTAGCTTGGCTTTGTTTCTTGTTATGTCACCATTCTCATCAAGTTTGTTTCTAAACACCCATTTGGTACCAATCACATTCTTATTAGTTGGTCTAGGAACTAGAGACCATGTTTTGTTCTTCTCAATCTAACCTATCTCTTCTTCCATGGATTTATACTAGTCATCATCTTGTAGTGTATCATTTACTATTTTTGGTTCAACCTTGCTCAACAGACATGATTCATTCCTAAGCCTATTCCTTGTCATTGGTCTAGCATCCTTGTCACCAATGATTTGAATTGTAGGGTGATGTCTTCTCACATACTTGGCTAATTTGGGTTATGTCCTTTTTTCCATGTTTGATCCTTTAGCTTCAAAATAATTTTTTTCTCCTTCATTTGGTACTTCATCATTCCTTTCATGTGTACTATTTTCAGAATTAGAATATGCATTTTCTGCATTCTGTAGCTTAGCTTCTGAATGCAGCTCGACATTCACAAGCTAAGACTCCACAAATACTGAAATTTGTTGTTGATTCCCAACTTGATTTGCAGTATTGTCTTCAACAGTGATTCCTTCATAAAAATATACAAAGGATCTATAATCATTTAATTGCTTGCACTCATCAACTTGAACTTCTACATGCTCATCAAAACTTACATTTGCACTTTCCACTATCTTGTTAGTGTTAGTATTCAAACACTTATATGCCTTACTTCTAGTTGAGTATCCAAGGAATATGCCTTCATCACTTTTAGTATCAAACTTTCCATTTCTAGTATCTTTTAGAGTATTACATTTACAACCAAATACTTTGAAATGTTTTACATTAGGTGAGTGACCATACCATAATTCAAAAGGTGTTGCATCTGTACCTTTCTTGACTTGAACTCTATTCAGTGTGTAGACTATAGTGCTTACAGCTTCTCTCGAGTATTTTAGTGCAACATTTTTCTCCATTATCAAAGTTCTAGCACAATTAATCACTAACCTATTCCTTCTTTCAGCAATACCATTCTGTCATGGAGTTCTTGGTGTTGATGTTTTTATTTTGATGCCTTTGTCATTGCAGAATATTTCAAACTCCTTTGATGTTAACTCACCTCCTCTGTCTGACCTTAGGCATTTTAGGTTCTTTCCTATTTCCTTCTCCACTCTAGCTAAGTACCACTTAAACATTTGAAATGCATCAAATTTTTGCTTTAAAAACATAACAGTCATCATCCTAGAATAATTATCTACAAATAACATTATGTATCTATCTCCTAGGTAGCTTTGCACTTTTATTGGACCACATAAGTCTATATGGACTAACTCTAGTACTTCCTTGGAAGTGTATGTTTTACTTTTGAAACTAGACTTAGTCATCTTCCCTAGTTGACATTGTTTGTACATTGTGTTTTCAAGTTTCTTCAACTTGGGCAACCCTCTGACTTTGTTCTTCTTGTTGATGTTGAACAGATTATCAAAGTTAACATGACACAGCCTTTTATGCCACAACCACACATCATCAAGTCTAACAAAAAGACATGTTGCATCTTCCATATCTAGGTAAAATAGATTACTTCTAGTTTGTTCACCTTTTCCTATCAAATTTCCATCAGTGTCATAGATTTTAGCAGTTTTGTTTCCAAATTCAACTTTGCAACCTACATTGCCTAACTATGATACACTCAACAAGTTGTAGTTCAATCTTTCAACATAGTATGCATTATCACATGAAATTTTCTCTGTGAGCTTAATAGAACATTTTCCTTTGATTTGACATGGTGCATCATTACCAAATCTAACACTATTTCCATCATATTGAGTAAAGGTAATGAACTTACTTTTATCTCCTATCATGTGATGTGAGCATCCTCTATCTATGATCCACTTGTCATTTTTGTTCACATAGGTAACCAATGATGTTGCTTCATCTTCTTCTTTACTTGATTCATCCTTCATGACTACATAAACTACTTCATCATCATTCTCATTAAAATCTTCTTCAATAATGTAGCATCTCTTGCCTTTCTTCTTGTAATCTTTGCTATCATCTTCCCTCTTGTTTTTGTATTTGTTTCCTTATTTATAGTTCTTCTATGTACATCTTGTAGTAATATGACCTACTTCATTGCAATTGAAACATATGATAGGGAGCTTACCTTTGAATTTACCTTTACCTCTATGGAATCTCCTAGCTAGTAGTGCTTCCAATTGTTCCACATCTTCCTCATTTGCACTGCTATCATTGGATGCATGTTTTCCTTTTCTTCTCTTCTTGCTTGATGCTTCCTCCTTAGTGTCTTTTATTATCATCTTGGCATTGAAAGAAGATTCAAGGTTCTCTAGTATGTAGTTATCAAAATTGGACAACTCAAATGCAGTAAGTCTTCCCACTATTCCTTCAAAGGTTAGTGTGTTTCCTTGTACACACCTTAGCTCTTAGATGGTTGAAACTCTAATAGATAGGGAGTAGAGTTCTTAAGTATTTTCTAACGATAGTTTCTTCTTCTAATTGACCACTTAGACTTCTTATTGCACTTACCACTTCTTTCATTCTTGCAACATATTGCACAACATTTTCACCTTCCTCCATTTTCATGACATCAAACTTTCCTCTTAGGCTTTCTCTTTTTGCTCTTTGGACATTCTGATCTCCTTCATAGATATCTGATAAGGCTTTCCACATTTTCAATTCAATGTCACAATTTTTGATGTCATCATATTCTGCATAATTGAGTGTAGAGGCAACTCCAACAATTCTTGATTGTGCTCCTTCTTTTTGTTCAAATCATTTGTAAGAGGTCTTGCTAGATTTACATGTTCTATTCTGATTGAGGTTTGTGCATAGTCACCTATTGATCTAAGGTGAAATTTCATTAGACTCTGCCATGCAGCAAAGTTGTCTTTGTTGAGCTTGAGAACTTCTCTCTTGGACATCTTGATCTTCCTGCTTTTAGTACCTTGAAACTAAATCAACAGATGGCTATGATACCAATTATTAAAATTGCTTTAGAATAATTGAGAGGGGGGGGGGTGAATCAATCATTCAAGTCAAAATTTCCTATTCAAACATTTCACTAAGTATAGTGAGCCCATTCAACCATTCATTCATCCAAGCTTTAACTTTACTAATCAACAAGTTACTATAAATCAACATGCAAGCATAACACATAAGAAATCAACACATAACATAGTGATTTATGTGGAAAAACCAATTTGGGAAAAAGCACCAATAACATGCTACTCAATTCTCACTCTTCTGAAGTGATGCCTCATGAAAGGCCTACCCTATTAAAGACTTACAACACACTGTTAAATGTGACCTTGTTAGAGGATTTAACCACCTTGTTAGAAGTGGGCCTGGTTAGAGGACTTTAGAACATTCACTTGGAATGCCACCCTGTTAAAGGATTTACAAATGGCTATTAAACCAACCTAAGTCCATAGGATTTTAAGATCTAATACAATTGCTAGAGAGTATTAGAAAAATCTTTGACCTGACTACAACATACAACATATCTTGTAGATCTCAAATCACTTCTTAGCTCATACCCTTGCCTGGCCTTCAATCTCTGCAACTCTGATAGCTTTCCCTCCTTTCAAGCTTAGTCTCATTGAGTCTCCATGCTCAATATACCGGTGCAATCATCTCTTCATGACCACTTGTAGAAGTAGAGTCTTTGTTCTCTTCCTTCTCCTAGATGTCTCTTCCTTGACACCCTTTTGACCACTTCACAAATTTGGCTCTTCAGTAGTAACAGTATCAACACATCTTTGCTTCTTGGTCTATGACTTCTAAAATAGAAGTCTTGGAGTACCTTTTTTCGCTCGATTCTTCCATTCTTAAATTTCAATTTGTATGGATTAGGTAGGATTCATTGCACCTAACCCATATTTTGTTTCCTCTAGAAACTTCTTGAATAATCCTTTAGAATTCACTCAAAAATGATTTACATAGGATTCTGTGCCACTAGCTCATCATCCTTATCTTCCAACTCATTCACAAAATTCAATGTAACCACTATGTTGGCTCAGATTTGGTGAATCTTCATCATTTGAAATAATGCAACAGCTTGACACTATTGAAATACTGGTGCTTGACACATATTGTGTTACTCAGCATCAACTATGTTTTTCCTGATTCTCGACACCTAGAGATCACTTGGCACACACTAGAATTTTCTATTACTTGGCTCCTACTAAGAATTTGCTCAGCTTCAACTAACTTGGTCGACACCCACTAATGATCTTAGTTTAAGCTTTGCAATCAACCTTGTTACAATTTCTTCCTCCAATGTTTCTAAGTGTGACCATCCTCTATACGTTTGAGTATGTTATCAATACATCATTTGACCATTGTCTTAGCTGAACCTTGCACTTCATTACAACATCATAACTCAACCTTTCCCTTAGGTGCTTTTGTTACATCTTGTTGATCAAATTCTCTTCATCAATAAACTAAGTGATATTACTTGGATCTTATAAGCAAATATCATTCCTACAAACAGTAGGTTTGACATCAATGACAAAACAATGATTGAAAACATTCTTTTAACAACAATCTTCTTTCTTTGCAACAATCTCCCTCTTTGATCTTCAACAATGAGCTTTTCAATCAAATTTCCAACAGAAGGGATCTTAGAAGAAGATCCTATGAAAGTAGCGGAGGTCTTTGTGGATTATTATAAAAATATTTTAAACAACTATGATAGCTTTAATTAGTTGGCACAAGAGAATATGACTAAATAAATCTCTAAATTGATTACAACTAGAGATAATAAAAAATTGAGTAAACCTTTCTCTTTAGAGGAAATAAACAAATCTCTGTTTAGCCTTAATTTGGATAAATGAGGTGATAGAAGCCTCTAGAAATGTTGGATCATTACTAACTGACATTAATCATACCTTTTAAACACTTATCCCTAAAAAAATGACTTATGATGAACATGGAGATTTCAGACCAATAGCACTATGTAATACTATTTATAAAATTTTATCAAAAGCACTAGCTTTTAGACTTAAAGATGTCCTCCCAAAACTAATATCAAAAGAGCATACACTTTTTGTCCCTAGAAGATCTATTTTAGATGGAATCCTCATCATTCAAGAAACTGTCATGCCCTTCTTGGGAACCCAAGATAAATAAAGCTAATATATTACAATGTTTGTTGAACTATTTAAAAAAAAATTTAAACAACATCAAAGTAACAATGTGGAAGCAATATTCACATACACAATATTTACATAAATGCAATTATAATATATATTTTATTTGTAAAGGGTTCCTTTGCATTGAGTCACATTTAAGAAAGTTTTATTAATTAGTTAAGTCTCAAATACAATGTTCATGATCATAAGAAAATAACAGATACATCATCTCAGAAGAAAATACATAAATGCAACTAATACAATGAAAGTACATCCACTACACATGTCACAGGGTATGTCAAAATAGATACAAGTACATTAGAATACATGATAAAAAATATACATAAACTAAATAGAAGTCTCCAAGATAGGAACAAAAATGATAAAGTGTACAACTACTGAATCGAACATCCAACATCTGACAATATTAGGGAGACCCAAATGTTAAGAAATCACTACCTCCTGACCACATAGTTACCTAGTTAGGCTCCCACTCCCACTGTGAAAGGAAGATAATGAATGATCCACATACAACTAATCAATCATGAAACATTCCTAGGCAAGGATCCTAATAGCCAACAACTACCTCAAGGGTACCACATACTACTCAAGAAGAAGAGATAGTCTAAATAGAATGAACACTCAATCCAATACAAAACACTACAATCAAATCAACATACATATACCATGTAGAACTCAAAAGCCAAAGTCATGATATATATTCCCAAAAGATATCCACCTCGGGACAGAAGTCACATGTCAATGAACAATAACCATTCTATAACAACTATCATCAATAAAAGTAAATCACCAACAATAAGTACATCCAACAAGAAGTACCCCAACAACAAGTACATCACAAATAAATGCACCACCAGAGGAGACTCAAACTAAATTCTAGGGGTGTCATCACATGGTCAAACTACTTGAATTACCCTCGACTAGTCTCTCATTAGACCATGGACCCTCAAGCATTGAGTTACCATGGATTGGTCACTCTGGACCCTAGACCATCAATGTGACACATGTGGAACTAGAATACCCTTTAATGGAGATGAGGAAAACCAATCATACCTTTCACTAGGTATCATCCCATTCCCATCCTTAGCCTATATAAGCACTCAAAGCATGGGAGAGGCAAACATCTCTAACTTATCTTTTCCGTGTATCTCAAGGAAAGGGCTAGGAAAGATATATTAATTACTATGTTATCACTTGTTACATAACTTACAATAGGTTACCCTAGTACTGACCAATTTGGGTCGCAAACCCCTATTGAAAGCCACTCCCAAAGACACGTACTTAGACAACCTCCCCTAAGCACATAAACCATAGTTGTGTCCCATACCACAACACCCATAATGATCGAACTTGGTTCCTTAATAGGTAACTAGAAAACAAAATTGGTGCTCAAAACCCAAGTACTCATAAATACTCAAATAAATCTCAATTCAAATCATAAAGTACATCATGACATCCATTCAAATAATCATAAAAAGAAATCTCACAAATGCCTTTAGTGTACATCCTAACTTGGCCAACTAAACAACCCACAAATAAAACCATCACAAATAATATCACAAGACTATAAATAGAATATAAGAAAACACATAGCTTTCAGCCATATGATTTAATTTCATCAATTTCTCTTGTTTAGTTTGAGTCATAAAGATGTATTTAAAAATAAAGTAAGAATATGCATGTTAATATAAATTGTTATTCTAATATACTTATTCAAATCAACAAGTATTTGAATGTCAAATCTCTTTGTGCATATAAAATAGCATGCAATATTATCATGACAAGGACAAGGATAGGTATAGAGCCAGGGGGGAAGAGGATGTGGTGACTGAAATTACTTTCAGAAGCTTAGATCGGGAAGCCCAAAAGAGTTAGGAGCAAATTGTTGAGGAGACTCACAAAGCCTATGAAGCAGCTCAGACGATGCAGGAGCTTGAGTGAAAGATAGAAGAGTAATCATGTTTTATTAATTCCTGTCTTTAGTTGTTAGTTTCCAGTTGTTTTTAGTTTAGTTGGCTTTTTCTTGTACTGACTTTTTTGATGTAAATTGAATTGGCCTTTTCTGTGGCCTTTATGTTTGGCTGGGTTTTCATGCTTATTATCAACCGTATGATTTATTTTTGTTTGGCTGGGCATTTTTTGCTTATTATCAGCCTTGGTTTTTTGTTCTAACATTTGGGTTTCAAGTTCCCTATAAAACCTATTTTTCTTATAAAAAACATAAATACATATTATTAAATTAAACACCAATAACAATTTTATTTTTGAAGTATTAATTTGACTTCTATTTAAGTCCAATATTAATATTCAATACTCTTTTAATTCATAATGCATCTATAGATCAAATTATAAATTTAATTGAATTATTTATAATTTCTTTCATAAGGTCAAATAGTTATTAACCAGGCGATTACAAAGTGAACTCCACCACAACTTCTCTTAAAATATAATAAAATTATAAATATTTATTTATTAACTTCTCTCTCACATTAATAAATATTATATCATTTATATGCAACTGAAAGTTTAACTAGACCTAATAATCACTAATACTAACATTTACTTATAACTAAATTAATAATATTTATTTAATTTTCAAGAAATTTTCATTTATTTTTTTAATTTCTAAAATTAATTAATCATAATTTTTAAAAATAAATAAATAAATCTAAAAATTAAATTATATTTTATAAAATAAAAATAAACACACAATCACTATTTCATATTCCTTTGATCTCTCAAATCATGCAACCATAATATGCTTAGTTTTCTATCT
Organism: Cupressus sempervirens; assembly: GCA_028749045.1. Classification (NCBI taxonomy): domain Eukaryota; kingdom Viridiplantae; phylum Streptophyta; class Pinopsida; order Cupressales; family Cupressaceae; genus Cupressus; species Cupressus sempervirens. The sequence goes on from CM053789.1 coordinate 581,883,232, forward strand.
TAGTATATTTGTTTTCACATGCATGCATTAGTTTAGCTACAACATGCTTTTCTCTCAATTAATATTTTGCTTTTACCAATATATTTAGCAATTAAATTATTTTAGATATAAGAAGAATATTATTTTTATTTAGAAAATTCATGATAATCATGTGGTTCTAATGACAAATTTAAGTTGAAACCATAGTTGTTCACTTTGTTGTTTTCTTCCAATTTTCTATAATTGAATTAGAAAGAGTTTTTAAAATAATACAATCATAATAATTTTCTATATTTTTCTACAATTTTCCTCAGTCAAATTTTATTCATTAATAACTTTTACTTTTTTCAAAATTTAGAACATAATTCTTTATCCAAAAATTAATACAATAAATTAATAAGCATTAAGCAAGCACCTAGGAAGACACAAAGTAGACATATCTTTCAATAAAATTCTATAATGGATTTTCAAATCCTACCTTAAAACCACAACTAAAATCTAAGACAATATGTGAACGCATGCAAATCCGAACCCTCCAAAACTTTAAACAATTCTTTAGATCAAATTTTGAATTTCACTCCCTAAAACATGTGTGTGAAATAATGACTTGAATAAAAAACCTCTAATATAGAGCTCTAACTCCCTTTTTAGGGTTTCTACCTCAAAAATCCTTAAAATATAATTATCTTATTTAAATATTTTTTCGATGCACATTTAACTCACTTTTTAATTAAAACTTAATTTTTTAATTTCCCACTTTATAATTAGTGCAAAACTATTTGAAGTGTAGTTTATTATTTAAATTAATAATAATTAGAGCTCATTATTTAAATACAACTCTAATTTAATTATTATTAATTGAATATTTATAATAAAGTAATATTAAATCTTTAATCTTTTAATATTTTAATTCTCTTTTTATCCAATTTCTTAAATTAGACTTCTAAGTTAAAACATATATTTAATTAGTTTTAAATTTATTGAATATTCTCATATTTTAATATTTTCTTTTTAGTCAAATAATATTTAATAAGTCTCAATATTATATGATTAACCCAAATATTATAATTAAATCATTTACCAAACAAATCACACAATCAAACCACATGAAATGCATAAGGAAATCAACCAAAGCGAAAGTCAAACAACACACATAAAGACTTGCAGGTTTGAAAAGGGTAGACAGTCAATTATGAGTCCTTGCAGGACAAGTATTAAGGCTATAGCTAGGATTGGACCTAACCATTATCTTCCCAATTTTACCACTGAGTTATTGAGATAGGACACACTCATTCTGGCTATTTAGGGAAGTTGATGCTCAGTACTTGCATCCTGCATAAAAATTGAACATGCACATATGCATATATATCTAACTAAATAGGCAATGGCAAGGAGTCGTACATCATGTAGATCTTGACTAGTAGGTGACTACGATTCCCTCCCTTAACCACATTAGACATGTCAGACAAAAAAGTAAATAGACATGCACACCATACACATGTAAGTATGGGTAAGTACCATAATTAATCATGATGCTTTAACAAAAATCTTTGAAGCATCATCATTGTGAAAGAATTCAATCTAGACATAAAATAAAGTCATGGAATAATGTCATATAACTATAAATCAACTATATCTTAAATAAGCACATGCATGAATATGTGCCTAAAATAGTTCAGGACATAGAACAAAAAGAAAAACCGTGGGTGAGCACTATAGAAACTATCCATTCAACTCAAAACAATAAGAAGCAAACATGATTATGAAGTTAGATAAACAAAAAGCATATGATATGGTGGATTCAAGAGTTTAGTGAAAAAATTTAGAAGCATTTGGATTCTCACATCAATGGATTAATCTTATTTTCACATGTATAGCTACACCCAAAATACCCCTCCTCATTAATGGATCACCATAAGTTTTTTTTAGTATTTCTAGAGGAATTAGACAAGGAGATCCAATCTCACCCTTTCTGTTTATTATCATGGCTAAAGCATTTGGAAGAACAATAAAAAAAAGCTCAAGAATAAGGGCAAATTAAAAGAATTAGTATGACAGAAAATATATTGAATATCACTCATCAACAATTTGTAGATGATATAATCTTACTAGGAAAAAGCACAATAGAAGAAGCTCAAAATTTTAAACAAATTATACAAGCATATACAAAAGCTTCAGAGCAAATGGTTAATGTTGAAAAATAAGAAATCTTTTTCCTTAATACACCTCTAGAAATGAAAGATGATATATGTAATTTTTTGGGATTTAGGAAAGGCTTATTCCCTTGTAAGTACCTAAAAATCTACCTAGAAAAGAGAGATAAAAGTAAAAAACTTGGGACCCCATCTTAGATAGAGTTGATAAAAACATAGAAAATTGGAAAGGGAAATGACTCACCAAAGTAGAGAAACAAAAATTAAAGTTGTTTTTATCAGCTATACCTACATATCACATGTCATGTCTTCCCTTTCCTAAAGGAATTAATGAGAAATTAGAAAGAGAACTCAAAATATTCTAATGGAAAGGGGTAGAAGAAAAGAAGAAACTAGCCTAGATCAAATGGGAGAATATTTTCAAACCCAAAGAACTAGGAGGATTGGGAATTAATTTATTTTTTTGGAAGCTTTGGGAGCCAAATTAGTCTGGAAAATGCACCAAGAGTAAGATAGTAAATGGGAAAAAATATTATATTAAAAATATTTAAATGCCACAGATCTGTCTTCTCTATTCAGAACAAGAGTTCCCCCAAAAGGTTCTTAAACTTGGAACTTCATGATTCAACATCGTTGCATCATCACTATCCTACTTGGGATTTGGGAAAAGGGGAGGAAGCTTTATTTTGGAAAGATTCTTGGGATGGGCTCCTAGCCCAAGACAATTTCAATCTTCTAGAAAATATTAAAAATACATTAGTAAATCTATCGGCTAAATAGGTATATGATTATAAATAAGTTAATAAGGAATATAGACAAGAATTTTGACATGGAAATCATTAGAAGGGACTGGTCTATCAACAAAAGAAAAATAAATCTTTTCAAACTTCCTTAGTCAAAGCTAGACTAATCACAAAATTAGAAGACACAAACTTATATGGGGTGCATTAAAGGATGGCCAATACAAAGTAAAGAAAGGTTATGACCCCATAATTAATTCTCAAAGGGGGGAAAAATAAACATTCCCCTTAAACTATGTTGAGATCCAACATGTCTGCCAAAGGCTAGTATATTTCTATGGGCTGTAATATAGAAGAGAATATTAAAAATAGATAGATTCACTAAGATGAGCTTTGAAGGCCCCTCAAGATGCATTTTATGCAAAGAGAATTCAGAGTGAGTAGAAATTTTATTATACCAATGCCCATTTACAAGGAAATGTTAGTATTGGCTTTTTCATAAGATAAACTAGGCAACATCTTTCCCATAAAATCTCGAGAGTCATCTAAATAGTTGGCCTAACTTTAGAAATACTAAAATATATAGTAAATTATGGAATATCTCCCCCTTTTTTCTTATGTGGGAAATATGGAAGGAAATAAATAGAAGAACATTCAATGATTCTAAAATGAATTTTCCCTCCTTCCTTAACAAAGTAGAAGCATGTATAATAGAAGTTATGAATAGTGATCTTAGGAAAATAGTTTTAGAAGAAGGGTTATTTTCAAATTGGGATGCAAATATGCGAAAAAATTGGAATAACCTAAAAAATCCTCCATTGGTATATCCAAAGAAAAATAAGAAAGCAAGGAAGGAATATAGATGGGAACTACCTCTGACATGATGGAACAAATTAAACTTTGACGAGGCATCCAGAGGAAATCTAGGCAAGGTAGGAATAGGATGTATCGTTCACTTAGAAATTAGATACTAGATTGTTAAGCATGCTAAGTCATTAGGTGTTACTTCAAATAATATAAAAGAAGTAGAAGCTCTAAGGGAGGGTCTCAACTTAAGACTAGATTTAGGCATAATAAAATTAGTTATTGAAGGATATTTGTTGAGCTATCATTTTTCACAATCCTTAACGATAGGAATCCTTTCAAACTCCTCTCTTGAAAAGTCAATCTTGTGGATCAACTCCAAGGTTCAGGGTGATCTTGTGACCTACTAAAATCCACTTAGTTGAAAATAAATGTTTTTTTTCATGAGGAGGCCTTTGCTGGTTCAGATGATTTCGGATGAGATGTAAAATTTGTTTGCTACTTCATAATAAGACATGCAAAAGAACTATGTTTTTGTTTTTTGTATTTTTCTTATGAATGCAATCTAACAATGCAACTAATATGAATTCCTAATTTAATAAGGGATTAATAAAGCAAATAATGAAGATAAAGTAACAAGAAACTTAAGCAAATAACATGAAAGTAAAATCCTAATGGACATAAGCTAAAGAAACAACACGTCTGTGGGTTAAGCTTTTAAAGAAATTGGTGGGTAACTAATGAAAGTAGGAGCAACGCTTCCTTGATTCCACCAATGCAATCATCGATGGGATTTTCTTAGTAATCATAAGATGTTTCACTTTTCATCAAATCACAAGGCCATGAAAAGTGCACTCATGTGAGACAAAAAGTTATGTAGGAACAAAATGGGTGATCTCGTCTCGAACTACATACGTTAGTAGAATTTGTAAAACTGTAGCAAACACCAGAATTAAAAGATTGCACAACCAAGAATAATGCAATAAAATTTTGGCTCAATCACAATTCCATAAACATACATTCACAAAAATATGACACATTTAGGCAAGAATCACTACACTCCAAATGTGAGCACCAAAAGTATATATTATTGCAAAATAACAGCGACCCTGATTACATATTACAATCTCGTATTTATAAGAAATCATCTCCTCAATTTGTGTTGAGAGTGAGAGATATCTTCATGCAATCATATGCTTCTAATTTAATAAAACAAACTAATTATATACAAACTAACTATCTAACTAGTGCTTAGTCTAACTCCATCCATTTTTATATCATTAATTGGATGCATGAGCCTTTACATGTCATAAAACAAAGAAATAATGAGAAAATAAGAATAAGAGAGTCTTTAGTTGATGTGGAAGTGTTTGGAAGTGTCAAAAATAGAAGTTCAACCTTCACTACATGCCTTTCAAAGTTAAACTGTCGTTAGAATGCATTTTCAATGCACAGAAAGCTCTATTTTTGGAACTAGTAGTTAATTGTTGGTGCAACTCTAGAAAAATGCACCTTAGAAGAAGTGCACCAGCACACCTACACCTACACACCTCTGACTTCTTCAAAAAAATTCCAACATTTTGTTGTCAAAAAGTGCACTAGTGCACCAATGCAGTAGCACAATTGGCGCACCAGTGCACCAGTGCACCTCAAGGGTCTGAAAATGTAAAATTTTACTGAGTGTCAAAAATGAAATTTCATCTTCTGAGTTTTGTCCCCCTTCATACTAGAGCTATGTCTGGATGTTTTCCCTTGAATTTCTCTATTATTTCAGTGACCTTTGTTGCATCCAATAAATCCAAGGCATTATATTTATCCTTGACTTTTTGCCTATAGTTATCTACCTCTGTACAAGTTTCAGCAAAATCCCTGAGTTTAGTATCTAGTTCAAGCAAAGCTTCTTCTATCCTGAAGGCCTGTTGGATGTATTCATCACTATAAACTTCATCAAAAATATTCCTAAAACTCTACATGACCACCTCTACTGGCATTAGTTTCTCCTCAGCATCATCTTCAAAAATCTCTAGGCATGAATCACTATAATGTTTCTTTGCTTCCAAAATTTGCTCTTGGGCTTGTTCCTTGAGCTAGTGGATCTCCACATGTAATGATTCCATTACTTTATTGCTATCTAATATCTTCTCCATCCAATCATCAATTAAATATAACTCTTTTTCCATAGATACATCCATGAGCATTCTATATCTTTGGCCTTTTATTGCTTGTAACACCTATAAATCCTTTTGCCAGGTATGTACCTCATCCATAAGACTGAAATATTGGTTCAAAATTTTTACCATCTTATCTACATTCTCCTACATAATATGTAGCAGATTTATATTTCCTTGGATGATAAGTACACCTTTCTCCTCAAAAATTTCCCACCATTGCTGATAGGCATTCAAAAATGGATCTAATTGCACCCCTCCCCTATCTCTTCTTTCAATAGTTGCATTTAGAGTTTCTTTGGGGTTAACGAGGTCTAAAGGGCCAACAACTTCATTAAAATACCCTTTTAGGATTTCATTTTCACATCGAAGTGTCACCAACTCTGCTCCATCCTATTTCAGGCTTCTGAAAACTTCCTTCATCCCAATTGTGACCATCAGCTTTACTATTTCCAAGGTGGATTTCCCAAGCATGACTTCCTAGATCTGGTAATCTTGTGGAGTTAGTTCTTCAATGTTTCATTGCAAAGGAGGAAAAGATACATGAGAAAAAAGGTATTGATTTGAATCACTCATAATGGAGGCCAAGGGTTGCACTTCTTTAGGAGGTGAATTAGGTTTCCTTAGCATTTCTATTAATTCTATTCTGTCCTCCTCTTCTAAAGTGAATTATTTCTTCTTGCTCCTAATTACTTCTTTTTGGAGCCACCTTGGAACATGCTAAGATGAGAACTTTCCTTTTGAGGAGGAAGGAGTTTTCTCGACTGCCCTCTTGCCCTTGTCACTCCTTTCTAGGGTTTTCTCTTTCTGTGATGGCTCTTCGCCAATAGTCTCTATTTTTGTGGAGCCCACAGTTCTCACCTCAGTGTCTTGGAAATCTTGCTAAGTATATTTATCCATTTGTCCTTCTTCAGACACTTCATTGATAGATACTTATTGTGGCTCTTCCTCCTACTCTTCTTGAACCTATTCTTCTTTCGTATTTGGTGGTAGAGGAGTAGTAGAGCCTTTATCTATGAAAACTATGACTTGTATCATAGATGAAGGAGTAATTTTAGGACCTTGTAACTCTGGTGGCATCTGATTCTAATCCTCTTGTTGAGGTTGGTTAGTCAATGTACCCCAGATCTTGTCTCCTACCAATTCAATGCCAACAGGCATGAAATCAAAATCTGACATCTTAAAGACATTAGCCCCCTCTACATCCTATTCATCAATCCACTGTAGCATCTCATCCTCTGATGTGGTAGTTTGTAGAGGTTCATCTGGGATTGATGGTGGTGTAGCTGTAGAACTTCTTCTTTCCTATTTTGTGGCTCTAGCTAGCCTGGTCCTCCTATTCAAAGGTACATTATCCTCATCATCCTCCTCTTCATCTTCTTTAGGAATAGGTTCAAGGATGGATGGGATAGGAACTACTTTCCTAATCACCCTTTGCCTCTTTTTGATCGAATTCTTGATCTTTCTTCCCTTTTTAGGCATAGAAGGGAATGCTTGTTCTACTTGCCGAGGTGGGGAAACTTCTTGAATATCAACCTCTATTTCTATTTAGTTTGTTGCAATAGGTGGCACTTGAGGGTCAACCTGGACTTGTGAAGCTTTAGTATCTTTTGGCCTTGTACATTTTCTTTTCCTTACTGTGGAGGTGCCAGGATTTCACCCTCTTTTGGCTCAACTCTTCAAGGAGAACTTCTTTTCCTCTTGCCTCGACCTCCACACATCTAAGCTTGATAATATACCACTGATCTATCAAGTTGATGCACCATCTTAGGCATTACTGGTGACTGAGCCATGAATGTAGGGATGGTGACTTTCTTGATCTTTGGTTGGATGGGCTTGTGCATGAAAGATTACTGTTTCAGGTATTGGATCAAGTTTGAATGATTTCTTGATCTAATCCCATGTAATTTTAATGATGTGCCTCACCCTATGGTTGATATCTGAATTCTCCTCCCTATCAACCTCATCATTCATAATAGGCCTATCGCCTATCTTATCCCTATTGAATAGAGGATCAAGCAACTCCTTAGAATCCTACTGCAATATCTTCAATGGAATCATTATTTTTAAGGCCTTTTCTACTAGATGCAAAGTCATTCTACAATAATCCCTTATTCAAATATCATAGTAATTTGTTGTATTCATCCAATGGTCTTCAATAGCTTCTTCATGGTTGAATATTTTGCCTACTAAATACTGTACTCTCCTAATGTTGTCAAAACATGGTTGTGGAGAATTGTACTCTTCCAAGGGATACTGATCCCATCCACACTCAAAAGAGTGGATTTCTTGTCTTTGATCTACCTGAAAAGGTCTTATAGTCAATGATCAGGTCCAACATTTTTTGTGTTTCCTTCTGACTCTATCATAGGCAAACAAGATTTGTCAAGAAATCTCCAAGAGAACAAGTCTATCACAAGGATACATCAGGAGCTTTTTGGGGTTAACGGTGGTACCAACTACCCTCAAATATGTAAAAGTTCATAACTAAATATAGTATACTCCAAGCATTGTTATTTGTGCCATTGCATCATCTAATAACCTCTTCACATAATCCCCTTCTATAAATTTGATTATAGAGAATACAAATGCATCATTAACAATTCTATACTCCTTTTCTCTACTCTGGAAGTCTTTTCTTTACTAGCTGAGGGTACACAATATATGGCCATGTGTTAGTATCTTGCATGTTACCCCTTTTGTATAACCCTAGATAGTCTGTCGCTCTTGCAACCAACATATACACCAAATATGATGTCATATAGAACTTCCTTTTGTTCTTCACTAACACCAATTGTTCACACAAACTCTCACTAAGAGTAGAAGCCCAATCTAGTGGCATTTCCACTTTCTTGATTGTTTAAATGAAGTGTACCATAAAGATATTTAGATGCTCAACTGCTGGTAGACCCATAACTCTACTCAGAAGTATGATCGAGTACCCAATATCTTCAATCATGTATCCCCTAGTCATATCAACTTTGGTAGTCTTCTTTCCTAGAGGAGTCTTCTCTATCAGATATGATGATTGAATGATCTCTGAGGCTTCCTCAACGTGTTCTCGGTACCACCTTTCTACCTGTTCATATGTAAGTGTGATGAACTGATCTTCCCTAGGGAGATGGAATACTTTCTCAATATTCTTTGGGCACGGATCAAGGACAATTTCTCTTGTAACACTCTTCAAAACCTCTTCTTAGGGACAAAGTGTTCTACAAGTGTAATGACAAGCTCTGAAGATTGTATCAACATTGGGTGTGAAGCTGCATTAACAAGTCTTGATCAGATGAGTGCATAAACCATTTGTGACCTCTTAGTAGGTTTGTTGCAAATCTTTAGGAATTCCCCCAAGTCTGTATGTCTTAATTTAGTATCCTTGATCTCCAAGTTATCATCCTAAAAATGTGACTTTGTTGGAACACCTTGGAACTTGAATATGACAGGTTCCAATGCCATTTTCTTGCCCAAGGAAGATGAAAAGGATGCCATTATATCTACACAAAAGATGCTTATTAGCTCAAAATTGAAGGGAATATGACACATTCAAACCTTAATGTTAAGTTGTACAAAATTTGAAAAACCAAACTACTTAAAAATATGAACAAACCTATTTTAAACACCAAAAAAAAAATATAGCACACCAGGTGCACCAGGGAGGTGTGTCTGATGTGCAACACTTTTTTTGGGTTTCAAAGTTTCTTTTCAAAATTTCAAGTGTGCAATAGTGCACCAAGTTAAGTGTGCTAATGCACACCTAAAGTTTTACATTGAGTATTGTTTTTTATTTTTGTTTCTTTGTTTTTGCATAGGGAAGGTGCACATCAGCGCACCCAGGAAGGTGCACTGATGTGCACCCAACTTGGGTCTTTTCTATTTTTTGTTTTAAGTTACTATGGTGTGCACTAGCACACCAAATTAGGTGTGTGAGTGTGCACCAAGTTCGAATGATTTTTAAGGATTTATCATTGTTTTGCATTTTTTTGAATTTTAAATTTTGAATATTGGTGCACACTTGCACACCAAGTTGGGTGTGCTAGTACACACCAATATGCTTTGCTAAGTGTATATTACATCTTGCTCAGGGAGGGAGCATACCTAAAGGAAGCAGAGTTGTTGCAGCACAGAGATGTGATCATGAAAGGATGTGAAGAAAAAAGAAAGAAAAGGTAAGAATGAGGGAGGGGGAATAGGTTTTTATAGCCTCCTCCACCTTCGATCTAATGCAGAGGTCTGCAGCTTCATAGTTGTGCAGTTGCAGTAGTGTGACCTTTCAAAAACATTCCATTGCATATTTTTGGTGCATCAGCGCACCTATTAAGGTGTGTTGGTGCACCTTTTTCTTGCTAAAAAGGAATTCAATTGTTAAATATCAGATCCCCAAACAAATGAGCCACTTGGGTGAGACTCAAATGCAAATTGGGGGACTAGGAAAGATGCCAAAATGGCTCAAGTCCCAAACTAGGACTCTAAAAAGCCAAGAAATCAAGTAGGGCCCCCCCATTTCTATTAGGAAATAGGGTGTGCATTGTGAAACCACAACAATATTCTCAGATCATCTTAAATGCACTAAGAAAATGTACTACTCCTAATTGGCAATTAAACTCCAAGCTTGAAACAACTCTGAATCTTATAAATAAATTTGAGGAAATAATAATCCAACATATTTATTGAGAGGGCAATAAGGATGCTAACCAATTAACTAATAAGGGAGTGGATGGTGAGGATATCTTATTAAAGGCCTCTTAATTAGGACTTAGTTTTCAACTATTCTTTGATCTTGTTATTCCTTACTATTTATATTCTTTTACTTAGGTCTTCCTATTTTGTCTTTCTTGTGATTGTTTTGTATGTTGTTGATGTTAATCATGTGCATATACTATTTAATAGGTTTCTTGTGGTTTTCTTTGGTTTGATTGGCCCTTTATTTTCTTTCTTTCCTTATTTCTTCCCCTACATATTAGGTTAGTTTTGTCTTCTTATTATTTTGAGCTACTCGTTAGTTCGTAGTTTTAGTATCTTTTCATTTAGCTTTAGTCAGAACCAATTCTCCTTTTCTCTTAATTATGACCATTCTCCATCTCTATATTGATATTAGCTTTTAAGAATGCCTTCAAATTATTACTATGCATTTTACCCATATTGGTAAGAAACTCAGCCCTTCAAGACTTTTCTAGTGGCTTCTCAAAAGATTGAGAAGTTGTTAGAAAGACATGGGACTTAAAAGTTCAAACTCATTTGTTAACATTTATCACCCCTTTCACTGTTCATCTACCACTTGTTCATCATGTGTTCTAGTGTCATGGCCCCAATATGGAATCTACCATTAATCTATTTCATGCCTACAAAGACAACTAAATGACTTTAAGGGGTCTTGTCAAACTTGAACACTGGAATATGCTTCTCAATCTAGTATATGACATGTCTAGGGTGGTAGTCAGTAGGTCTTTAGGGGAGAAGGTTTTTAACTATGATTTTCTATGCTAAGCAAGGGGTGCAATTTTATGATTTAAGTAAAGTAGAATTTTCTCTCCTCAATTCCAACAACTCCAACAAACAAAAAATTGCTTTTGTCCTACAGTCAGGCTTAATGGATTATGATTTGGAGGAAGTGGAAGACCTCATCATGATCTTCAGGAAAGAAGAATGATAGTTTGAATGTGATGTCATTGTAGAGTTAGTTGTTTTATATTCTCTATAATATAGTTATAGTTTGGTACTAAGACAAATCTTTCTAAGCTTGGCTAGGTTATGTTTTAGGGGTTACTGTCTTAAAGGTGGATGACCATTTTGTATAGTTTTGGCTTTAGGCCTTAATTACCTTCTTTTTCTTTCTCTTTTTTATCCCTACTATTACTTAGCAAGGTCAAATTTAGGAAGTTTTAGGGCTTTGCCTATTTTGGTTCCTACCCAACGATGGATTCTGTTATTTAAAGCTTTTATAAATGATGTAAATACTTATAATGATATATTTTGTATTAATTTCAATGTATGGAAGCTCATCTCTTTTAAATGGTTTTTATGACATTAATCAAATATTTAAATCCAATATCCAATAAAGATGGAAGGAAATTTCTATAAAAATGATCATTTAGCTCCCAAATGCATTCTAGTTTAAATCAGAGTAGTATAGATTGGATACAAAAGTATAATTCAATCCTTATAAGGATAAGAACGAAACATCATTGAATGGAGATACTTTAAGTAATATTTATGTAATAATAATTATAACCTATATAATTCAAAATGAAACTATTTAATAGAGATCAAGCAGATAATTTTTAAAAGATGAAACATAAAACTCTTGGCAATAACCGAATCTTATTGCTCAATAACCCTACAAGTAAATAGGAGGTGTATTAATCACTTCAATTCAAATAGATAATAGATAATAAAGGGAATTTAATAATTCTAGAATTAGGGTCTTTTGATCTTCCGCATTATTAATTGCTATACTCCTTTTCTAAGTCAAAAATCTAAAGAGTCTTCCATTGGGTCAACATCATCGGGTGTCTCTTCACCTCCCCTCATCCCTTAATTATCCTAGTTTAGTGTGTGGATGGGTACTTATTTAAGATAGTATGGATTTGTGTAAATCTATAGAATTCCTAAGATGAACATGATCATAAAACTGATGGGTCATCCCTCCAAATTGCTTTTGATGAACCCATATTTGATGTTCATCTCTCAATTATACTATAGAATTCACACTTTCTGATAAAGAGAGTAGTATATAGGATCCTAGAAAAGTAATTCGTAAATAATACAAACTGGCATAGAGTTTTGAGGGATATTCCTACAATTTTCTTGCCTTTGGCATGCCTTCTAGTTCTGATAAATCAAGCATATCAACCTTTTGTAAGTGGTTATTCAAACATGAATATATAGGAAACCTTGACAAATTATTAGCTTGTGTTTGAAATAATATCTATGTTTGCAGGCCTTGCCACTATGACATTCCTATAGATCAAAGAAAACTTATTCCTTTTTATCCCCTTGTCTCCTCTTTCGAATTTGGAAGATTAGTTAAATGGTTTCCTATCATCAAAAGAAATGTGGAATTTTTGTTAATTTTATTTCATATTCATCTTGCAAGTTGTAATAATTTGATGGATTTATACTTAGTAGAAGAAGAGATCGAAATATGGGATAATAGGTCAACGCTAGATGCAAATATGCTAGAGCTGCCTACTCAACCCCAAGAAGAACAAGATGAGTATGAGGAATCATCAACACCATTGGTTATGCCAGTCAGTTAAGACTAGGGTGTAGCCATAAGATGACATTTTTGTAGCATATGCTAATGTATGACTGAAAAAGCAATATAAATGGCAATTTTGGTTTAAAATAAATATGATTTATTCTAGTTTTACTTTCCCATTTTGTTTATTAATATAAAACTATTTATTTTATAACCTATTCCTTGAATTACCTGAATCTTTTGGCCAATTCTATCTGTCAACAACATATTAATAAATTTTTTAACAATTAATATTAAAATAAGTTATAATTTTAAATCAATCTATTATAATGTAGGGATTATTTCATGTCTATCATAGGATTATTATGGTAAGGTATACACTATGATTTGACTTAGACTTTAATGGATAGCAACATAGATTTACTCACCTACACATAAATTTTCTTATTGGAATATTCTAAGATTCATTTTATCTTATTTAATATGATAATTGTCGAAAACCCGCTATATTATAGCTTGCTTTCACTTAAAATATTTAGTATCAAATAATCCTTATTAATAATAACTTGTAATAAAAAATTTATTTGAACAAATATATTACAAACACAAAGTTTAATAAAGAGGGCAAGATTTAAATAATAACACATGATGGACTTTTAGGACTAATGTTTAATTACAAGCTTGAAGTGTTTTGTTGAGATGTAGGGAGCTATGAAGGAATTTCTCATCAATAAAAGGAAAATTTATAAAAAAGAAGGCTCTTAAGAGGCTTCACATGTGGAGATATTGCTGAAATACATAAAGTGTTATGCCTATATAAAGGACATATAAATCCAAATTAAATAGTGATTATACAGCAAGGATAGTAGCATTAAATGGATAATGCAGGAAATAAGGATATGAAACTAGGGTATGCCCCTTTTAGTGTCGTATTTTTTAGAGGACTAAAGTCTTGGGCTAGATTGCAAATTTTTTTCTCCGTTCTTTCCTACTAGTGCCCATTTAAACAATGATACTTGTATTTTATTTATTATGTTAATATAATCTACAAGGCTTTGACCATTTAGTGATTAAAAAAAAGATATTAGTCTAGGAAAAATAAAAAATATAGCAATCAAATAAAAGATCCCCTCACATTTTTTCATTTTATAGTTTCTAAGCTTTGTTTCCACTAAGAAATTTGTGCCTTGCAAAGTTTCATTTCATTTTTTTCATTTCACATTTTCTATGCATTGTTGCTACCAAGAAGTATGCCATGGTTTGATGAATTTCTCCATGGTTTCATAGTTTTTAAAGTAAAATTTCTAAAAGATATCTACAAGCCATGAATTTTAAAGCTTTTTGTATAGGTTAGTCCTCCATGTTGTGTATAGAATCTCTATCCATGCTTAACAATGGAAAACAACTACTTCATGTACATGCTTGAACTTTGTAGATTTGGCATTGATTCAAATAAATAAAAAAAGATTTTAGGTTTATTTGAGGATTCCCTTCTCATATATTTTAGTATATTATATTTCATTAAAGCTCAACCTTTGTCCTTTTACCATTTATGAGGGATTTTCTATATTGATGACTATGTTTTGATTTTATGCTTTGTTATTTGTTATGTTGAGAGGAAGAGAGAATAAGAAGAATAATAATTTTCATCACCATTTTAAAAATCAAGAAAATAGAAGGTTGAATTGGAGGAAGCATGGACATTGAAGAGATGAAGCATAAGGCCATGGCTTCACTGCCCCACAAAAAGAAGCAGGAATAGTAGCAACAATAATAATAACAATTAGATCCTCAGCCAAGTGAGTGCACAATTATTTATTCTTAATAGAAACCTAAGCATGTTTCACCTTTGACTCAAGTTTATGTTTCTTTGGCTTGGTAACCATTGAGTGAGGTTATGTTCTAGGATTCTTTGGTGTAAATTTGGACTATAGTACTAAGATTTGTGAGTCCATATCTTACTATTGAATATTGTTTATAGTTTTGGATAGCATTCGTGAGATTTGTGGATTTTGAACTTGAATTGCACTATTAGGAGTGTTGTTTTCTACCGATAGACCATAATTCTAGAGAGTTGATGCTGAATTTATTTTTATTATCTCCCTAAACTGAAATCATTATGAAATTTGTGGAGGTTTTGAGCTTGTGCGATGCCCTTGTAATTGTTGCTTGTTTTCGCTACACCACAACATCCTAGAGCTTATGTCAAATTTAGTTACACCTTGTGGGTATAAGATTATGAGTTGTGCTCTTGCAAGTGTCACTTATGAAAAGGTTGTGGAGTTTAATTCAAACTTATTATTGACATATCTTTTTTGAAATTTAGAAACAAGTAGCTTATGTGAACTCGAGTTACACTCTTATGGCAATTATTTGTCATCACTAGCCTACAATGCTTTGGAATTAAGCACATTATTTATTACCAACTCCTAGACCAAAATTAATTAACTTGTAGAAAATTAGCTTTAATTATTCTATAATAAAATGCATGATGTAGGCCTTTTAACTTTAGCTTGAGCTTGTTACCACAACTTTGTACCAAAACTAAAATGTGCTTATCTGGGTTTTAGGTGGGTTCATGTTACTTCTAAGTTGTCCCCTTTTCATCACATTTTTTTTGGAATTATTTTACTATCCTTGGAAACATTTTCCCTCAATTCTCCACACTCCCATTTTAAAAATTCACATTGGTATATCATTTGCTAAACTTCTGGATTATAATAAATTAGTATTATCTTCATGTAATTAAAATCAACACCATTTGTGGTATTCAAATTCCATAGAGTAGGTCCATTTGATACCATAAAGAAAACCCATAATGGTATTCAATAGAGTTATCAAATGAGCCTTTTGTTGTTTTCTAGGGTTTTCAATGGAGTAGGCCCATTTGTGGTATTCACCACCACCAACCTAATAGAAGGAGAAGAGGAGTTGATTCCTTGGAATAAGGTCAAAATAGTTCCATGAAATTTGTACTATCTAACAATATGGGACTTAGTGGGGGATAGTTACTTTCCAAATCTTTAAAAGACCATCATAATAACATGTGGCAAAGATATAAATAAACATATTAGGGACTATACCATGTACAACACCACCTGATTCTTGATAGAAGGAAAACTTATTTCCTATAGGAGTAACAAAAATACTTATGAAATGGACCAAAAAACTTGAATTCACAAACATATGTATACATGCTTCCACTGAAATATAACCACCCTTGTTCGCCTAGTTGATTTCATTCTCACAAATTTTTATAGATCAATTCCCTTCTTCAAAAAATATTTAGATAACTATTCTAGAGGAATCTTATCCTCATGCTAACCATGGAGAAAGTTTTTCCATGAGATGACTATCTTATTTCTCTTCCCCAATCCTACAACCATAACGTTATATGTAATGAAGTCTTTTGTTGTAGAGATAGCTGATAATAATGTCACATAGATGGATTTTAGTTGCCATGAAGAAGTCTTAGGCAATTAAATAACACATGCCACTTCATGCTGAGTAGTTATTTTTCTAATAAAATCTCCTTTTGAATTAAAACATGATAAAATCCTTGTGAATGTCCCCAAAAGTGAAGTGATTGTCTCTCTTTTAAAAATAGGTGTTCCCATGTAAGAAATGATATTTAATTTGTTCATAGTTTTTACAATTTTATAGTTGATCAGATAGTTTCCATGTAGGATGTATAAATGTTGGAATCTCAACTTTGGGCTTTACAAATTATTTTAAATACTAAATAAGCATAATCCCATTAGAATCAAATGAGGTAGCAAGTTTAGCTTCAATAATAAGACAACATTCCACTTGTAAAATAATTCCCTGAATGAGAACCCTAGTTAAAGATTTCACTCGAGATTTGTGAATTATTTATGCCATCTTTATTACAGTTTGAATTATCTTTAAGAGAATAATTAAACCTAAAAATTAAGATTGAGGCCTCTACACATGACCAGATGCATGTATTTTGTGCTAGTAGCTCAAATAAGTCTACCCAAGATGGCAGAGATGATAATGTTCTACCAATCCTCTGAATGAATAATTGAGTGCATATTGAGGGAGGTAAGTGGACCATTGGAAATAAATGTTTACATTTATATCAAGAAATAAATCTCTATCTTGATTGGTCATGTTGCTCAGGGGTAGATATGCCTTTGACCTAGGAAAATTTCAAAATAAACTCAAACACGAAACATGAAACACGAAACATAAACTAAACTCTCCTATTCTACCCTTAGCCCTTGCATTAGCCTTACTAGGCCTATGTTTGTCCTCATGGAAAATTTCTTAGCAATTGAATAATATGATCCAATGTGCAATGGCTTTAACAACCTAGTTATGTGCTATAAAATGTCTTTATAAGCCTACATATACCTTATATCCCTTTGGATCACCCACATGATCTAATGCATTCCTTTGGCTCTTGGGTGCTCCTAAATCAATTGGAAAGATTACCAAGATTCATAAAGCACTTTATTTCTGAAAATATCATTATAGGTTCTAATTTTTTCAATTTTTTCAATGGTTCTCACCACAGGTCTTAAAATATCTAGACAAGAATGAAAAAGAAGCTTCACAATTTTTTGGTATATCAAAATACTGGTTTGTTCAATTGTTTCTTTACACTCATTCTCTCCCTCATAGTATGAAAAAACAACCATGAAAACCTATTTTAGAATTTACACATCTTTTTTTATGTCAAGAATGGGTTTCAGGCTTTCAAGAAACTTAACTATCTTGTAAATGGGCTCTTGCTACAAAAGAGATCCCATCTACCTTTCATTGAAAGATATTCCATATGAGCACAAAAAATAGCATCTAGAAGATGCCCAAATTGGCTGTTGTTGCACATCTTCATTGGGAGATTCCAAAAGCTTTACAACCTCAGGGGTTGCTTCACTTTAGATCAAAATGAATATGTTTTTAATTGGTGATCTTAATATGTGAGCAACATGAGTTTGAAGTTGGGGTTTATGTTTTCTACTGAGATGATAAACCAAATTAGGTACAATTTATTTTTTGATATTTTCATTTTTGAAGTTACATAGTTTTGGGAGCTATATCAAAGTTGCAAATTGTCTTTCTAGATCACGACTAAAAAGTTCATATATAGTTAATATAAAATGAAAAATGAATTCACCTTCCCTATTATAGATTGCTCAACATGACTGAAATTAGTCTACAGATCAAACTCTACCTCATTTTGTTCTTCCACAAATTAGAAACTTCTATTTGAAATAATAAATTCTTGCACTAGTTTTCTAACCTCAGACTCGTCATATTTCTTGAAAAAATTCTTAGAGATTCTTAATATCTATAGCTTAGGTAGATCTCCATGGTCTTAATTAGGTAAATATGTATAGGTCAAGAGGAAATAAAGATTGACCTTAAACCCCCAAAAAATTAACTGTAAAAAGTTCTTCTATATTTCTTGGAATTATGATGTTTTAATATTAAATGTTGTTAATAGTTGATTAAAATTAGGAAAAATTTAGAATATATATTATTTTTCAAAATTTACAATCTCTTATGCAATATATTTATTAACCAATCACTTTTGTGGGTTGAAATCAGACTAAACAAATAATTTAAATCTTCTTGATACAATGTTTCTTTATATGAATAATGAATATGAAATGACTCTTCAAATGGATAAGAACAATAATGTATGAATAGACCTTCAAATAAATATGCAAACAAACTTCTCTTTGAACAATTATTATGAAAGTCAATCCCCAACTAATTTATGATGGGATAATGACCAGTGCTTCATATATATATATATATATATATATATATATATATATAGTGTGTGTGTGTGTGTGTGTGTGCATTTATTTGTTTCTCAATTTTTATATTTATATTTATTTTTATTGTTGTTCTTTTGATTTAGTGTCTTTTTTTGTTGGTGTGTGGCCTTGTTTTAACTTTCCTCCACAAATTTGTGGATATAGTACATATTATTTTATGTATTTCAAGCTTTTTTAAAGCCAATTCTCATGTTTGACACACACACACACACATGTATGTATGTATGTATGTATTTGGGTGTGTGTATATAGATAAATATATACACACATGTATATAATCTTCCTACTCTTTTTCACTTTCTTTATTATCTTAATTCTTTTATTCATTATTTTGTCTTCTATTATTTCTATTTTGTGTTTATGTTATTTTCATTGTTTCATCTTATTTCTTCCTTTGTCTTTCACTTTGGTGGTTTTATTATTTTTTCTTTTATTTTTATTTTTAGTAGTCTTGCTCTTTCTTAATTTGCATGCTTTTCTTGCCTTTTTTCTTTCTTATATATTTGGGAATGGTCTATTTGCAACTCATATAATTTCATGCATCTCTTTCTGACATCCTGATGACGGATCACTGACTGTGATCTGAAATGTTGATTATAAAAAAAATCATACACAATCTAATCTAGAAGCTGTTTTCAAAAAATACACACACACACACACACATATAATATATATGTACACACACACACATACATATATATGTATATGTATGTATGTATGTATATATTATACACACACATATACACACACATATATATGTATGTATATATACCTATATGTTTATATATATTTACATATATGTATATATATGTGTATATATAAATACATATACATATATGTATATGTATACATGTATATATATATGTGTGTGTATAGGTATATGATACACATATATACATATGTATACATATATATACATATGTATACATATATATACACACATATATAGATACATATATGTTTACATACATACATACATACATACATACATACATACATACATACATACATACATACATACATATATATATATATATATATATATATATATATATATACATACATACATACATAAATACATACATGTATATGTACACACACACATATATACTATTGAAAATATAAGGTAGACAAGGTTACTGAGAGGGGAGGGGTGAATCAAGAACCAATAAAACTTTATCTTATTTCACCAATTAATCCTTCATATAATAGTATGATCTAATTGCATGCATGAAATAATGAAAGCAATAAAACATTCATAACACTTTGACACAAGATATGGTGACCCAAAAACCTTCCAAATAGAAAGTAAAATTGGGGTGGGGATGATACCCACAAGCTTTAGTACTGCATTATAAAGTTGTCTTGTTAAGACAATTGATCACTTCTAGTGATATGCCCTATTAGGAGCAATAAGGACTGATATGTCCACCTTGTGAAAGGATTTACAAAACATACAATGAAGTATGCACTCAGTAAAGAGATTTATCAAAAGACTGTTAAGTCTACCATGTTCAAGGATTTAACAGATACAACTATTAGGATAAACCAGTGGCTGATCTCTAATTTGCAACTCTGGTTTGCTTTTTGGGATACCTTGTAATGTAATGATCACCTTGTTGTGATAGATAAGTCTCTATTGTACCTATTGTACCATATATTGCTTGTAGCCCTTGATTCGCATTCATATACTTCTTGATCCTTCTCATCAAATTCATATTACAAATGGATGTGATTCATAATATATATATATATATATATATATCTAATTAACAACTTACTAGAGTCAACTACAATACCAGTTTCATCATAATTCACAAAGTCAGTCCAACTGATTTAACTCAAGTTCCAAGAAGTGAAGTTCTAACACTCAGTAGCCATTGTTAATACTTGACATCTTCTAGAACTTGGTTGAAGTAGAGGCTTGGTCCATACTGATCACTTCTACGTAGTAAGAACTTGATCAGCTCTGGTGACTTGGTGAACACTGAGAAACTCGACATATACTAAATCACTCCATTGACACTCCATTGCTCGGTCAACACTACATTCAATCCGTTAATATTGTGAGCTTGACATGAACTATAGAACATGGTTAACACTAAATAACTCATTCAACACTAGGTAATGTGGTTAACACTACAGAGCTCAGTTAACACTAGAGTTTCCATCACTTCCATTGAATAACTCAGTAGATACTATTACACTTAACATGAACTATACATAGACTCTAAAGCTTGGTAGCAACTATGAAACTTGGTAGCAATTGTATATTGATGGTGGCTCAGGAGCAACAAGAGTATTTGGTTAACACTATTGAATGAAAGATAAGCTCAGTAGCAATTTAAGCAATTGACTAAGTGTAAGTTGCTAATATAAAAAATGATCTTAATGTCAACAATAATCCCCTTTACAATTAGTGACAAAAACACTTATCAACCCAAAAACTAAATACTTAAAATTACAAGTCAAAATATTCTTTTATCATCATTCTATGTGTTCAACTTGGTTTTGACTTCTAGCTACTGTGGCTGGGCAACATACTCTATTTTTCTGCTTATTTGTACATGTATCTGCATAATACTTTACTGCTCCCTCATACATATATCTCTTCTATACATATACTTTTCTTCAATAGTATTCTCTTCTTTATAGATATACATATAAACATTCATTTCATACTATATTTCTCCCCCTTTTTGACATAAATGCCAAAGGTGTCTATTATTTATATGTTAATACCAAAATGTGAGAACAATTTAGAATGTACCTTCAGAATGAGTACCATTGTCTTGCCCGAATTCTCTTGTAACACCTTACTTGCATGCAATACAATCTGAACTTCTGCTGATAATTCCATCATGTGATTAGATATGGAGAAGTTGTTATCATGGATGAGTGTCATGGAATTTGCAATATGTTTTTGCAATGCATCCATGTTGAGAAGAATCATGCCCTGGATTTCTGCAAGTGTGGCCCTGATCCTAGCTTCTCCACTCAATAACTCTACTTGTAGATTTGTTAGATATCTAATCTTTGAGTAATGTGCAGAACTATAAATTGGGTCAAGTGATAGCTGGTGTGTACTTGCCTTCATATCTACATCTATTTTAGATAATTTATCCTTGATTCCTTGTGTGAAGATAGATGTGTCATTCAAATTAACAAATAATGAAATAACATTATTAACAAATGTTTCTAGTGAAAAAAGAATAGTAGCTAAACATACTTGATCTATTGTAATTCTTTGTGAAACTTATTCTAACACTATGTTCTCAAATTTTCTTTTAGCTCTTTGAAGTAGCTTCTCCTACCCATTCAAGTCTTCATTGAATTTGTGGATAATTTTTGCTAAGTGATACAGAATAGGTTGTGTCAAGTAGTAGATGGTACAATAGAGACTTATCTATCACAACAAGGTGATCATCACATTACAAAAAATCTCAACCAAAAAATTAGAGCTATAAACCAAATATCAACCACTTGTTCATCTTAATAGGTGTATTAGTTAAATCCTTTAATAGGGTAGACTTAACAATCTTTTGATAAATATCTTTACTGAGTGCATACTTCATTGTATGTTTTGTAAATCCTTTCACAAGGTGGACCTAGCAGTTCTTATTGCTCCTAACAGGGCAGAGCACTAAAAGTGATCAATTATAAGCCTTAACAGGCCAACTTTATACTATAATACTAAAGCTTGTGGGTATCATCCCCACCCCAATTTTACTTTCTATTTGGAAGGTTTCTAGGTTACCATATCTTGTGTCAAAGTGTTATGAATGTTTTACTTCTTTCATTCTTTCATGCATGCACTTAGATTAGGATATTGTATGAAGGATTAATTGGTGAAATAAGATAAAGTTTTATTGGTTTTTGATTCACCCCTCTCCTCTTAGTAACCTTTCCTACCTTATATTTCAAACAATTGGTATCAGAGCTCTTTGGTTCTCACAGAAGAAGTTTAACAGCCTGAGAAAAGATCAGAGGAAATGGAGGTATACAAGCTAGAAAATACTATTGAGAATGATAAGATGGATTTGGAATGGGAAATGGAAATCTCAAAAAAGCAAAGGAGCATCTCTCTCAATCTCTTCAAAGAAGGATAGTACTAGCAGCATCGTTGAATGGCAATCTCTACATTGAAGAAAGAATTGAAGACTTATGTCCATAAATAAATTTAGATGAAGTTGATGCAACAATCAAAGATATACTTGAGAAGGATCTTACTCTTCAAGAAGAAGTAAGAAAGCTGAAAAGAGAGCTAGAATTTCAATTAGTCAGACCATGTGAAGTCATGGAACTAAAGGACAAAGCCATAGAAGAGATAGAAGGAAAGAACAATGAAATCAATCAACTATCCTTTTAGCAAGAAAATTTTATTGATCAACTCATTGGTGCAAATCAAGAACTCATAAATCTAAGGTCAAAGAATGAAAAATTGCAAAATGATCTCAATACTCAAAAGAAAACCAATGAGAGAATGATGAAATCTCAAAAAAGCATGAATTAGTTAAAAGAGGAAAATTAGTATAGACACAAAGGAAAAGAAATATTAGGTTATGCAAAAGAAGGAAAATCATCCAAGCAATGGGCTCAAAAGAATAAAAGGCCTACTTGCAATCATTGTGGTAAGATAGGTCATGCATCAAACATATGTTGGAGCAAAGAAAAATCTAAATTTAATGGAAAGTGCTACAATTGCAATAAGCATGGGCACAGAGCAAGTGAATGCAAGGAGAAATCTAAATTTGAAGGAAAGTTCTATAGTTGTAAGAAGAAAAGGACACAAATCTTCTAAATGAAAAACCAAGAAATTGAATCTAGTAGAACAAATTGTGAAAGCAATATTTGGATGGGACTACAACACATGGTGTAGATGCCACTATTGGGCACCTTGGAGAAAATTGTGTGAAACATCATATAAGGAAAAGATATGCCACTAAAAGATGTTTTATTTTCATAGAGTTTGGACATCTATCCTTGAATTGTATGAACATAGGAAGAATTAAAGTAGAGGCTTTGTCCATGCTGATCACTTCCAAGTAGTAAGAACTCAGTCAACTTTGGTGACTCAATGAACACTAAGAAACTTGACATATACTGAATTCTTTGGTTAACACTCCATGGCTTGGTCAACACTAGATTCACATTGTTAATATTGTGAGTTCAATATGAACTATAGAACATGGTTAACACTTAATAACTCGATCAACACTGGGTAACTCGGTTAACACTACAGAGCTTGGTTGACACTAGAGTTTCCATCACTTCCACTAAATAACTCGATAGACACTACTATACTTGGCATGAACTATACATAGACTCTAAAGCTTGGTAGCAACTGTGAAACTCAGTAGCGACTATATATTGACTATTTGGCTCGGGAGTAACTGGAGTACTTGGTTAACACTACTAAATGAAAGATAAGTTTAGTAACAACTATAGAGCTTGGTAGCAACATAACCAATTGACTAAGTGTAAGTCACTAATAGACAAATTGACCTTAATGTCAACATATATATGTATATATATGTATGTATGTATGTATGTATATATATATGTATGTATTTATATATAGTCATGCCTCCTCATAGGATGCATGTCTATTCATCAACATGGCTTTTATACACACATCTTTATTACCTTAACATAACTAATTTTGTTTGTTTTTTATGCAAACACAATATAAGAAATACAAGCACAATGATCAATGACTATATGATAACACCAATGCATCATGATCGATAACTATAATATGAAGCCTGATCCATAGTAACAAATGCTTAATTAGTGGTTGTCAGTTTGAAGCCGATCCATAGTAACAAATGCTTAATTAGTGGCTATCAATTTAAAGCCCAATCTTGCAATACAAAATGCCAATAATGTTTGATTTGTCATGTCTCTCAATCAATATGATTTGATTATTTAGCATGATGTAAATCTGTATCAATATACTTGTAATATATTTGATCTGATTTTATGGATAATCAAATTTATTGAACAATAAGATCAATATCATGATATTATTTCAACTATTAAGTATGTGTGTATATGTATCAATATACACAATGCATATTGATATATATACACACACATACGATCATATTTTTATCCATATTTATTCGACCAAAGCTATCAACTTCAACAAATATGTTCATTTTGAATTAATAGTGAACATGAAATTAGTCAGCAATGATGAACATTAACCTTTAATTTTCATTAGAACATTTTAACTTGTAGACCTTAAAGCAGTGTTGCACACAACCATTAATGTAAACAAAAATTAATAATTTTTTTTATAGTCCCAATTCTTTACTATGGAGTCAACAATCAAAATTATGTTGAGCTTATTTCTTCAGACCCTACACTTACTCACTTTTTTCATGTGATCTCCAATTAATGACCAGATGCTCTACTAGAGATCAAAGCTCATTCTAATAGATGATTATGATCACCTTCCTCTTCTCTTTTACAATAATGAGCTCACTATTTCCCATTCCCTTAAGAAGTGGATCTTTGTTCAAAGGACTAGATACTTTCCTCTTCTCTTTTTCAATAACGAGCTCACTATTTCCTATTCCCTTAAGAATAGGATCTTTGTTCAAAGGACTTGATAACTTAAAAATGAGATTCCAAGCAGTTGAAGGGAAACCTTTCCCAAACAATCATTTTCCTTTCTATGTCCTTGAATGATTTAACTCTATCATTGACTATCCATTCACTAACTATATTTAATATTTCCTACTTTCTTTACATGACAAAGATAGATGGATTCACACTCTTCAAAGTGTGACCTTCTATTATTTAAGATTTTTCAACATCATCCATGACTAATACCATATTGAAAATTTAAAAGATAGAGATTGAGTTAAAGTTAGAATAATTAAATAAAAAATTTAGATTGTTGTCAGTATTTCCTAAAAGAGGCATGGACTAATTTTTGAAGTTTGAAGTTTGAACAGTGAAATTGCATATTCATTTTATGGTTGTTTATTGTTATATAATACATGTCATTAGGTATGGATATGAACATGTATATTTATTTCCTTTACATTATGAATGTTGTTGTCATGATTAAATTTATTACAATTATACTATTGTCATGATTATCTCTTTATTCTCTTGTAATATTATCATGACATTTATTTAATACCATTTCCTTAATGCCATGAATAATATTTTTGTAAATATTCTAAAACCTTTCCATGCTATCGGGGATGTTTGGTTGTCATTAGGATAGTTGAGGGACATCTCAAAC
The DNA here is from genome assembly GCA_028749045.1 of Cupressus sempervirens. NCBI lineage: Eukaryota > Viridiplantae > Streptophyta > Pinopsida > Cupressales > Cupressaceae > Cupressus > Cupressus sempervirens. Next base: position 581,909,348 of record CM053789.1, read on the forward strand.
ATTTTCAGGCATCTCAGGGATGTTTAGCTATGCCCTCGAATGATTGAGGGATATCTCAGATATTCCTAGCCATTTTGGGGATGGCTAGAGTTGAACTCCATGTTTCTTATCACTTCAAACACATTTCAAAGATTTGAGATTTTTAGGCATGGCCATCCTTGCCATACACTATTGGGATAGAGAAGGTGGCTTAAGGGTCAAAGATGAATCCCTATGAAACACTGCAAATTACTGGTACTAGCTACCCTAAAGAAGCCTCAATTTTACTAGGTACTAGGTAGCAAATTGAAGTGGTTTGAGCATTGTTTACCAATATTTTTCTATTTGAACAAAATTCTTCGCAATTTTGCACTTGAGTTTGTTATAGTCATAGTGAACATTTAAGAAGAAGAAGCTATTTATCTACCTATGCACATCTTTGTCCCTACTTTAATCTTTATTCAATCTTTCCAACTTTATTTTCATGTCAGGAGAAAAAATTCTACCTTTTTTCCTTTTTTTGTTTCATCCCTCACTCCTACTTATTTTATGCTTCTACATTCCTAAACTCCCTTACTTCTTTTGTTCTATGTTCTGTGTATTCAATATATTGATTTTCTAGAATATTTTGTTTGAGTTGAAGTATTGATTTAGAGAAATTTTATGTTAAGTACTTTGAGAGAAATCTAGAGAATAAAAGATTTAAAAACAAAGAAGAAAAATATGACTGGAAAGAACTTTTTATACAATATCCTAAGTTGTTTCTAGTAGCTTTCATAGAAATGAAAGATGAAAGGAATTTTTATCTAGAAGCTTAAGAAAAATGCTAATTTTAGACTATCAAAGGTAGACCAAAAGAAGAAATCTACCTTGGACCTCATTGTCTAATTAAAGGAGATTAAATTAATATAATAGAGGCATTACTAGGACCTACAAATATCTACCTTAGACACATTGTAACAGATATATAATATATCTGTAAAGACTCCAATTCAAAAGGTGAGATGAAAAATATGTCAAAGTTCATACTACAAATGACATGGAGTTCATTTGTGATGCAATTTTGATCACTGCACCCCTTAGCTACTTAAAAGAAATTACTATCAAGTTTGGTCCAACTCTTCTGATTGGAAATTGACCCCTATTCAATGTATTGTATTTGGTTTCTTGAGTAAGGTAGTGATGGAATTCCTATAAATATTTTGGGATGGAACTGTGGATTATTTTGGGGCAACTACAGAAAATACAAATTTGAGAGCTCACTATTTCATTTTTTGGAATCTTAAGAAAGCAATAAGATCTTTAGTTCTTATTTCTCTTATGGTTGGGAAGTTTGTAGTGGATAATCAAGTCATAGAAACTATTGGTCATGTCTAACATGTTGTCATGAGCTTTTGTAAGTTCTTTAATAAAACTATTGTACTAGACCTAGTAGCATTTGTCACTACAAACGGGGGTCGTGATCCATTCACTAGGGGTGTTAATTCCTATCTTGTAGTCAAGTTTTTAGGGAGGACTATGATGTTTTAGGAAGGTTTGTAGAAAACTATATTTTTTTCTATGGAGATAACTTGTAATAGTATGATCGATCGGACGCCTCCAACTCATTTTCCCACTTTGAGCTACCCAACTTTGTGCTACACCTAATATTTTCACAATCAAATATCATATGATGACAGCACATCCCATACAACGGAGTCTATCCAAGTAGAACCCACCCACCAATGGCACTAGCGGCATTAGGAAGTTGCAACAGTTGAAGCTGAAGCTTCATCAATCAGCCTCAGATGTTTGTAGGAAAATAACTATGGGGCATTAGCTTCCGATTGGCTTAGTAAGTATGGATCCGCAACTTGTGAGCAAGTAGCACGATGTGTTGATGTTTCAGGTTAGTTACAATCAGTGCCTTACCAACCAAATATACGGGGTAGGGCCACCCGCCTATTGATGTAGTTGGTGGTGTAATAATGAGTGTAATTTTAGAAGCTATGAGAATTATTGACATCTTGGACAATTACTCTATGGAAGAGGCTAAAGTTATGGCTACTACACAGAGGCCATAAGAAATTGATAAAAACTCAAAGTCAAGTACATAAGAAAAGGCTTGATGTAGGGGAACTTTCTAATATTCTTTGCAAAGGATCTCTAGATGGAAACCAAAACCCTTTAAGAGAAATTTATTTACTCCAAGACATGTTTGGAAGTGCAAAGATGTCATTTGGGCATCTACATTTGGAAAAGGAGATGTTGTAGATGTCAGTCGCTACTCTAAATGAATTTGTTGGTACTAAAGGACTTAGCATTCTTAATAAGTGGATACAGGTATGGAAGATTCTTAAATATCTTGCACATCAAGGCTTTGATTTTTCTATCCCAAAATTCAATTTTAATGGTTGACTTTCTAGTTAGTTCTTCAAAGTGATTTCTTCCATTTACATTTTGAATTTTAGTGTCTACTACTAGAAAATTAGGGGAGCTTGTCTCCTTTAATAGGTTGGAGTTGTTTATGATTTGACTTAGCTTTTGGGATCATAACTTGTTTTGTTTAAGCTTATTAACATATACTCAACAACCATAATAGGTTCATTAGTAATTACTTATCTATAATTGATAAGCAATGTATAATAGTCATAACACACTTGCTATTTATGACTATCTGGATATAAGTTCATATAATAGTAAGACCCATTTAAATTTTTTTAGAGAAATTATTATAATTTGTTTTGTTGTTATTATAGAATGAACTCAAATAGAAAAAAATTAGAAAATAGTTAACTTTACCAACCAAAATTAAACTAGCACTTCCAAACCATGCTTCTAAATATGTACAGTATTTAGTTAGTAAACATTTAATTTCTCCCAAAAAAATTGTGATTCTTAAATATTAAGTTCTAGCCTACATTAAAGCTACCCTAAAGTGACAAAGAACAAGCTTGCACTCCTCATATTAATTTCACTTCTATGTTCTCAGATAAATGTATTTTTATAAATTAAAGGTCATATGCAAAGAAAGCTCAAGCTAAGATGTATAACATGATAATGTAGGAATCCTACATCTTGTAGAAGGAGGATTCTAGAGTGATAGTCAAGGGTTTCACCAATGGAAGTTGTTTTTCTTCATATTTATTTTCAGGAAACACAAAAACATTCTCTATATTTAAGTAAATATTGCTTCCAATTTGTTTGTGATCCATACAAAAATCTTTTGTAAAATCCTTGGAATCATGTATTCTAGGGAGATTCTTCAACTAAATATATTCAGGCTTGTGGTGTCTTTTTCTTCTTATGGTGTCAATGTTGTTCCTATGTGTAGAAAAAGTGTCACACTTCTATAAACCATTATTCTTGAGAATACCCATGAAAGAGGGCATCTCAAGAGATAGTTTATAGCTCTCTATCTATGATGTATAGAGGCTATGAGATGATGGCTCTCAAATGAACCAAACTATGAATCCCTTGCAAGGTGCACCATAAAATGAGAGATTCAAAGATGGAAGCAAGAATGCTAGCATACAAGATCTAGAATGAATGCAATGCAAATGAAAGCTAAATGAGAGAAAGTAGAATGCAAGCCAAACTAGAAAATAAGTATTACCACCCCTATTTAGACTAGATTATTTAAGCTATAAGCATAGAGAGAAACTAGAATGAATGAGAAGCATGAAGAATGAAGAATAGAAGATAGAAGAAGAGGAGCTACACAAGTATGAGATCTTCAATCCTGCAACATAATGTTAGTAAAAGAGTGGAGATTTGAAGTGAGGAGAGAGCTCTCCCTTTTAAAGAGAAATGGATGATAGAGACCACGAGGCAAGATGCATGTGATCAAGGGTGGAGTTTGAAAGTGGGAGTGATCCATGTGCACAAGCATTTTCACAAATCGTGATGAAGAGTTGACCTTTGTCCCCCATGTGGGACAAAAATATTTTTTCTTTTATTTTAAATAAGGGAAATGCTTTTGTGTGTGCAACTTAGGATAATAGATGAGTGGGAAATTTTATTTAATTAAAAGGGGGACATGTTCTTTTAATTAAATATAAACTTAGGATAAAGTGGTCAAACTATAGGATAAAATCAAATAAATATATTTTTGGAGATTTGATCAAGGATAGGCATTAGATAAATTATGCAAAAATTCTAGAAAGAGGGGCTCATAGTCTAGATGACTATTTTTGGATGATTATAGTTCATTGTACTACTAACCGAATAACCACTTCCAAACTCCCAGATTGATGACAAACGAGAACTCAACACTGCTCTTAGCAAAGGTATTATGTTTCTCAAAATTTATACATTCTTCATCAAAAGGGGAAAATTGGATCTTAGGTTCTATTATTTATTTTTTAAATTGGATGGTTTTCTTAGGAATGATAGAGAGCATATATTTCTTCATCTTATCTATATAGAAATCATAGAGCTCTTCCCATCCCCTTTTTAGCATAAATGTTGATGATATTCCTTTAGGGGAGTATCCTAACATTGGTGAAGCATTGGAGAGATTAACAACATGACTATGTTTTTCATTAATGCCAACATACTGAGAAGATTGAGAGAGTAGCAGAAAAAGATTGAGGTTGTATGGATCTAGTATTGAAGACAAGGTCAAGCACAGTTGGGGACATATTCTACAATGTGTTCTAATTTAGTGGTTAAGTGCGCATGTAGATAGTCAAAGACTGGTAAGAGTTATTTATGATTTAAAAAATATAGTTTGTAGATAGAGTTCTTGAGAAGTGGTTTCTAATTATATCTCCTAATAGGGATAGAATCTAGTTAAGTACAATTAGACAAAGATAGAAGACAACCTAATGATGATGTCAATGAGAGCACAAGTCTCGAGGTTGCACATGTGCAAAGTTATGAAGACTATGAGCCAAAAATGTTTTGTAATTATGAAAAAGATGTAATGTATTGTATTATCTTAATGAGGTCCTATTATAATTATAATTGGGAAAGCCTCAAGGCCAATTCAATTAATAATATGAGGATATGGTATAAAGGGAAGTTATTTTCCTTATGATCAAGAAATAGTTGATGGATAAGTGAAGAATATTGTTAAATGCAAGTAAGTAATCAAAGGGATTATTGTGATGCAATTTTGTAGATCTCGTATTGAGATCTGAGGAGTATTTGATGTAGCAATGGCATAGTGGATGAATACAGTAACTATATCTGGCAAAGAGTGCTACTAGAGAGTTGATCAATTTCTATTATTATGAAAGGAATAATATAGAGACCTATTGGATAGTGAGTTTGGTGGTCTTTCCCTTGAAGCTATTTGGATAGTGGGTCCTTTTTCCTTCTACAACTCCTAACTGGGTTGCAATCTCCTCACATGGTTCCAAAGTCTCCTCATAGGGACTGATATATATTGAGTGTATTTCATTGGCTCCTAATAGAATCTATCCTCTTACAAGGAACTTATATATTAGTAAATCATTTTGTAGGTACCATCCCCACTGGGGTTTTTCCTTCGATCAAGGGTTTCTCTAGTTAACATATCTAGCATGATTGTCTACATGTCTATCTTCTTATGGTTACTATTGATATTGATAATATGTTGTATTGATCTGATAATTGATTCACCCCCCTAGTTATCTTGGTGGAATTTACTTTGTAACACCTCCATCTCTGCCAATAGAATAATTTCTAAAGAAATTTAAAGAATGAGGAGTTTTCTTGTTCTTGTGAGATGAGGTCCATCGAAAATTGTCTAAAACTACAAAAGGTGAAGAATCAAATATGTCAAAGATGAACAATCCAAGTCAAAGAATAATTATCCTAATGAAAGATACACTTAAGAAGCCACAAGCTTGAATTTTTAGGTGATAGATCAAATACAAATCATTTTACTTTCGTTAAAATAAATGGCTAGTAAATGTTTATGAAGAAACACCTACATGAATGCCAAATTTGATTTTTTTTCTCTCCAATCTGACCACATATGTCCTTGATGATATTTTGACATAAGGTTAGATATATCTCCTTTATCAGATACTTGCACAACATCCTCAAATAGCAACTTACCACCTGTCCTTTGAGAAAGAAGTCCATGTTGTCTCAGTTGCTCAATATTTTTCTTTTATTTTTAAAAATCTCGAACGGTAATATCATAGAGATTTTTAAAAGAATTAACTACCTTCTAATGGTCCTTCATAGGTTTTTTTCTTAAGATGTTGACCAATGATATTAATTTATTATGAATTTGAGGCATCTCACTCATTTTGTATCACTCAGTAAACTTCTCTAGATTAACTGGTTTGTCAATTTTTTCAAACAAGCTAACAAGTATGGAGTATTCTTCACTATCTTCCTTAATTATTTGTTGGAATAAATGATTCACACTAGCATTTGCTTCTATCTTTTCACAATGACAATATTCATTCTTGCTTATCTTTCTCCACAACATCTTGCCAGTGCCCACTAACTCCCTAACTTGACTTGGAGAAAGAAACAATTTATTGCAAAGCAATAAGCATGGCCATCATATGATATGAGCATTCTAATAATTTGGTGGAACCTCTAACAATTCCACCTACATGTCATTAGCAATATCCTCCTTTAAAAATATCCTAACAATTTCATTCCAAATAAGAGAAAATCTTCCTACTTCAACTTGACTAGACTCAATTTTCTTATATTGAGTACCAAAATAGAATCTAAGTTTCAATTGGTCGATGACATCTCTTAATTTAACTCTTAGATTCCCCTAGGTTTTGAATAAAGGTTCTTCTAGGATACAATTAAATTGAATAGCACTGGAAGAGAATTAGAGTAGTAGCTTAAGATGTTGAATATTCCGAATCTTCCCAAGATGGGAAAAAAACCCACCAAGTCTCCAACTTTATTTGATAGTATTGAGTACCATATTTGTGTGTTTTTAAGAAGGCCAACATAACTAGTTCACGAACTGCAATAATAACAAATCAGTTAGTCTTCCTAAAAAATCATGCCACCTATAAGGGATTACACCAATGTTTTAATACAACCTTTATAGGCTTCACCATAGGTTTAATCTAGAAATAGTAGCCGAAGGAGAATTTCTAATTTGATATGTTTTTAATTTACTAATGGAAGATAAAAGTATAAACATCCTCCCCAAAATAGGCACCATGTTTTCCCTTCCTACCAAGTTTCATTGAGATTTTTGTCTAATTAAGATGGAATTTTTTAGGTCAATAACCTCACAAAACTTCTCTCCAAATATAAATGAATAAAAATAAATAAGAAAGCTATAAATGAATAAAAAAATTAAGAAAGCAACCAATACAAATAATCTCTTGATGTTTATTATGAAATTCAATCACATGAAGGGGATAATAATATTAAAAAGTCTAGGAAACACTAAGAAGAACCTATCACAATCAAGAGAGATAAAGAGATGAAACGACCAAAAAGTGGTTGGCATACATTTTAAAGTGAGGGATGTACATAGCTTCCATGTTTCAAGGACTTTAACAAAAGAATTTTCCATATATAGATTTTCTAACTTAGGTTATTCCAAAAAAATATGGTGTTACTTTGTTGATGCTATTATTGAAATGCTCATCTCATTCTTTAATTATTTTTAGTACTGCATGTTGTCGGTGAGCATTATTTCAATGTTGGGATAAGATGTATATATTTTATTTATAGTCACATAGGTAACTATTTCAACAAATGTAGTTGTAAACAAATGCATTTGAACCTTGCTAGAGTTCAACATCAATAGTTGTAGTTAGATATTTTACAATATGTGAGCACTTTCTATAACATATAATTGTAAGATCTTTGATTTTCAATAGTTTAATAGTGTATCTAGTCTATGCATATTACAATATCCCACAAGAATGTCAATGATAACATATATTGAGGCAATCAACAATTCTATTAAAATTATTTGTTAAAATTTAGTACCTTGCTAATTGAACTAATAACATAATCACTTGAAAATATATGTGCTAAAAAATGTACGATTAATTGCTTAACCAATTATATCTATCAGAATTGTACCATAATAGTCTATAATCTAAATAATAGTTTTATGCCAACAAAAATAGTATTACAACAATATTTAAGTCTTAATTTAACTTCAAACCCAAAATATCCTTCTATTTGTGATGAACATGTCCAATGGATATTAAAATAGTGGGTTATAAATGTTAGATTTAGATTTTGAGTTTTTACTAAGGTTCAACTTAATACCAAATGGAGAAAAACCATACATTGATATTACATATATGTATCCATGCTCATTGCAACTTACAAATCCCTCATAACAAACATTAAGTTTATTGAGGAAATCACACATCAATCTTGATAAGTGCAAAAAGCTTGTGAGCACAATATAGCCTTTGATAGCTAATAGAAGTCATCAGATGTACCAAGGCTCTCAAATTATGGTAGTATTTTCTACATCAAAATTTTTGCATTCATTGCCCTGCATCCTTTGATTTTCAAGAATATTTTTTGATAAAACCTTATCACAATGTGAGGGCTCTTCTGCATTCTTTACATTTATATTTTTAAAACATCATCTTTAATAATATACTACTAGCCTTCTTATCATGTCAATGGTGTCTTCTCAGATGAATGCAACTATCAAGAAACTTTTCACCCAAAAAAATGCCCTAAAAATTATGACCAACTATATCAATGCTGGTGAGATTTCTTATATTTTTTGTGTTCAAATTTCTACTTGATGCCAATTCTAGATGATAGATTGTAATATTTGTTAATCCTTTCATGATAAAATTTGAATTTAAGATCTTTAAAAAGAATGAAAAATATACTAAGAGGAATAGGTAGTTGAAAGATAATTTTTTTGTTTGTTTTAGGTATAATATTCCTCAATCCTAGCTACAACCAATTGGAGACAAATTGGTGGTTTTTTAAAGAATAAGAGGTGACATTGCAAGTATTTTACTTGTCACCATATGCTAAAAATGTGTCACACTTCCATAAACCATTATTCTTGAGAATACCCATGAAAGAGAGCATCTCAAGAGGTGACTTATAGCTCTCTATCTATGACGTGTGAAGGTAGAAGAAGTGAAATGGTGGCTCTCAAATGAGCCAAATCTATGTGACCCTTGTAAGGTGCACCATGAATGAGAGATTCAAAGCGTAGAGGCAATGAGTGCTAATATCAAAAAATCCTCAAATGGGTATGCAATGCAAGAGGAAAGCTAAACTAAATGAGATGCAAGATGAAAGCTAACAAGTATAAAAGATTACAAAACCCCTATTTAGAATAGGTGAGCTATTCTAGAGCACAAAAGGAAATCTAAACTAAAATTCGATAATGCAAGAATGAGAAATCAAATATGAGAGTGTAAATGCAAGATGAATGCTCCAAGTTCTCTAAAGCTCCAAAGCCACCAAGAAAACCTGCAACACAATGTTAGCATGAGAGTCTAAGATTAGAGAATGAGGAGAGAGCCCTCCTATTATAGATAAATATACAATATGATTAAGAGGTAAAAGAGGCATAATCAAGGGAGGAGAATGCATCTTGAGTGATCCATTTGCACAAGCATAACCACCAATTGCAATCAATAATTGACTTTTGAGAGGAAAATAGATATGCCAACTAGAATTTTAAACATAAAAGATTCCTCACACATAGAAAATAGTGCATTCATGTGTATACAAAAATTCCTTTTCCTCTTATTTTTATAATAGGAATAATGATTTCTATGCACACACTTAGGATAAGTGAGAAGTGGGACTTTCTATTTAATTAAAAGGGAACATGTTCTTTTTTAAATAAGAGACTTAGGATAAAGTGGTCCCACCATATATTATAATCAAATAAATAGAAAAATGATGATTTGATCAAGAATAAGAGATAGATAAATTATGAAAAATTTATAGAAAGGGTGCTAATAGTCTAGATGATCATTTTTGGGTGATTACAGTCACAAGATGTATAAATAGTGTTTGTGCTCATATGGCCGAATCATATGCCCAACCTATTAATTATTGGTGCCTTGAGAGTATTGAAAGAGTGAAAAAATTAAACATGCTAAAACTTCATCTCCAGTGTGATGTAGGATGACAAATATCTGTCATTAAGTTTTATAGTTTTGGAGCTCCCCAAGAAGAGTGTCATAATTTCCAGCAAGGGGCTTGCCTTTCTCCAAATTCATTTGTAGCTATAGAGAAGGTTTGTATTTTCATATCTATAAATAATCCCTTGTTACATCTACATCCATATAACATTATAATTTGGAAAGTTGATCCTGTCACATCAAGATATCATCCATTGTTCAACTTATGACAAGATAATACCTATCAAAAAAAAGTATTCCAACATTAGGTTTTTACAAATCCTATTTTCCACTTGTTCCACTTACCTAATCAACTGATCCAAATATTTCATCACCTACCTTAAGGTCACAAAAATAATCAAGGTTTACCTCTCAAATTATTGTGATTGTCATTTCATGACAATTTTCTACACCCTCAAATGCTCACCTATAACTTTTACATTAGATATAATTTAGACAATCACTCCAATCAAACTATGGAGAACTTAGATATTACCAACATATCCAAGATTGAGAAGCATCAAATGATAAAATTCAAGTTTATGCTTCCCGTACTGAGCCTTTGATTTACTGTAATAAAAAACTTAGAAAATTCACTCGTCAACCTATTAGGGCATCAAATTCTTCATCTAAATTAAATTATTTTCACATCAAATAACTTAATTTTAAAGAACCATGAATCCACTTCCAGAATAAATAAGAATAATTTTTTTTCAATGGGTAAAATTAAAGATATAATTAAACCTTTCCAACTATATTTATAATAATGGGTTCATGCCAATTTTTAGAAAATCTATTGTATCCCACGACACAACTCATGACTGCACCTCTAAATAATTTCAGAAGAGAGATCATTCATCATACTACACTCCTAACTAGGGTTTTAAGATTATATTGAACCATTTCCATCATCAAAAGTACTCAATAACAACATGAATACATGACTAATCAAAATTGGATTTAACAAGAGTTGCTTTCAAAGTACAAAACTATTCATTTAATCATGCACAAACTAGGGTGGTAGTTAGAGGTATGGTTGGCTAACCATTTCAACTCTTCCTTAAAATTGGCATAGACCTCACATTCAACTATTATTGTCATTTATAACATCTTGGAACAATTCCTAACTACTTAACCAACTTTACAAGCCAATCACCTACCTTTTACATGTTTTTGCAAATTTAACAACTTTTGAAAAGTTGCAATTTACAACTTTTATGCAATTTTGCATTTTAGCACAATATGGCTTAAAATTATTTATGAACCTTCCTAATAGATTTGAATAGACTCCTAATAACCACTTACAATTCTTTTACCCTTTCATGGATAAATTTGGAACAATTTGACCTTGTAGACCAATCAAGACTTATAAGCAGAACTTTTACAACTTCTATAATTTATCTTGTATAGCCTTACATTTGGATTCAACTGGACTCAAAACTTAATAAATTGACCTTATGAATAAAAACATACATTATTTATTCATAATAGAACCATTTTACGTCCTGGTACACTTGCGCCTACACCATAGGATAATTTTGATTTGTTTTTCTTTTTTTATCAAATTTATTGAATTTGGAATTTTCACAAAGAATGTCTACAAATTAGATTGAAGTATGGATTGATTAAGTTTGTTTGTAGAGCATGTCGTTTGAGCTTCATAGGAAATGTTGATTTTGGATGGCTTGAATTTCCTCATTGTCATATTTGTATGTTTTATTATTCTTCCAAGACATGTCTGCTTCATTTGTTACTTCTCATATCTTCATGTTATTCCTTTTTGAATTTTACTTTTTGAACAAGAAGTTTTGTTAGACTATTGAAATCTGAGTAGATTTTGGCATTGTAGGGATTATGTAGCATTCAAATTCTTACCATTAAAGTCATGTTTCCTTTTCTTGATTTCTTTTTGAAACCTTTTCATTACTTATATTCATGGTTGAACATTATTTTAGGTTCTTTTGGATAGGATAATGGCCGTGCTTGGTCCCTATTTCTAATGGCTATTTGTGTAGCTTAAAGTTTCATAGAAGAGTTCTTTAAATTTCCATGTTTTTTCTAAAGTAATGGTTAGGATGTTCTATTTAAAATATCATATTTTAAATAAATAGTTAAGATATTTGTTATATTCTTACAAGTAGTCAAATTCAAATCCATATTGTTTGTTTTGAGACTAGATTCTATATCTTTATGGTTTGTATTAGGTTGATTATGAGCATTGCATGCATAAAATTTGTATTAACCATTTGATTGTATGAGTATCAAGAAATTTCTGTGATTATCTTCACTTTCTAGTGGGAAACTAGTTCATCTCCCCATTATCCCCAACTTTATGCAATTTTTTAAAATTTTGATGTTTTACTTTTTTATGTCAATCACTGCTAATTATAGCATGAAAATATTAGAATATCTGATTTGATGTTTTATCTTAGTTGTCAATTATTTTGTATGGATTTCATTGTGGGTCATTTTACAATATATATATATATATATATATATATATATATATATATATATATATATATATATATATATATATATATATATATTGTCAATTACTACTAACTGTAGTTTGAAAATATTGAAATATTTCATTTGATATCTTGTCTTGGCTGTTAATTATTTTGTAGGGCTTGCACTTTTGGTCATTTTACTGATGATTTTAATCACCTAAAAATGGTCATCTAGACTATTAGCCCCCTTCTCAGCATTTTGGCTAAATTAATTTAATCTTTTACCTAGACCAAATTGCTAATAATCAAATTATTTGATTATAACCTATAGTTTGACTATGCTATCCTAAGTTCATTATTTGATTAAAAGAACATGTCCCCTTTTAATTAAATAAAAGACCCCATTCTTCTAACCCACTTAAAGTGCACACATAAAGTCATTTTTCTATTTTGCAATTAAAAGAAAAAGCTTTGTGACTTTTGTCTTATATGACAAGTCAACTTATATTCTATTGGTTGACTTGTGTGTGCACATGGATCACTCCTCTTTTCAAATTCCACTGTTGATCATCCACCATCTTCATCTTGATCTCTACCATCCATATGACTTTAAAAGGGAGAGAGCTTTCACCCTCAAAAGATCCATCCATCATTTGAATATTGTTATGCTGTAGGTTTTCTAACAAGTTTCTTTGGAGCTTTGTGGAGAACTTCTCTTTCTTGTCTACATTCTCTCATCCATGGCATTCTAGCTTAGCTTAGCTTTCATTTTTACATGTAGCTTAAATAATATAGTCTAATAGTTGGATTGTAACACTCTCATCCATGCTTAGAATAGCTGCACTTTGCATATTCATTCTAGTGTAGTCTTCATATTCACATTTGTATCCTTGAGGGATTCATTGTAGACACTTGCATTCTTGCTCTTGTCTCAAAGAACCTCCTGTTTCATGGTTTACTAGCAAGAAGCTTATCTCTAAGGCTTGGATGAGAGCCTTCAAACTTGAAACAATACCTTTTTGCACTCCATGGGTAGGGAGCTCTAAGCCAGCATCCAAGCATTCCAACTCATGGAATCGTTTGGATAGAATGGTTTAGAGCGTGACACATTTCTAGTGTACATTTTTGACGTCCACCGTGGGGCATGAATCAAGTTTCTAGCTCCATTTGCTTTTATTTTTCATCTCTGATTTTTTACATTAGCATATTGGATCTAATCAAGTGCTTTTGTAGAATTATCACTTTGGTTTTAAGGACAACCTATAAGTAGATTGGTTTGAAGGCCAAAAATCTAGTTGGTTTAAAGATTTGATCATATCTTTTAAACCGCTTGGATTTTGGTTCTGAAATTTTTTCTATAGATTGGGTATCTATCCAAAATGTCTCAGTCCAATTTTTAGAATATTTTGACATGATTTTCAGAAGTTATGATATTTTATTTTATTTTCATAAAAAGTCATTTTTGGTAGTACATTAGCATCTTTTTAAGAAAAACTTACATTTATAGAAATTTCTTTCAATTCTAGTGGGGGTTCTTTCTTTGTGTTTTGAATTTTGAGGTCATATTAAAGATCAAAAATTTGATTTGATAAATTTGGTCTGTTTTGACAAAATGGGTGTCTAGGGCACAAATGAGGATATTTTTTTAAATTTATTGCATTTTTGGAATTCTCTCTAGTTTTTAGTAGGGGTCTATTCTTTGAATTTCTCTTTTTGGATCCGAAATCATAGCAAACAAGTCCAATCTTGTTGACTAGGTCAAAATCAAAGAGTAAAAATGAGAGTATTTGTGATTAACTTGCAATTTCTTTGCATGCACTTGGTTGGAAGATAAATTGTCTTTTGGAAACTAACCATTTTTTATTGCAAATTTTTATGTTATTTCACACTAAATTTTGGTTCTAACAAGTTGTGATTTCAGGTTGCCATCCTTGTGAAAAAATTGAAACATTGCATAAAAAGAACGCATGTCAAAGCTTCAAATGCGTAAGGGCTACTAACATTGTTTGCAGGGCTGCCCAAGGCATAAAAACTCAAACTTTCTTGCTTTTTTGTTTTCATGTGCGGCATTGACTAATTGTCCATTTTTCATAGGCACATAAAACTTGTGATTGGAGTCTTTTGGTAATAGGAGAGTATGGTCTTCACCCTTGTGGTGAATCAGAAATCTTGACTTGCCATTTGGTTTCAAAAGCAAGGGGTAACTGAATCTTCCTATTGTGTTTGGGAGAAAACGATTGGAATATGAGAGTATGCTCTTCACCCTTGTGGTGAATCAAAAATCTTGACTTCTAAAAGTTGATCCACTCTTTGTGTAGTTAGAATCTTTTACAGGGCCTGCTCTCAAACAACCTGAGAGGAATGACCCAAGTGGGGACAAACATATTACCAAACTCTTCCAACCCACTATAAACTCAAGGCTATCAAGGACACAAAACTTTGGTAGACATAGTGTTTTTCTTTGCCTAGTGTGATCACTTATGGGATTTTGACCATAGGGAGATCACTAGGCAATAATGCTTAAGGTACTCTTGTGGTTGCGAGATCGATTACTCATCGCAAGGTGAGGTGTTCCGTAATTGGGAGCAAGAGGAACACTATGAAGGGAAGCCCTATCTAAACACCTTAAGTTAGTAACTACCCTTTTTAGCTGCTCAACTTCTTGGTGCAAGGATTGATCCTAGTGGACTACCCGGATCACCCCAAGATTTACACTCACCATATGTGTTCCCTTGGTTATGCTTATGGAATTTCCATGACAAAGAGAATATCTCTTGTGGGCAACCACTTGGTGTGAGGTGAAGGAGCATCAAGCGTGGGCCAAGTTGTTGAGTAATGAATCATGTCCTTTAGGTAGATATTGCTTGATGTGTTCTCGAATGTGCTAAACCTGTGGAAATCTTTGGAACATACACATGATGATAGTTATACGGATTTCTTTTAAGACCTCACATATGCTTGTATCATGCAAGGTTGCTTTGTCTCTTGCTTGATTGTTTGAAGAATACTCCATGTGTCACTATCTTGCTTGGAAATAAATTGCTTTTGAACATCAAACTTGATATGCTATCAACTATTGTCAAACTTTGTCAACCAAGTCAAAACATCAAATACAAACATTTTCTTGTGTTGCTTACTAAGGGGAGTCTCATCATTTGATTTTTATTTTTTATGTCTCTAGTTCTTGAACATGCTTAAAGTAACTCTTTGGTCTTGGTGCTCTTGGTCTTTCTATCTTCATGGTCTATGTCCACTTGCTAGTTATATTTTTGCTGAAATGGTTGCCTTGATTTCTTGACTACACTCTTGGATTGGAGAGTTGTTCACTTGTCACCTTGCTTGCTCTATCTACTTGGCTATTGGCTTCTTGCCTAGCTCTTGACTTGAGTCACTAGGTGTCATAAGTAACTTGGATACTTTCTTGACAAGTCACTTTACTCTATCTTTACTATATTGGGAAGTGAATAATATACCTCTCTAGTTTGGACATCAAGTTATCTTGTGTCACCTTATTAGATTCCTCTAATGTCCTTCATGCTTGATTATCTATCTACCACTATGGAATTCAAAGCTTGTGCTAGCAAACCTCAACCAAATCTAGATGATCATGATATCCTCCATGTCACTAAAGAGTTTCAAGATTTATATGCACAACACAAAGAACTAGAAGAGACAAATGATCTTTCTTATCTTCATCTCTCTAAGCGCATGATGAAAATGAAGTCTAAACTTGAGAAAAGGTTGGAGGAGAAGAATGCATCATTACATGAATCTTCCTTAAGGTATTTACATGCATGTGAGTCACCTTCTTTGAGGTCATCCTCTTCTTCTAGGTCTACATGCTCTACTTCAAGACATCAAATGTCTTCATCTTCTAGATCTAAAGACCTCTTTAGAGAACAAGCAAGTGATACCTCCTTTGAGCCTATGCTAAAATTTCATGATGGACCTATCTTTGACCAAGATAATGATGAAGATATGGATGCATACCATTCATTTGAGAAACAACAAAAGGACTCTAGACATACTTCTAATAGAACTTTTTCTCCCTTGGAAGATTCTTATGATGACACTTTGCAAAAACTTCTTGGCAATAAGATCATCATGTTGCCTAAGTCTATCTCCTATGAAAATTCATTCTTGGATACCTATTGTGCCTATCATTGATCTAATGACCATGCTACTTCAGATTGCATTGAGCTAAAACATAAAATCCAAGATCTTATTGATAATGGAATTATTGATACCTCTAATGATTCATGCGATGAGGATACTTTTCATGAGCAAGATTACATTAATGAACCTATGTCTAGTAGTAGCTCTATTACATCTTCCACTTCTTCCAACACTCGTGCATCTCCCAACACTTCAAATCTTTCCAACATGCCTCCATCAAATAAAGAACCTAATGCTTTCCACATAGACTAAATGCATCCTCAAGGGCTACCTCTAAAAGAAACTCAAGCTAACCTTCACTTGGCTGCAAACTTTTTCCATGCTACTAATCCTAAACATCCTCAACCTTCATGCACTACTATGCCTAATCCAAGCACTATTCCATTCACTCTTCATTCTCCCTTGTCCTTAGACGTGGCTCCATGTCAAGAGGACTCTCAAAAAGAAAAAGCTATAAATGTCAAGAAAGATCAAGATCAAGCACCCGTTCATCTCTTTCAAGATTTTTCCCCTCCATATCCTATATCTTGTCCACCTCCTAAGTATGATGAAGATAGCACTTCCATTATCTCCCTTGAGCTTACTAAAAATTATGAGAAAATTTCTCTTCCTATGCTATCCAAAGCTACTTGTCAAGATCAAAGGATCCCCTCATGTTCTACTTCTCCACATCCACTTCAAAATTGTGCTCAAGATTCAAGTGCTTCTATTAAAAATGTTGTTCCTATCAAAGCTACTCATGAGTTTGTTGATGGCTTTTACCATGTTGCTCACTCTAAAGATGTTGATATCCCTTCTCACTATCCATTTGCATATCCTAATTCTATCCTTGGTCCTCATCCATTAGAGCTAAAGCCTTCAAACCTTCCATCCATATTGGGGCCTTACGTTCCTTCATCTCCTACACTTTCCACTTCTAGCTCTCCCATCATACCTCAAGATCAACAAAGACACTCATCCTTGATGAATTTTCACCCAGCTATCCATCTAAACCAGTCATATCAACTTTATTCATCCACAAATTCCAAGTCCTTTGGAAGTGAGAATAAACATAAGAATCCATTGAAAAATAAAGATCACTATGTCCCATATAATCAACATGTGAATGCTAAGAAGGAGAATTCACAAAAGAGACTGCAAAGGTCAACTATTAAGAGAGCTAAATCAAAGCAAATATGGGTTCCTAAACCCATTATTGAAGAAATGTGTTTTGAAGTATCAAAAGGAAAATCTAAAGCTATATGGATTCCCAAGTCTCTTTTAAAAGAATTGAATATTGAAAATACTTCAAAGTTGACATTCAAGCTTCCAAAGGCTTCCATTCCATCTTCTTCCAAAAATATTCCTAAAAATTTTCCAAAGCCTTCCACTCCACTTTTGTCCAAATCTCTTCTACCACCTCATACATCTAAATCTCAATCTATTTCATTCATGATTCCTCCATTGTTCCAATACCCTTCAAGGTGTGTGTTAATGTTGATCTTGTACAATATTTTAGCTACCCTCATGAAATCTTCTAAAGCTTACACTAACTTTCTATACATGAACTATTATCCTCCATATACTCTTCCTACTACCATTTCTCTTTCATCACCCTATCAACATCTTTGAGCATACCTTTCTATGGTCTTGGCTTATCATGACTTATCTTTTCTATAGGAGCATTATCTACATTCAAACAGCTTCATCTCTTTTTAAAAATTCAAAAAAAGAAAAGAAGAAAAAATAGAAAAAATGAAAAAAATGAAAATGTTCCTTAGTGAAAACCACATCTTGTGGCACCTTGGTAGCAAAAGTAAAGAGAAATAAATTTATCCTATGGTGAAAACTACTTCTTGTGGCACCTTAGATAAGTACCATGATGAAAACCTGGCAAACATACATCATGCGTAATTCATCCATCATCCATCTATCCCTTCTTCTCTCTTTGATCTTGACAATGTTGAACTATCTTTGCATATTGGCTATCTTATCCACTAGATTTTCTATTGTGCTCTCCCATTCACTCATAGCCTCTATCTTGAGCTTTATTCTTATTGCTCTATCCCATTGCTATACTATCTAGTTGACCCCTTGGTCTTGATCATAATAAATGAAACATGGTTCTCATAGGTCTCTTGACATGGCTACTCTTTTGGACTACACACTTCATGCTAGCTCACTTGTTGGCTTCATTGCTTATCCTACATGCTATCTTTCTCATTACTTCCATTGCTTATCCAAAATATGCTTCATATGACTATTTCACCTCTTTTCCTAGCTTGGGTACTCTCGAGGAGTCAGTCCTTGAGGATCACTTTCACTTGCTTCATACTCTTTTTTCATCCATCTTTGCTTACTCATTGCTCCATCATATCCTATACCTTGCTAGACGTTGGGAGAAAATGATGTGATCTTGCTTGAGAACTAGTGATATCTAAAACCTTCTAAAAAAATCCAAAAAATCATATATGATGCTGAAAAAATCCTAAAAATAAAAAAATGTCCTAAAAAAAAGATCATCTTAGTGAAAACCTAGCAATAGGTGCTTTGATGTATCACCAAAAAAATCAAAAATTAAAAAAATACAAAAAAAATGAAAAAAGTCCTAAAAAAAAATTTGTCAAGTGGTGAAAACCTGGAAACAGGTGCTACTTGAAACCCTTGCAGCTATGTCTATCAGTCTCAATCACCCATTTCACTACACATTTCCTAGCTTGGAATTGTTTCTTGTCCTTGTCTTGGGGGCAAAACTGCTTAGCCCATTGAGGTATTCTTGTGCATTAGGGTTTCTTTGACAACTCACAAAATAGTGTTTCTCACACATGACTTACACACATGCACTTTAACACTTAAACAACTGAGTTATGCTGACCTTTATCTACTTTGTGTGCTGTCTATGATGATTTTTTTGCCATGTGTTCCCTCCTTAATAGTCTTTCGAGGATGTCATTGACTAGAAGACTGGGGGCATGGGGCATGTTTTCTTGATTTCTACTTGTGGGTATACTTTGTTTGTCTATAGTGTTGTAAGCATTCGTGCTTGTCCTATTCAACACTTTGACTTATAAATGTATCATCCTTGACTATTTTGAAAGACCACACTTGGGGTTTATCCTAGCGCTTATGCCTTGATATAGGTGTAATCTTGCTAAATTAAACTTAGAGAATCTAATCGTGTAGTTATCTTGACTTACATGTCTCTGATGCTTAGATTGGATTTCCACATACCTATCTGATATCGATCATATTCATATCCTCATAGTTATACTAGTGATGGTTTTATGATCTCATGATGTCCCTAATAAATGCTCAATGATGAAATTAAGATTCTAAATGTTATGCACTTCTTGCTGGTAAACCACTTTTCATATTAGCTTGCATTTTAGGTTCATTTTCTAGCTTAGTCTTGCATTTTTGCATATGGGGAGAGCTCTCTCTTCATCTTTTTGTGGACATATCAGCTAACTCCTTTCATATATTTCTTTACTTTCTTCTTGTTCATGTCTTTTCACCTTCTGAATCTTTCACTTCATCTCTTTTCTATCTTATCATCACATTATATAAATTTTTGACCTCTTAAATAATTTCAATGTCCTAGATTCATTTTTAGGATCGAAATCCAAATTCAAGTTCATCTTGATGGTCAAAATTGTCTTTTAAAATTCTACTTTCTTTTGAGTAGTTAGCTGACCTTTTGAGGTCTAATCTCTAAATCATCACTAGGGCATCTTCATTTCTTCATGTCTTCATCATTTCCATACTTCATATCTACTTCAATTCACTATTTTATGTCTAAAATCACCTTTTACTCATTTTGACCTAATTTTTATGCTATATCCTTCAAGGTCAACTCTAGTCAAACTGGGGCATTTTATCAATTTTTTATAGTCATTCTTGGGTTCTAATCATATATCTGTCATCTTGGACATTGCTATATTCTAATTTTCTCATGTCTAGCTAGTTTTTGCATCCCCTTACCTCATTTCAATTTCGATCTTGAGGGGGTAAAAATACTTTATCACTGATTGCTATAGCTATCTATTTCTTAGGAGCATTTGTTTGATCTTCTCACTTGCTATCACTCTATCCGCTTTTCTAGGTGTTAGCATTATTCTTGAATTCTAACATTGTTCTCTTCCTAATGTTCAGTACTACTGCTATCAGGTTGTGCATTCATGACTTGCTATCTATTTCTGCATTTAATTCTTTGGAATCAGATATCTATATCTATCATCGCCTACTTGACTTTGATTTTCTTTGACATAATGTGTTCCCAGATCGATCATGCATTAGTCAAAGAGGGGAAAATGTAATCACCTAAAAATGGTCATCTAGACTATTAGCCCCCTTCTCAGCATTTTGGCTAAATTAATTTAATCATTTACCTAGACCAAATTGCTAATAATCAATTTATTTGATTATAAGCTATAGTTTGACTATGCTATCCTAAGTTCATTATTTGATTAAAAGAACATGTCCCCTTTTAATTAAATAAAAGACCCCATTCTTCTAACCCACTTAAAGTGCACACATAAAGTCATTTTTCTATTTTGCAATTAAAAGAAAAGGCTTTGTGACTTTTGTCTTATATGACAAGTCAACTTATATTCTATTGGTTGACTTGTGTGTGCACATGGATCACTCTTCTTTTCAAATTCCACCGTTGATCATCCACCATCTTCATCTTGATCTCTACCATTCGTACGAATTTAAAAGGGAGAGAGCTTTCCCCCTCAAAGGATCCATCCATCATTTGAATATTGTTATGCTGCATGTTTCCTAACAGGTTTCTTTGGAGCTTTGTGGAAAACTTGTCTTTCTTGTCTACATTCTCTCATCCATGGAATTCTAGCTTAGCTTAGCTTTCATTTTTACATGTAGCTTAAATAATATAGTCTAATAGTTGGATTGTAACACTCTCATCCATGCTTAGAATAGCTACACTTTGCATATTCATTCTAGTGTAGTCTTCATATTTGCATTTGTATCCTTGGGGGATTCATTGTAGACACTTGCATTCTTGCTCTTGTCTCAAAGAACCTCCCATTGCATGGTTTACTAGCAAGAAGCTTATCTCTAAGGCTCAGATGAGAGCCTTCAAACTTGAAACAATACCTTCTTGCACTCCGTGGATAGGGAGCTCTAAGCCGACATCCAAGCATTCCAACTCATGGAATTGTTTGGATAAAATGTTTTAGAGCATAACACATTTCTAGTGTACAATGATAAATATGAATTAGATTGCTTTGATATTCTTTGGGATATTTGACTAGTTTTGCACTAATTTCTAGTTTAGTGTAGTTCTGTTTATGTATTTTTCCCTCTGCAATAACACTAGATATGTTAACTAGGGAAACTCTTGATCAAATAGAAAACCTCAGTGGGGATGGTACCCAAAAAATGATGTACTAATATAAATATTCCTTGTAAGAGGATTGATTGTGTTAGCATCCAATGAAATACATTTAATACATATTAGTTTTTGTTAGGAGACTTTCAATCCCTGTGACAAGATTCCAACCCTGTTAGGAGTTGTAGAAGGTAGATGGACCCATTGTCCAAATAACTTTAGAGGAAAGACCACTGAACTCACTATCCAACTAGCCTCTATATTATTCCTTTTAGAAGAATAGAAATGCAACTAATCTTAGCAAATAAAACTCTTTCTCTATCCTCTTATTGTGCCAATACCACATATATCTCAATACTAGATCTCCACCTTCACATCACAACGATCCCTTTGATCACTTACTCAGATTTATCAATCTCCATGAATGTAATACAATTAATTTACATCCACACACTTCTACTTCATTACAAGGAAAATAACTCTCCTTTATACCATGTCCTCAAAATAATTCATTGAATCGGCCTTGAGGCTTTCCTAATTAATTACAATAGGACCTCATTGAGATAATACAATTCATTACATCTTTTCATAGTTACAAAACATTGTTGGCTCATAGCCTTCCAAACTTCTTACATCTGTAACCTTGGACTTTGTGCATTTGCTGACATCATCATTATGATGTCTTCTATCTCTATCCAACTTTTCTCATCTAGATTTTATCCTTGTTAGGAGATATAATTTGAACACTAAAACCACTTCTCATGTGCTCTATCTACAAATTGTCTTATGTAAACCATGAATAACTCTCACATGTCTACAATTTTCTACATGCACACTTATCCATGTCATCAGGTCACATTGTAGAACATCTCCTCAACTGCACTTGAGCTCATCTTTGATGTAACTAGATTGCTTCTTGGCCCTCTCCTTCACTAAGGCCTTACCTAAGCTTATCTTAGCTTACTAGGGTTCCCCTTATGTCATCCTAATCTCAATAGGATTTCTATATTATCCTCCACATTTCACTATCCAACTACGCCAATGTTTTTACAACTTGGATCCATCATGGAAACATTTGAACTAGTTCTCCAAACTCTCAATTTCAACAAACTTGGTCATTATACCTTCAACTTGGAGTGAGGGATTTTATATTTCCCCTATTCTTGTGGTCTCAAAATCCATATGTTTTACTTTCAATTCCTTCAAATTTGGCAAAACTGTTCTAATTAGGCCTAGATGAATTTGGCCTCCAAACTTGGTTTTTGGACTATAACTCCAAACTTCCCTTAACAAGGTGGAAAAATAATTACCAATATGAATACCCTTTTGGATGTAATTCAAGATTTCATATGTCTTTTGTTCTCAACTTGTCTATACAAAAATTTATTAAATTTATGCCTATAATCAAGGGTTTCAAGAATTTCATGTTAGCACCACCTAGGGTCTGATGAAACACTTAGCAAATCTTATCTCAAAAAATTCTCCTCTTACACATTACTTCCTCATACATCCCTCCTCTTTCTTCAGCACCTATATTGAACCTTCTAGCATATTCAATCTACCAAAAACAACTTGCAAGCACTGTGATCGCCTAGTCATGTGTCAAAAGCTTGCCTAGGGCATCATGTGTTAAAAGATTGCCTATGACATCACTAAGGAAATACAAAACAAGCTTGTCCAAACTTCTCCTTTGCTATGTACACTATACAAGGACTCCACTTACACATCTCTCAAGACCATGATGATTCCATGATGAGGGTTCATGGTGGAGCCATATTTCACAAAACTATCCAAATAGGAACAACAAAATGTCTATTTACAAATAATTTTTAAACTATAAACAAATGAAATCCTATAAAATTACAATAAAAAAAAAATTCATGGTAAGAACATTAAAGAAAAGGATAAAATACAAACACTAATCCTTCAATCCATTAAAGAATTCATGCAATCAAAAAAACACAAAGCTGTCAATTGTGGGACAACAGTTCGTGGCTTTCAATTTTCAAAATCCAATTATTACAACATCCAACCCTTGGAATGGGTCTCCTATGTGGTCTCATAGGTTTTCTCAAAGGTTTTAGATAGTTATCATAAAAATCAACTCCTTTTCTATGACATGTAACATTCTTGTCAAATTATTGTCATGCAACTTTTTAAAGTTGCTAACAACATTTTGCATTTTCTAGAAACTTTGACATTTATCACTTGGAAACTTCCAAATTGGTCTACTATGATCTCTTTATGATATCTAAGCATGATTTATCCTTTAGAGAATCAAATCACATGATTAAGACCACCTTGACCTAATTGACAACTTTTGCAACAAATTGACATCTTTCCCAACATTGTACCAAATGACAACATATGACCTCCAACCTATGCAAAAAGATGTAAAAATACCATAGAGGACATAGTAAGCTCAAATCCAAACTTTCTCCAAATTTCTGGAGCATAAGACACATAACACTAATCTTGCTTCCTAAAGAACTAAACACAAGGTAAGAAAAAATGTCTAGAATGGATTTAGCCTAGTCAAATCCATCTAGGAGAATCTCACATGACCTTCTAAGGTCTAAACACACCCAACTAACTTTGCTAGGGTTAGTAGAAGCCAAAAACCAAAAATGTGGAACTAGGACTAGCAGTTAGCCTAGGTGGTTCTGCACCATGCACTCCCAAACACAAAGAGTTCAATCCATCTTTGGATTGAGTAGACTAGAGTCTGTTCCCAGCTTCTTGAAGTCTGCTTCCTTGATCCCAGTAGCCTCTACATCATCTTTTCCATGCCACTTGACAAGATGTTCCCAATAAGTCTTTGTCCTAGTTTGCTTGTAAACTCTTGAGTCAAGTACCTTTTCAACTGTCTTAGGTGGTGGAGGAGTTAAGTTTAGGTCTTTTACATCTTGAATGACTTCCTTAAGTATTTTATCAACATCTAGACTAGGGCATTTGTACCTAGCTAGATCAACAACATTGAAAATTGGTGATAACTCAATATCTTTAGGAAGCTCCACCTTGTAGGCATTATTTCCATACTTGGCTAGTATTTTGCAAGGTCCCAACCTTCTCATTTGAAGCTTATGAGGGACTCCCTTCAACAACCATTCCTTTTGTAGATGAACCATCACAAGATCCTTAACTTTGAATTGTACATCTCTTTTACTATCATCTATCGTATGCTTGAGTTTCATAGCATTGTTAGTTAGGGTCTTCCTTACTATTTCATGGAGTGGGAAAAGTCCTAGTATTTCCACTTCCTTTTGAACCATCTTTCAACTCCCTTAGTTCAAACACTCCTCTAGAATGCAACCCATAAATGACTTCAAATGGACTTTTACCATTTGACCTATTGACTATATCATTGTATGCATATTCAACTTGCCTAATAAGTTGATCCCAAACCTATCCATATTCATTTATAAGAAACCTTAGAAAGTTGCCAATAATTCTATTTATTACCTCAGTTTGACCATCTGTTTGGGGGTGATAGGCATATCCAAATTAAAAATTTATGCCTAGTTTGTGCCACAAGGTTTTCTAGAAATGGCTCACAAACTTTGTGTCCCTGTCTAAAACAATACTTAAAGGTAAGCCATGGATTATTACCACCTCCTTAAATAAAAAATGTGCAATTTGGTAAGCATCATGGATTGTTTTACAAGGGATAAAATGTGCCATTTTACTAAATCTGTCCACTACAACATAAATACTGTCAAATCCTTGCTTGGTGCTTAATAACCCTACTACAAAGTCCATACTTGAACACTCCCATGGCTTGCTAAGAATTGGAAATGGTTGATCAAATCCTAGATTGGAAGATGTGCCTTTTTCTTTTTGACACACCACACACCACACAACATTCAACATATTTTTTGATATCACTGATCATTTAAGGCCAAAAGTAGGATCTAGTGACTAACTCTTTAGTATTATTGACTCCAAAATTACCACTAAGTGCCCCATTGTGTTTTTCTTGAATCAAATTTTCCCTCATTTATCCCCTAGGAACACATAGTTGACTCCCCTAAAACAATGATTCATTTTACAAAGTGTAATAAAAAAATTAACCATGGAAACTATTCTTGTACTCCTTACATACCTTGTAAATGTATGCAAAATCTTCATCATCAACATATATGTCCTTGAAGCTATCGATACCAATGCTTTGTAACTAAACCTTTTGTACTATGAGAATTCTCCTACTCAGGGCATTAGGTACCTTGTTCTCCACTCCTTTCTTATGCTTGATGTTAAAAGTGTAAGCTTGTACGTATTCTACCCACTTTATATGTTTTCTATTGAGCTTATCGTAGGAGTTAAGGAAATTGAGGGCTTGATTATCTAAATATACCACAAACTCATTTGGAAGCAAATAATGCGTCAACTTTCTTAAATCTTGGACTAGAGCATATAACTCTAAGTCATAGGAAGAGTAGTCACCACAAGGTAAACTTTAAGAAACCCCCCTCTAGAAAAGGATATAAATTATTGGTGAATCTTTCATTATTTCAAAAAACCAAATTATTTTTATCAACAAATCTCTCAATTTTTTTATTTTAAATATTATTTACATTGGTGATTATTTTGGAATCATTATTTTTGAGTAGAAAATATTAGCAAATCTCAATAGTAGTAGGAAGTTTGCTAATCATCATGGAATAGTACAAATCAAAATTGAACATGTTTTATCTCATGAAAATTATGAGGATAATTAAATTATATTTTAAATCAATAGTGAAAACTAAATATTGGTAATATATCCCTAAAGTAACTAATAATTATGAAATTATTGGTGAATTAATTTTAATTTCTTTGATAATATATAATATTTACATGAATCAAATCTAATCATGTATTGAATATTGTGGCGAATCTTTGAGTTTAAATTTTTTTAATAAAATAAATTATTGAGTGGTTTTAAATATTTTAGAACTAAATTTAATAAAAATGTGGTGATTTAGGTTGCATTAAATTGTAAATTATTAGCCAAATTACTAGCAACAAAATTATAAAATTTACAAAATTACAAATATTCACCACTAAAAAACACCCTAAAGAGTACTTCCTCTTTGCAACAATGAGATTCTCACTATTAAAAGCCATTGGAATCCCTTCTTATCTTAGGACTTCCCCAATAGCCACATTGCTAGCATCACACTCCATTGTGAAGAGTTTGTCAAAACTAGGTAGAACGAGAATGGGTTGAGTAGCTATCCTCTTCTTGAGTGTTTCAAACCCATTATTTTCCTGGGGAGTCTAATGGAACTTTGTCTTCATCCCACATTTGATAGTGTCTAACATAGGAGTACAAATAGCACTAAAATGTTTTATAATCTTCCTATAATATCAGGCCAAACCATGAAAACTTCTCGCCTTTGTTGCAACCTTGGGGGTAGGAAAATTTAGGATGGCACCCACTTTTATTTGGTCCATCTTGAGGTTCCCTTGAGACAAAATAAACCCAAGATAAACTAGATCCTACTTCATGAAGTTACACTTCTCCAAATTTATCATTATCTTTTCCTCATGTAATTTCTAGAAATTAATTTGTAAATGTTTAATATGTTCCTCCTTAGTTTTTTAGAAAATCAATTTAGACAACAACAAACTTACCAATGTAGTCTTTCAATACGTCATTCATAAGCCTCATGAAAATGGAGGGAGCATTTGATAACCCAAATGACATTACAAGAAATTCATACAAACCTTCTATGGTCTTGAAGACTATTTTCAATTCATCCCCTTCCCTTATCCTAATTTGGTGATAGTCACTTTTGAGATCTATCTTGGTAAATTTCCTTGCTTCGCCTAAATAGTTCATTAGGTTGTGATATTGTTGTTAGGATTTAACTATGTGATTTTGAGTCAAAATCATTGACCTATGTTTCATGAGTAGTGATTCAACATGAATCCATCTCTCATGAGAATAAATGGAATGCTTAGCACTCATTGGATCTAGGTGATGCTCATAGGGGTGAAGCACCAGGACTTCCCAAGTGGTCACCCATCCCAGTACTACTCTAGCCTGAGCGTGCTTAACTATGAAGTTTCCTCCATGTTTAAACCCAAAGCTTGCAACCCCATTTGAAAAACATTCACCAAGTGTTGTGCCTTATGAGCCATTCATTAGAAAACCCCTTAAGCTCATCAATTGATAAGTAAAGAGATAATTTCCATAGCAAGTCAAAATGTGATATTGCTATCAAGATTTAATTATGTAATTTTGAGTAAAACTCATTGACCCATGTTTCATGAGTAGTGATTAAACATGAATCCATCTCTCATGAGAATAAATAGAACACTTAGAACTCATTAGATCTAGGTGATGCTTATAGGGGTGAAGCACCAGAACTTTCTGAGAGGTCACCCATCCCAGTACTACTCTAGCCTGAGCACGCTTAACTATAGAGTTTCCTCCATGGTTAAACCCAAAGCTTGCAACCATATTTGAAAAAACTTCACTGAGTGTTGTGCCTTATGAACCATTCATTAGAAAGCCCCTTAAGCTGATCAATTGATAAGTAGGAGATAATTTCCATAGAAAGTCAAATTATGATATTGCTATTAGGATTTAACTATGTGATTCACTACTCATGAAACATGGGTCAATGAGTTTGACTCAAAATCACATAGTTAAATCCTGATAGCAATATCAAAATTTGACTTGCTATGGAAATTATTTCCTACTTATCAGTCCATTAGGTCTTCAATCCTAGGTATTGGGAACCTATACCTAATGGTGATCCTATTAATGGCTCTTGAATTAGTACAAATTCTCCAAGTTCTCCCCTTTTTGGTGTGCTAAAATAGTAGACATAGAAAAAGGGATTATACTTTTCTTGATTAGGACTTAGTCTAAGATTTCTTGTATTTGCTTGATAATTTCCTCATTTTGTTGAGGGGTCATTTTATAGGCAGCTTTGTTGGGAATGGAGGCTCTTGGAATAAAGTCAATTTGATGGCTGATAGGTTTCTTGGGAGGTAGGATAGTAGGTTTTCCATCAATAAAAATGTCCTTGTGCTCATCAAGGATTTCTTGCACTTCCTTAGGTAGCTTTTTTTTCTTTTCTATCTTGTCAACAACTTCTTGTTTAGGTTTCAACACTAACAAATCCTACTCCTCCTTCTTCCAAGGTCTTTAAGAACTCATTTTCAACCACCATAAGGACATAAGGACTTGAAGATTTCACTTCTCCTTCTTCTATTAAGGATTGAATCTTGAATGTTACACCATCTTTCTAGAAGGAGTGTGCATTTTTGTTTCCATCATGTATTGCTTGTGTATCAAACTACCATGGCCTTCCTAGTAGAAGGTGACATGCATCCATAGGTAGAATATCACATAATACTTTGTCCTTATACTTTCTATTGAAAATTCCACCCATGCTTGTTCACTTAAAAGAACATGCTGCCCCTTGTTGAGCCATGTAACTTTATAGGGATTATTATGTGAAACTCTTTTCATATTTAGTTTTCTAGCAGCCTCCTCTGATACAATATTATTTGTAGAACTTGAGTCTACGATGACCTTACCCACTTTTCCCATTATCTTGCACTTCACCCTAAATAATGCTCTTCTTTGGCTTGGTTCTTCTTTTATGGGTTATTTAATCAATGTCCTCCTTATCATCAATTTTTTCCCTTCTTCTAATTCCAAGGGCACTTCAGATGGCTTGCTACTATTACTAGACTCTTCTTGTACATAATTGACCCTTTTTACACTTGGGAAGTAGAACCTTTCTCAGGGAACCTATATGCAAGGTGACCCTTATGGTTGCAATTATAACACTTTATAGTTGCAAAGTAGGATCCTCTACCTTGGCTGCTACTTCTTCCTCTTTCACTATTGTTAGAGCTTCTTCTCCTACTGAAACTCCCTCTATTTGAGTTCCCTTCTTCTTGTTCAATCGACTTAGTTTTGCCTTGGGTCCTTGAATCTAAACTTCTACCACCATAACCTTTTTAATTCCTACCATCTCTGCCTCTACCTTTATCTCTAAAGTTGGTGTCTAATTTCTTTCTATTCTTCTGTTCCACTTTTAGTGCCAATTAGAAATGCTAATGGACTATTTTAGGTATCCATAGACTGATTTCTTCTTGTATGTTCTACTTGAACCCACCTAGATACCTAGTCACCTTAAGAGGCTCTTCTTCTTGTGTCCCTGATCTCAAATACAACTTCTAGAATTCTTTAGTATATTTTGCCACATCCATATCTTTTTGTTTTAAGATTTTCCTTTCCTTGTGCAATTGAATTTCATAATCTTTAGGTAAGTATTGTTCCTTCACCTTAGTCACCATGGCTTTCCAATTTGAAATGGGTTTCTTTCCCATCTTCTCCCTCTCCTCTTAGAGATACTTCCACCAAGTTGGTCCTGATCCTCTTAGCCTAGATTTGGCTACCTTAACATTTTTTGCTACAGTAACACCTTCACACTCTAAGTGGTTTTCCATTTTCTTCAATCCATTCTATCACAAGTTCAGTGTCCATCTTTCCACTTAACAAAGAGATTCCTTCTAGGGCCTTTCCACACAATTCCTTGATGAATTTTAGGAATGGCTCCTTAGTCAATGGAGGGTTAGGTTCAAGAATTATGTCTTCCTCATCAACCTTTCCCTTACATTTATCACTAGTTTCTCCATCTCGATCTCTCTTCTTAGTTACCTCAACAACTTCCTCCAATTTTGCTTTCATCTCCTCTAAGAGTCTATTCTTATCCTTTTTCTCCTTCATCTCCTTGGAAAGCTCTGCATTGGTCACCATGTCAGTCTATCCTATTGACTCTTTAGTATATAAAGACATACTACTAGCCCCAAATCTTTGGTGGCTTTGATACCAATATGATGTAATTGGATTTCTTCTTGGCCCTCTCCTTCACTAAGGCCTCACCTGGTCTTCTCTTAGCCTACTAGGGTTACCCTTCTATCACCCTAACCTCAAGAGGATTACTATATTATCCTCCACACTTCACTAATCAACTACATCAATGTTTTTATAAGTTGCATCCATCATGGAGACATTTCAACTGGTTCTCCAAACTCTCAATTTCAACAAACCTGGTCATTCTACCTTCAACTTGGAGTGAGGGATTCAACTTGAGGGATTTTAGAGTTCCCCTATCCTCTTGGTCTCAAAATCCATAGGTTTTACTATTGATTCCTTTAGATTTGGCAAAAGTGTCATAATTAGACCTAGTTGAATTAGGCATCCATACTTGGTTTTTAGACTATAACTCCAAATTTACCTTAACAAGGTGGAAAAATAATTACCAATATGAATACCCTTTTGAAAGAACTTCAATATTTTATAGGTCTTTGATTCTCAACTTGTCCATACACCACTTTACTAAATTTATGCCTATAATCAAGGGTTTCAAGAATTTCATGTCAGCACCTACTAGAGTCTGATGAAACACTTAGAAAATATTATCTTGGAAAATTATCCTAGAAAATATTATCTTGGAAAATTATCCTCTCACAAATATATTCCTCATACATCCCTCCTCCTTCTAAAACACCTAGATTGAACCTTCTAGCATATTCAATCTACCAAAAAAAACTTGCAAGAACTATGATTGCCTAGCCATGCATCAAAAGCTTGCCTAGGGCATCACTTAAAAAATAGAAAGAAAGCTTGTCTAGACTTATCATTTTCTATGTATACTATACAAGGAATCCACTTCCACATCCCACAAGACCATTATGATTCTATGGCGAGAGTTCATGGGTGAGCCATATCTCACAAAAATATCAAAATAGGAACAACATACTGTCTATTTACAAAATATTTTTAAACTATAAACAAATGAAATCCTATCAAATTTAAATACAAACCAAAATACATGGTAAGAAAATAAAGTACAAGGATCCAATACAAACAATAATCCTTCAATCCATTAAAGTATTTGTGCAATCCAAAAAACACAAAATTGTCAATTCTGGAACAATAGTTTGTGGCTTTTAATTTTCAAAATCCACTTATTACAATATCCAACCATTGTAATGGGTCTCTTTCATGGTCTTATAGGTTTTCTCAAAGGTTTTATATAGTTATCATAACTATCAACCCCATTTCCATGACATGTAACATTCTTGTCAAATTATTGTCATGCAAATTTTTACATTTTCTAGCAACTTTGACATTTATCACTTGGAAACTTCCAAATTGGTCTACTATGATCTTTTTATGATTTATAAGGATGATTTAGCCTTTAGAGCATCAAATCACATGATTTGGAACACTTTGACCTAATTGACAACTTTTGCAAAAAATTGACATCTTTCCCAACATTGTACCAAATGACAACATATGACTGCCAACCTCTGAAAAAAGATGTAAAAACACCATAGCAGACATAGTAAGCTCAAATCCAAACATTCTCCAAACTTCTAGAATATAAGACCCAAAACCCTAATCTTTCTTCCTAAAAACCTAAACACAAGTTAAGCAAAAACATCTAGAATGGATTGAGCCTAGTCAAATCCATCTAGGAGCAACTCACATGACCTTCTAAGGTGAAAACACACCCAACTAATTTGTCTAAGGTTAGTACAAGACAAAAACAAAAAATGTGGAACTAGGACTAGGAGTTAGCACCAATCTTCAATAATTGATTAGTATGATCCATTCTCTATCTACTACTCTTCTAAACTTCATAGTATGTTGACATCAATGAAAAACATAGTCATGAATATAACACACAATCATGCTAACTGTCTCTTTACTACTCCAAAAATTCTAGAACACTCCCCCATAGGAATATCATTAGCATTCATGCTAATACATGCATTAATACACACACATAAAATCTTAAGAGATTATAATTTACATCACCTTCAAATTTGTAATTGTTAAATGTGGAACTAGGACTAGGAGTTAGCACCAATCTTCAATAATCGATCAGTATGATCCATTCTCTATCTACTACTCTTCCAAACTTCATAGTATGTTGACATAAATGAAAAACATAGTCATGAATAACACACAATCATGCTAACTATCTCTTTACTACTCCAACAATTCTAGAATACTCCCCCATACTAATATCATTAGCATTCATGCTAATACATATACATACACACACATAAAATCTTAAGAGATTGTAATTTACATCACCTTCAAATTTGTAATTGTTAAACAACAATTTGCATATGGAAGGGATTTTTTAAAAAAAATTCATAGTTTAGTATCTATTTAGAAAAAAAAATTTAACCCACTATTGTGGTTCCACCCTATTAATAGACCTTCTTTTTAGCTTCCCTAATCTCCCTATTGAACTACTAACAAAAGAGACTCTTAAATTGATGGGTAACAAGTTAGAGAAATATGTAGGTTTTGTGAAACTGAATTGAGGTTCTTGAGTCCCATTATCATAGTTAGTATGGGTGCCAATATCTATAAATCTAAGCCTTTAAAGATTATAATTAAGGGAATGTCACTCATGATAGAACCAAGATTCATGGAAGGACCTTGCATAGAGGACCCTACATTAGCTTCTGTGATCTTGAATTAAGGCCCTTCTTTTTCTAATCCTCCTCTGGACATGTAAATTGTCATTAATAAGGAAAAGGGAGGCTTTGACATTGTGCAAACCCATGTAGGGGATTGTAAGACTAGAAAATGGGTTTATATCTAGCATATTATGATCAATCACAAAACTCAATAAAAAGATGCTAAAACCTTCCTAATCTACCTAAAAGCAAACTAAAACAAAGAAAGAAACATATGTAAAAATACCTCTTTCAGTTGTAGCTCTCATGTCCTTCATTCTTCTCCATATGATGTAGCTCCAATTTCCTATAGTGCCTATAAAATTGAAAGAAAAATCCTATGCTATGATGATGATATTAAGAGTACTAGAAGAAGTGATTACAAGCCTAATGGATGCTAAAGAAAAAGACTCTAAGAATATGACTCTTAAGGATTCTAAAGATTAAGGACTGGAAATGGGAGCAAGAAGGCTCAATTTATAGCCAACATGCAAGAGAAGGGAATTGAATGAAAGGATGGACACATGTAATTTCAATTGTGCAACTTGGCATGAGCTTCCTTAAGATATCTATCACATATATGACACAAGATTCCAAATGTAAGATTCTATGACATGTGAAAATAAACATGACTAAAAGTGGAGAGGAATCTATGACGTGCATATGACACCACAATTCTACTTGTAGCCAAGAACCTATGACAATGGAGGCTTATTATAGCCACGTGTAAGGAATCAAATATATCAAATATGACATATTTAGCCAAGTGTAAATGGAGATTCAATGATGTGTCATGCCCATGTGTCACGATGATGTCAAGGTTATGTCAAGATTATGTAGAATATTTGAATTAAAAATTCATTATTCCACACAAAAGGAAATTAGTAAAATGGGGAATTCGAGATGAAAAATATGACTTAGGAAATCAAGAATTTCCATGATTTGTGAATGATGAATCAACTAATTAATAATATTAATTAATTGAGGATGTTAGTTAGAAAGAATAATTAGCGATGTAGGATGAAAATTATTGAAAGGACATAGGATTAAATTATGGGTTATTTAATGCTATAGAGAAAATTAGTAAATGATTGGCCAATTTGATTAGATAAGTGTAGGATAAAATATGACGAATATGTAGATTGACTGATTAAGGATGATGGTGGATAGATCAAAGCCATGATCAAATTGATTGATTGATTAAAATTGATAATATGATAAGGACACATGACATGGATTAAGGACATGTACATTTAATTAACATTGTAAATGCTATAGGATCATAATTGATTGATAGGGTTGATCATAATAACATTGATAGACACTATCAATGTTATTAAATTGATTTGATAATGCAATATTCTGACACTAAGGGACTTGACAATCTTAGCAATTAGATGATGTGAATGATAGTTTGACCTAGGACTAAGAGACATGATAGTGCTAAGGTTCAATTTGATAAGTTTGATAGGTTTTGATAGGTTTCCAAGGTGCTGAGAGACATGAAAATGCCTAGGGTTGGATAGATGATGATAGACTTGAGACCTTCAACATGTTTTAGGTTGACTAAGACTAATTTGGGGTGATTTTGGGTTCATTTGATATGATTTTTATGATGTTGAAATGGTTTTGGGTTGAGTGGATGAGAAGATAAAGCCATAAAAATTGAAAAATCACAAATCAGAGCTCAAATGCTAAAGTTATGGGGTCAAGGGTGCAAAATAAGGTTCATCGGGGCCCTAAGAGTAGTTTCATGGGTCTCCCCTTGAGAATTTGACCAAATAATTCAAATAATAAGTTATTTTTTTGTAAATGAGAAGAAAAATCCAATGCAACTGATGGATCAAAAATCAAAGCTCAAATGCAAAAGTTATGGGGTCTAGAGTGCAAAATAGGGTCAATCGGGGCTCCAGGAGTAGTTTCGAGCTTCCAACTACCCCAAGTGCACTCAAAATGCACCCAAGTGTGCACTAAGCACACTTGGAATGCCCAAGTTCATTCTAAGATGGCCAGGTGCACCACACATGCACTTGGGAAGCCCAACTACACTCTGACAGTGTAGACTATGCCCCAGAAGGCTCCGAGGGCCAAAATTAGTCGAATTAGACTCAGAATATCCTAAAACTTTGTGTGCATTCCCAAAATGATAGAAAGAGGTCAAAAAATGGATGAAATCCATCAAACATGGTTTAATATGGTAAAAATTGGGCAAACATAGGTCAAATCGAGGCTAGACTTGGTAGAAATCCACAGATGGTTGGTACACAATGAATGATTATGCATGAGATGTTGGAATCTAGGATGAAGATGCTTTTGGTGTATTAGAGTACAAGACCATGGTTGTGGAGAAAAAGATGGATGTTAGGAGATAAAAGAGAGGAGGATCAATTAGTATGTGGTGAGGACTTTTGCTTTCATAAAGTGCACTATATGTCAAAGCAACTTTATTTTGATATGGCAAAGGGGATGAAATGCATCATGGCATAAAGGGCCAAAGGGCATAAACAAACATGATGAAAACATAGAGTGGCCTTATCCTTCTTGAAGCATATATATACATGCCCCAGACTCTCAAATGTACACTTGATATACATAAAACAAAACATGACCATGAACCATCCTGGCCACCCTCATAGATCAATTGTTATCATCGAGTGGCATAGGACCATGATCATAGAAAATAAAGAAAAGATAAATCACTCACTAAACATCGTGAGCCAACAACTATTCTTGTCCATTATTACTTTCTTTTTAGTGTTCTAGGGTTGTGTCAAATTTTTTATGTGATAAGTTTGATTGCTGGTTCAGTTGATAGTGACAAGTTGGATTGATTGTTGGTTCATCTTGCCCAGATAGTAGGTTAAGGTGTGATTGTAATTGAAATGCAGTGCTTTGAGTTTCAGTCTGTGAAAGTGAAAGTGTTTAAGAAAAGGGGGTGATTATCCACAATGGTTATTTACAAGGTTTATTGCAAATTTTTAGTGGGTTTTGTGATTTTTAGGGTTTTTTTAGGACATTTGAAGTGTCCATCTTACTCACTCCTTCAAGATATTTTATGATTTTTAGGGTTTATTTCATGACGTTTTATGTCTTTTATTGGTTTTCTCAGGACATTATATGATTTTAGTAATTTATTTAGGACATTTTATGATGTTTGCGGTTTTGTTTAGGATATTTTTTCAATTTTTATGGTTTTCTTTGGATGTTTTATGATTTTTATGGTTTTGTTTAGGACATTTTACAATTTTTATGATTTTTTTTAGGACGTTTTATGATTTGTATAATTTTTTTCAAGAGATTTTATGATTTTTAGTGATTTTTTCAAGATCATATTTGGATTTTTAGGATTTTTTCCAGATCATATTTGAATTTTTAGGATTTTTTTTAGGATCATATTTGGATTTTTAGGATTTTTTAGGATCGTATCTGAATTTTTAGGATTATATTAGAATCATAAAGGATTCACAAGTGTTAGCTCCATTTCGATAAGTGATAAGTCCAATGATGACGTGCTTAGGGACATGCTCCTAATTCAAGTTCAAACTCATGCACAATGTAGGTAATATGCCCCCAGAGAAGATGCAAACTATGTACAAAGGCCAAAGACAGTGTGAATAGATTGGTGATGCTTGGGTAAGATAACAATGGATATCAACCAGTTCATGGGCAATGATCAAGAACAAGGGTTTTCTTGCAATATGATGGATGTGATTAGGAAATGACAAGGGGGAAAAAAATTAGATGGAATCCTGATAGATGGAGGAGCAAAAATTGATTACACACGACACTTGTTGCCAGGTTTTCACCATGGTATATACTTGCCCAAAGTGCCTGTTTACTAGATTTTCACTTTTGGAATTTTTTTTTCTCTTGACTCAAATTTTCATTCCAAGATGCCTATTTTCTAGGTTTTCATCAAGGCATCCATTTTTTCATGACTTTTTTTTCACTTTTTTCGCTTCTTTGTTTAGGACATTTTGCTATTTTTTTCTTCTTTTTTTGGACTTTTTTCTATTTTTTGATATTATTTCAAGACTTTTAAACATAATCATCAATGTTGACATGAAATGCTAAGAATGAAATTGCTATTCATGTTGTTATTTGATAACCTCTGGACCCACAAGTGACTATAATTACATAGGATTCACTCCAAGTTTGTATCTAGACTCAAACCACTGGGATAGCCTCAAGATATACCATCATGTATCATATGTAGGACAATGTCTTCCTATCATGAGTCAAGGCATCTAAGGATAATTGGGTCAAAGGATTATTTGTATGAGATGTCACTGATGATGATGTACTCAAAGGCTTGCTGGATAGGGTT
This sequence comes from Cupressus sempervirens, assembly GCA_028749045.1. Classification (NCBI taxonomy): domain Eukaryota; kingdom Viridiplantae; phylum Streptophyta; class Pinopsida; order Cupressales; family Cupressaceae; genus Cupressus; species Cupressus sempervirens. The sequence continues at coordinate 581,947,139 of CM053789.1, forward strand.
TTGATTTTGGGTTATGGGTATGTTAGGTAGTACGATTTTGGGATAAACAACTAGATATGAGGAAAGACTAAGAGGATTGAGACCAACAAATTCCCACATGAAGGTTGATCGAGAGAGCTCCAAGAGACTTTGTGGCATATTAAACACTGGAACACTTATATTCATGGGATCATTTTGTTAACTTTTTATCCTTTGGAGATGCTTATCTTTTTCTTTTTCATGATCTGATGGTGCCTTTCAATTTTCACTAGGAGACCTATGTTTGTTATTTTTTCCTTTGTTTCCAATTTTGTAACTAGAAAATAGCAATGTCCTCACTTTAGGAGAAATTACTTCTTTATGATTGTCAACCATAATGCCTTCATAGAGTTTGAAGACATTTATAAGAGCATCATATTTGTCAAATCGATCAAAGATCAGTGGTCCATGCTGGTTCCAATAAAAAAATTCAGGATAAATTAAGGGGATCTCATCATCAATGTTGAATATTGGATGGTATATATGCATATTAGAATCAATGGTATCATTTGGGTCATGCTTAAAAGATGGAGGACTTGGATCCTTGAATGTGTTGATCGAAGGTGTAGAGTTGGTTTGAGGGACAAGATCAGGAGTTATAGAAACATGCTTGTTCTCCACAGGTAGGATGTTAGGGTTGACACTGATATGATCAAGTGTATAAGGACTACAAAGATCATCAGTTGTAGGTTGGGTATCCTCAGATTCCTTTCATCATACAAAAAATTCATAGTCTCACACGAGGTTACCTTAGTACTAGGAAGACCTATTCATAATGGTTCAAATCTGAGCCCCAAACTAGGAGGTCTTCCTTTTGTAGTGATAGGTTCAATCATTCCTTGTTTTTGCATGATAGTGACCCCAGGCCCATACTTGCTAGGAGATATTGAAGAGCATTCTTGTTCTACTTTTGCTTCCTCAATACAGATAGATGTATTCTCATAGAGATGTTCTTCAATTAGATCACTTCCACTAATGAGATTGATAGAAGTAGCATTTTGTGTATCGATCTTAAGCTGTTGTGCTTGTAGAAGTTGTGATTTACCATATGATTGAGGAGAAAATGGTGACTCCCTAATGTGGAATACTTGAGACATTAAGTATTCTCCACAACCTGTGTCTTTAATCTTCAGCTTTTTCATGGTCTTGTTCAGGAGCATATCAGTATCCACATATTTAGAGGAATCTCTGGGTTGTGCTTCATTGTTTGTTAGGACTTAGTGTATAGTAGGAACTCTCAGATTAGCACAAAACTAAAAAGGGTCTGGATCACCAAGGATGGTAACCTCCACATTGTTGTAGGAAAACATCAGACATTGATGATATGTAGAAGGCAACACCCTCATAGTGTGGATCCAAGGGCATCCTACTATCATGTTGTAATTCATTTTGATATCTAGGACCTGGAATAATGTATTCTCAGTAGTTGGACCAACTCTGATAGGTAATATGATAACACTCTTAGAGAAGTGTCCACCATCATCATAGGCCTTTGTTGTAATTCTGTGAGAGGGATCCACATCTTGTTTAGAGTAACCAAGACCATTGACAACTTTTAAGGTACAAATGTTCAGTCTTTCTCTACCATCTATCAAGACACAACTAACTTTGGCGTAATCTCTAAAGACATCAAGATAAAGGGGATCATTGTGATTGGGTCTATCTTTAAGGATGTCTCAATTTGAAAAAGCGATATGCTTTGAGGTGGATAAGTTCCTAACCATGGCCTAGAATTGGGCAACATCAATGTTATCAAGGACTACTAACTCTTTGGGGGCTTGATCCAAGATCTTCTGATATTGGGGGGATGCACGCAATAAGTCTAGAATATATATTTGTGTGGGGGTCTTTCCAAGTTGGTCTACAAGGATTAGAAGAAGTAGGACCATTAGGTCTAGAAGTGATAGTAGGTCTAGGTGGAGCTCTAAGTAGAGTGATCTTGGTACGACACATAGTGACAACATAATGAGGGTCCTCAACCTTTAAGGTGAATGTGGATATATGGGAGTTAGACTCATTGAAGTAGTTGATGGTATAATTATATTCTATGTGCATGTAGTTCACCTTAGCTTGTGAGTTTTAATTTAAACTAGAGGCTTTCACTTTGTCATAATTACCCAAAGGATCTTTAAATATGGTATGGTCAGAATTGGATGCTAGTAAGGAAGGATCAGTTGTAATTATACCCTCATCAATAAGATCTTCTATTTCATGCTTCAGATGAAAACATGAGGTTGTCTTGTGTCCTCTAATATAGTGAAAGTCACAGAATTTGTTGTCATCCCACCAAGGGGCTTTTGTTAATGGCTCATCTTTGACTGGAGGTAACTGCAAGAAGTTTTTGCTTATTAATTGTTGTAGTGTAGTGTCAAGTAGTATCCCCAAGGGTGTAAACTTCCTATTCTTATTTCTAGGACATCTTTGAGGTCTATCCTATGTGGAAGTATTAGTTTTCTATTGTTGAGGTGGCATTTGATTGGGATTTTGTGAGTTTGTAGGTTTCACACCTTTTAGAGCCAATTGAGGTTGTGCTATATTAATTGTTCACACATCCACAATGCCATTGTTGGTCTCATTATTATTCTTGGAGAAAAAAATTTCCTTGTCTTTAGACGAGTTTATATTGGTGTTTTCTCTATTTTTTTTGAGGATACCCTTGTAGATGAGGGCATATTCAATGCTAGCTCCTTTTTTCATTAATTTAGAAATGGTGCTTGGAATTTTGATGTTAAGTTCGTACATCAAGTTTGGGACTAAGTTTTCAATGCACAAATTGACTTGTTCTTTTAGAATGTCCAATGATCATTGACTAACTAGGTTTCTCTAACATAATAAGAATGTGATGAATGGCTCTCCCATCTTTTGTTTAGTTGAGCACAAATCAAAAAGTGTCACCTCATTTGTAATGTTGAAGGCAAAGTAAGAGATGAATTTGTCTACTAGTTTTGACCAAGATTTTATGTTATGAAAAAGTTTGGAGTATCATTTGAGATTTGACCCACTAAGAGAATGAGAGAATATGTGGGCTTGTTATTGAGTTTGGTACAAGAGGCACAAAATTCTTTGATGTGATCAAATGGGTTGCCTCTTCCTCAATATTTTTTGAATCTTGGTGCCTCAAAAAGTTTTGGAAATGGAAGCATATACAAGCTTTTGTCAAAGGGATTAGGGCATAAATCTCTTTCTATGTACATAACTTATACAAGAAAGTATTAGACAACACAATAGGTTGATGAATAATATAATGTTGATACAAAATGACATTTGTGACCAACTTATATTATTGAAAGATGCTCATAATCCATAAATTGGAACATAAGAACGGATTTTGGGAAATGATTTGAAGCTAAAACTAAAAATGTCACCTAAAGGGGATATGATTCATGAAAATTAGAAGGTAAAGTGGGGAGAAGATATAATAGAATTAGATAAAACCTTGAGAAAGGAGAATATCATCCAGATCTAAATAAACAAATAATCAGAAATAATTCTTAAGATTCACTAGGAGATAATAAAGATATACCTATTGTAGAATTAAGAAAAATAAAAAGTATATCACTAGTACAACTAAAGAATAAGAGATATTTAGTAGATCAAGAGGAGGTAAAAACTCTAAACGTCAGGAAAATGGAGAAGCAAAAAAAAGAAAACAACCTGTGTTAATAGAATAGATGGTAAGATTAGTAAATACTAAATGAAACAATGAATCAACATCAATTCCAATAGGAATGGGGAAAAATAAAGTTCCAGGTACATTGATAGAAAAAGAAAAGATTCAAGAAAAAAAAAAGAAATTGGAGTCTATGACACCCTTCCAAGAAAGCTTAGAGAATAGAGAAGAAACTAATAGAAATATTCATATTTAAGTAGAAAAATTATTACTAAGGGAATCTAAAATGACAAATCAAGAGGGAACTAAAGACTTTTGGGGGTTGGACAATCTAGACAAGAGTAGACTAGGAAAATACCAAAACTTGGAGAAATTTAGCGTCCAATAAATAGAAAAATATCAGGGAGATATTGACAAACTTGTTGAGGTAGATAATCATATAATAAATATAGATTTGGATGAGAGTGCTAAAGTATTAAGCAATAAAATAATGAATGAATTAGAAATAGAATATTCATAAAAAGAGAAAGATGGGTCTATCAGTGCAAGTACACAAAATGTTAGTAAAAATATAAATAATCATAGTATAGAAATGAATTTTTAAGGCATAGAACATCCAATTTGTGGAAAAAAAAGCAGATAAAGAGAAGAAAATATCTAATTGAACTTACAGTAACTATAGGTATGGAAGTTAACCAAAAAAAATCAATGATCTTCTGAATGTGGGGAAGGGGAAGTTCCTTTCCATGTAGCCATGAAGTTAACAACATGGAATATTTGGAGAGGGGAGAGGGGGTAGGAGGAGGTCAAAGAGGATTGCAAAATTTAATGCTAAAAGCAAACTGAGAGCTGGGTCCTCGCAAGAGGAGGAGTTGGATTTAGAGGACATGGGCTATCCTAAACAAAGGATGAAAGAAAAGGCATCAAATTTTGGTGAGGAGAAAATGGAGGAGGAAGAGGAGGTTTTAGATTCCTCACAGTCTGGCTTAAGAAAAGGGACTAAGGAGAAGAAGGAGATGACACATGTCTTGGCCACCAGGGTCTGTGGACTTAACCTTGGACCCCCTAAAACTATGGATAGAGTGACCTTCCCTATAATGATTTCCTCCCTTGTTAGGGTTTCTTCCAAGGATAATGCTAATCCGCTAATTGTGCAAGATGTTACTATGGTGCAGGTGGATGACTTTCTTAGTGACAAGTAGGAGGTCACCGTGCAGATCAAGAAGATGATTGGAAATGATGTGTGGGAAATAATTCATGTGCTGGAAGAAAGAATGTTTCTTTTGAAAAAGTGTACTGTCAAGGTGACATATGAAGCTGCTACCACACTTCACTTGCTTAAAGATCAGGAGGGTGATTTGGCAAAGGAGGACTCCAAAATGCTCTTTTACTTCCTTGCAAAAGATTGGGCTAATATCCTCCTAGGGAGGAAGGAGGCTAAGAAGCCTTAAGGGCTCTCTCCTTCTGGGTTTTCATGTTGTTTTTCTACTGGTTGTTAAACTTGGTTGGGTTTAAGGCTTATATGCCTTTGTGTTTATATTTTTCATAGCTTTTTTAGTTTTATTATAGGTAGTATGTATGTCATGCCTGTTGATACTCTTTTAGTTAAGTTTTTGAACTATGCTTTTGTATTTTAAGTGGTGGGGTAGTTTTGGTTGTTGGTAATTTGTTGGTAGTTCACTAGTTTGATTGTTTAAGGGCCAACCCCCTAATATTGGCTACTTTTAATTCAAAAACATGGAATGTTTAGAGCCTTAATGCCCATAATATTAAGCACTTACTCAAGTGAAATTTAACACTATTCAAATCAGATATAATATTAATACAAGAGACACAATTAAATAAAGAATAAGGAGAGAGAGTTAAAAGGAAATTGGGATCTTGTAAAATGGAATTGGTTGATTCTATTGGGGCTTTTGTTGGGATTAGTATTATTTGGGACTTGAGGAGGGAAAATTTCACTCCACTTATATCCAAAAGTAACTAGATTGGGGAAAAAGTAAATAGCTTTAGGATTGAAGCTTAGTTGCTTCTTATTAATATGTATGTGCCAACACTAAAAAAAAGTAATATGGAATGAGATACGTAATATTTTAGAGGTAAATTCAATAGAAAATATTTTCATTGGGGGGATTTTTATGCAATACTAAGTTTAGAAGAAAAAATAGAGGGTCTAAAGTTATCACTCAAGTTATGTCAAATTTCAAAGAATGGTTTGGTAAAGATAATCTTTTAGATATTCTTTCATCCAATAGGATCTTTACATGGAATATCAGACCAGTTGGATTTTATAATATAGTAGAAAGATCATACATATTTGTATTTAAAGGAGACTAAATTTAATTTATAATATAGTAGAAAGATCATACATATTTGTATTTAAAGGAGACTAAATTTAATTTAACCACTCATTTAGTAATGTAATTCTTATATACACAAAAAGGTGTTCTCTAAGACCTTATATCCAAGGGATCTAATATCTTAGGAACCTTGAATGGTAACTTAGAGCTCCCTAATCATGATGTGCAAAAGGTGCAAAATAAGTGTCGTGGTTCTCAAATGAGCTTAAATACACAACCCCTTGTAAGGTGCACCTTGAAATGAGAGATTCAAAGATAAGAGAAACAATGCTAGTGTCCAAGAAAAAACCTGTAATGTAATGCAAAACATGAAACTAAGCTAAGAGAATATAAAATTCAAACTAAACTAACAAGCATGAAGTGTTACCAATCCTACTAGTCAAGCTAAATGAACTAGTCTATAGCATAAAAGAAACTAAGCTATGCAAGTATACTAGAATGATACTATGTATGCAAATATGGATGTAATAATGTCACAATTTCTTCAAAGATCCAAAGAGTACCTAAAATCCTACAACACAACATTAGCATAAAACATGAGATATGAGATGAGGAGAGAACTCTCCCTTTTAAAGATAGATGGACAATATAGATCAAAGGGCAAGAGAGATCTAATCAAGGGTAGGGGATGAATACCAAGTGATCCATGTGCACAAGCATTTCAACCAATCACAATCAAGAGTTGAATTTTGTGTCCCTCACATGAGACCAAAAACCTTTTCTTTATTTTTCAAATGGGGAAAATGCTTTATGTGTGCACACCTTGGGATATGTAGGAATTGGGGACTTTTATTTAATCAAAGGCGATAAAATTCCTTTTAATTAAATAAGAACTTAGGATATAGTGGTCAAACTATAGGTTATAATTAAATAAATATATTTTTGAGGATTTGATAAAAAAAAGTGATTAATAAATTAAGCAAAACTGCTAGAAAAGGGGCTAATAGTCTAGATAACCATTTTTGGGTGATTATATTTGCACCTATTTGACTAATGTGTCATTGATCTAGGAACACATTATGTCAAAGAATGAAGAAATCATAAATTAACTCTAAAGCATAAAGTTTAGAGAGAGATAGAAAATCCTAAATGCCCAACTTGTTAGCGACATAACTGAACATTAGGAAAGATAAAAAACATTAATACTCAAGATGAGCATAGACATATTAAAGAAAGTAGGTGGATCAAGAGAAAATAGAAAGGTCAAGTATATGCTCCTGAGAAAAGAATAGCCATAGAAAAGAAATGTGTAGTAATTATAGAATATTCCTACCCCCTCAGTGTTAGGATTAAACCATAGACAAAAAATAACAATTACATGCAAATATAACCAATAACAGAAAATAATAGATCACACAGAAAATAACACAAGACACCAAGATTTAACGTGGTTCACACAATCCCTGGGCTATGTCCACCAAATAGCAAGTCTGATATTATTACAATCCAGTGATTACAACCTGATTATAATCCGTAATCCCTTATAGCTCAATATTTCCACAAGAACCAATTTTGAATCACCACTATTAAACAATCCCTAAACCTAAGCCCTTTTATACAAGTATTAAACCACTTTAGGGTTAATTTTTTTTTGAGGCGATACCCTGAGCCCCAAAGAATTTATGAAGTATGTACAGTACTTTCCTAATCAGTCACCACAAACTAACACTCGAGATCAAAATTGAAATGAGCTAGATGTGATCAAGTTGAGATAAAGAAAAGTCCATGATGATAGATAAGCAAATAAAATGAAAGAGAGACCACCAAGCCATGATATTATGCCCCATTTTGACTAAGTTCTACCAAGAAAGATAAAGTGCCAAAATTAGTTCAAAGAATGAAGAAAGGTGAAATAAAATGGAATGAGTAAGAAGAGCAAAGAGAATAGAAATGATGATGCCCCAACAAGATGCAAAGATTAGGCCTCAAGAGGTTAGTCAAATCCATAGAAGAGGGAAGAATTTTAATATATAATTTGGACCATCAAGATGAACCCAATTTCTTATTTTGATCCCTAAAATGGATCCAGGATATCAAAATTAGCTAGGGGTGCAATTTTTGTGCAAGTTTGAGGAGTTCAAAAATTAGGTCAAAATAGGGTCTAAAAGGTATAAAAGGGGCCTAAGGGCTTATTTTTGAATCATTTTTCTTATTTGATTTTGAAAGCTTTAGGAGCATAGAGAAGAGTGATGGCCTAGGGAGGAGTTTTGATGCATAGACATCAATTTTAGCACAGTCAATTGGCCAACCGACCTCCACAATACACACCACCAATAAATTTTATGATCATGAGCTATTTTTGAGTCATTTTGAGCATTTTTTCCATGTTTTCTATAATTTTATAGGTTGTCATCAAAATATCGTGCGATAGTTTAGAAAGTATCACACAATAGTTATGAATTCCATTGTATGATACTTCTAATACTAAAAATTCTATTTCTTGCATGTTATAAACTATATCATATGAGCCTTACCCATTTATCACACAACACCGTGCAAAGTATCATATGAGCATTAAGTATCACACACCTATTATGCAAAGTATTGTATGATACTAGTTCAAACACCTTATGGTTTTTATACTAGTTTTGAATTAAATATCATGTTTGTGGATTATTTTATTGCTTAAGCATCTACGTATGATGTGTTCAGTCTCATTATGATACATATATTGACATGTTTGCATATTTTTCCTATACACGATGTGTTTCTGGCCCTTAATATTAGGGAACCTATGGTGGTTGGTTTGAGACTTGTGTTGTGGCTAGATGATACCAAGAGAGAGAGAGAGGGACTAGAGATCATGGGATTTGGATGGTTGCTATGGATTCCCCATATCCATGCAAATAATGGTCTTTTGACAACATTGGTAGAGAGGTGGCATAATGAGCATAATGCCTTTTACTTGCCCACTAGAGAGGTCATAATTACCCTAAAGGATGTGTATCACATCCTTTAGTGCCATGTCATAGAGACTCGATGAGTGTGATGAGAATGTCTATTAGGTATACTTTACTTAATATGTCTTTTGATGTGAGTGTTAATATGATCTCATATGTCATACGTCTATTACAATCAGATGCAAGTAGAGGGTAGAGTTGCACTATGTGAGTTATTTCATGATGTTACCATCCTAGACAAGCACATTATTTGGGAAAGGATGATGACAAATTATAGAGATGAATATCCAATGGAGTGCATAGTGTGCTCCCTAATTGTACATGTGTTGATCACAGATAGAAGCCAGAAGGGATAATCATGCAATTTTGGTAGGTTGGTGATGGATTTAGTTGGGAGGCTAAGGTGGATGGTGATGGGACTCAAAATTGCATTCTTGTTTTGAATGTCATTCCAAAATTTTGAGTTACTTTGAACCCTACATGTACAATCAAACTTTGGGGGATGGAGATTGTTAAAATTTAGGAATGGACATTTGTATTTCCATTTTGAAGAATAATTAGCATCAAATGTGCGAACATGGTGATCCATCTTTCTATTGTGGGAGCAGATTGTAGATCTCACATATAAATCTAGCTTCAAAATTATAAATTCTAATGACATACCTTTAGTAATGGAGCATCACTTTTATGATTTTAAAGAAAAGATATTATTTTGGTTTGGCTATTGTTTTAATTAATATGAGGGGAGGTGAAGGTTTTGAACTAGGTGTATGCTAACATAATGCAAAACTTGGTCATGATTTTCATCATACTTATGAATATGTACATTTTGAGTGCTTATCCCTTTTATATAAATAAATGTAAGTAGAAAAATTAGTTTTGACTGGGGTGTTAATGTTTTCCCTCTTCACAAAAAATGGAATGAGTGAAGTGAACCAGAATAGGGTGAACAATGTAGTTCCTACCAATAGCACCAACTACCTTTTTCCATATGGAGAGAGTTATATTCAAGCATGAGCTAGATATGATGTTTGGTAGTGTTGCATGTAGTGAGGAAAGGTGTGCTACAAAATTTGGAGGTGCCATCAAGACAAGGTACCTTATGATAGAGGGTAAAGAAAGTCCACAACAAATGGACAAGGCATGGCAATCTGGAAGGAGGGGGACTTGACATACCTAAAAAATGGAGCTATAGTCTATAGCATGTAAGGGGAGTAGTCTAAAAAATCCACAATCCCATGTAGATTGAAGAGGGAAGAGATCCCCACGCAGGGTAGAACACCCATGCCTTGGACTCTAGGATCATCTATGGTAGGCAGGGGAAACAACTAGCTTTGTGAGGACATGCTTACAAAATGGAAGAGCTCCATGCAGCATGTAAACAAAGACCACCACAATATAGAGATGGGGCATCTGTGGTGTTGAAGGAACTCCCACATCAAGATAAGTGGGAAGAGATGACATGGAGTTCCATGATTTTGGCAAGGGCTGCACTCTACCCAACTCCACATCCAAGGTATAGTGTGTAGATCCACAAGTAGAATAGTTCCATGTGTAGGGCATAAAGAAGAGCATCCTTAGAGGAAAATATAAGAGGATATAGTATGTAAATGAAGGCAATCCACATCTAAGGCAGGAATAAGGTAGATGGATCTTTTTCCAATATCCCACATGGATTGTGGAAGGAGTTTTTACCACTTTTAAATAAACAACTCTGCAAAGATGTTGTGTCTTATAAGCATGGGATTTTAAATGAGGAGGCTTGTGTGAGGGCCTAGATACCCGCAGATAGGACAATTGACTACAACTAAAAGACAAAATTTTGACCTTCAATTCCAAAGAGGAAGTGCCACATGGCACATGTGGAGGCTCATCAGAAGGTCAAGACACTAAAGCTAAAGATGTAAGATGTTATGTTGAGGCCATGAGATCTGGGAGATAATAAATAAAGGGTGAGATGTTATGATGGGTGAGTGTTCAAAAGATTAAAGTGATTATCATAGCATCATAAGATCGAGAAAGGAATTTCAAACATTTACAATGCTACAAAAAATGAAGTTATCGTGTGATCAGGGAGGCTTAATGCAACCTGCCAGATGCTACAATTTGAAAATAGGGTAATCATATAGTTAGAGGAGGGAAAATTTAGTGCTAAGATAATATGATTTGATTGTAATATCGTAGATGCATAAATTTCAAATGTTGATGAGTATGTAGGACCCGCCTGATAATGATGGAAAATCATAATCTGGCAAGTGGTATTTGTGGATTCAATAGAAAGGATAAAATAAAAGATTTAAATCAGATTTTTCTAATTTGAATGCACATGAAATTCAAAAGTTGAGAGTTTTAATAAATTTAATAATGTTATATAGTTTCGACTATATAGTTTTTAAAAAAAATTCATTTTATAATCTATTCATGGCTTGGGGCTTGAAAATTTAAATGGACCTTAGAGGCATCATTTTTACAATGTAATATATTGACAAAACTAAGAAAAGATGCACTATCCATTTTTGTAGTTAGTTTTGACACAGGTATTCTCTAGAAGTAGCTATAGGAGGATTTATAATTCTGGAAGCTCTTCAGTGCAAATTTAGTTTTTATGTTTTTAGATGATATAATATTAGGATTAGGTTAGATTTTCATGTGATCAAGTGCCTTGAGCAACTGTAAAGGTAAAATTGAATTTTTTAAAGGCAGTTGAAAGCAATGAAGTTTTTGCCAATAGTACAGTTGAATTTTATGACAAAAGCAGAGCATGACAAATGAAGATTAGATTTGAAGCTCTAGCACATATTATGATGTGTATTTGATATTTCTCAGAGGATATATTATTAATTACTTTAAGGGGATATATCAGATATTTTTGCAACAACATTTATGGTTTTGATTATCGGCAGATGAAGAGGATCAATTTCGACAATATTAGGATGAAGACATTTTTAGCATGACACATGTTAGAATTAGATGGTAGTTTAGAAACTTCTTCTAGTCTATATCTTCTTCTTCTTTGATTTTGTAAAGGGTTCCAGGGTTGGAGAGTTTTTCCTGACTACTATGATACCATTCTCAATATTTCTTTTGTTATGAATAGCAGTAGTGTGATTTTCTTCTGAGCATTAGCTTATACAGTCATTCATTTTGTGTTTGCTGTGTTTTGACATATAGATGATGTATTGATTTCAAGGAATGAATATAGAGTTTTATTGGAAATTTTATTTTGAATTTTAGCTCCTTTTCTATTGGTTTTGTAATTTTCTGTGATATATGCCCAAAGTGCATATCATCCAATTTGTAGCTTGTGTTTAAGTTGTATGTCATTGTGTATCTTTCTGTTGGGTCAAGAACTTGAGTAATTTTCTTGATATGCCATTAATAAAACTGCATGGATCATAGGAGGATTTGATAACTATAAACTTCATTTGAAGATTGATGTCTATTTGCAAGTTAGATAGATAGATCAGATGTCTAGATATATGAGTATACTTTAGGTGTCCATGTGTATGTTAAGGTTTAGTCGATGCCCAATGGATAAGGGACTAGTCAACTTAGAGGTTGCATGTTCTCTACTGTTGCATACCTAGGTTATGTTAAGATCCAAATCTTTAATCAAATATATATATACTTTTTATGTATTAAAGAACTAGAAGTGTTGGTTGTTACTTATTTGCATCTACTTTCCCTTTGGATATAATTAGCTACTATAATCAAGAAGTTTATTAAAAAATCATAGAAGAATATTGATCATTTCTGTTGTAGGGGATAATCTTTGAAGAAGAATATCAAATTAGCAAGATTAATCCCTAAGGTTTGCCTACCTTGGCCTTGTAGAGCCTAAAGTGAAGTGAGTCCTGATGACTCTATCAATGTTGGCCTAGAACTAAGGTTTAGCCTTGCTGAATATAGGATTTAGCTCATCCTTAGGCTTGCCCCTATCTTTTGTTTCCTGGTATCATGTTTAAACCCACTTGATATGTTCCTTACTAGAAAGAACTCCAATAGATGGCATGAGGTCCCACCACACTACAAAATATGTACCATGAGTTACATGATATTGCATACCAAGAGGGGAGGACATGGGCATGAGAAGCCATCTTGGCACATGTATGAGCATGTGACCATATCATAGTGATATGTCCATAGGTTCAATCGAGAGAGGAGATACCCATACATTTACAGGTACTCTAGGTTCTTAACATAGCCTCATAGCAGGGATGTCACCTACAATTGGTGGATATTTGGTGAGATAGTTAGATTTGAGTGGAGGCTCTATGTAGGGTGTAAGGGGTGGTAGGAGGTACATGATGAGCTTAGGTACACATTTCGTAGCCAACTTCTAGTGGGTAGAAATATGGGGATATTGGACCAGTTTGTTATTAGCCACATATGGAGGTAGGCAAAGGGTCCCCACAAAGACTACTACCTATGCACAAGTGCAAAAAGAGGAGAAAATGGGGTGGCTGCCCATGTTAGACTATTTGGCATGTCTGCAGGAGACATAGGGATTGTAAAGGCCTACCTAAGATTGTCTTCTAGGACTAACATATGTAGGGACTTCTCTCAATTATGCATAGGAAATGAGGAGACAACCATTTCCATGGTTCACCATTTCTAATGCCCTTTTAAGTTATGATGGTCAAGGAGGAGATGATGGAGGACATGGGGGAGATGAAGGAGATGGAGGAGGAGGGAGGGGTGATAGAGGGAGGGAGAGAGTGAGTGGCTCCAGGGGTCCATCTAGAAGCTAGAAAAGCTCATAGCGTAGGACACAAAAAATTGTGAAGAAGGAGGAGATAGATTCAATAGAGGAGGAGAGGATTGTTATATAACCTTAGGTGGAGTGAGAGAGAGGGAGGGAGTAGAGGAAGGAGACACATGTACTAGCTAGGGGAGATGATCCTAGAGATCAGAGCACTGGAGGTAGAGCTACAATAGGCACACACAATCATTTCCATATGAGAATTGGAGTTGATAGATGAGTGTGCTTGTAGTGAGGAGCTGAGGACAGTGTGGGACACCACCAAGTGAGAGGCATAACATCATGAGACCATAGTGAATTATTACTATATGGCCTATAGAGCTATTGTGCATCCAAGAGAAGGATTGTAAGATTATTTAGAGAGGTCAATGCGGTCAGAGGGATCTGTACAATCACTTGATAGGACTCAGGTGCCATTGCCATATCCACATCCCACATAGGAGGGAGGGAGTTAGTCTTAGAGTCTAGGGGTAGCATTGGTTGGATGTCCTTGTGACAATTTTGATGTACCATTTGAGAGACACTTATCTAGATTTTGATCTCACATTGTACTCGTATTGAGTTATCATTATATATATGAGATATTGGATTTGATTATAGAATTTTGTACTTGTCTCTTTCTTTATCATTTGATTGATGTTTATACATGTTTTAGCACTTTTTTTTAATGTTTTTGTATGATGTTGACATGTATGTTCATGTTTATATATGTTCATTTTATGTTTATATTTTCATGGATGTATGGATATTTATCTCTCATATTATGATATAGATTTATGGTTTGAAAATTTAGCACTTGGATAGATTAAATATTATTATAAGATTAACCCCTTGTGATGACATGAATCAAAGAAGAATTAAGTTGATGAGATTAACAAAGAGTGAAAGACATGATCAAGAGGAAACAAAAGGAGGTGAACATAGTTAGCTGCCACATCTATGAAAGATAAATAGAGAGCTCTCTTATCATGCAAAATGTAAAAGATAAACTAGAATGAACCCTAGAATGCAAGCTAATATGAAAAGATGCAATTGCAAGGGTTGTATAAGTAGACCCTATTTTTCATCATCAAGCTTTATTAGGGGCATCAAAAGATCATACAATCATCACTAGTATAACTATGAGGATTTGAATATGATATTTATCATAATGGAATGTGGGAACCCAACCTATGCATCAAAGAAATATAGGTCAAGATGACTAATGTAGTTAGATTCCCTAAGTTTAATATAGCAAGATTACACTTGTATTAAGGTAGAAGTGTGAGGATAACCCCCGAGTGTGGTCTTGTGGAAAGTAGACAAGGATGATATGTTGTAGATCCTAAATGTCAAGTAGGACAAGCATAAATGCTCATGAAACTTAAGATCAACAAAGAATACCCACAAGAAGAATGTAAGAGAAAACATGCCCCATGCCCCCAATCCTCTACTCCATGACATCCTCAAGAGACTATTAGGGAGGGAACACTCAGAAAATAAATCATCATAGACAACACACAAAGAGAAATAAAGCCAAACAAGTTTCTACCAATTTTAGTGTTTAAGTGCATATGTGGATGTCACATGACTGTATCTTTAGGACTCAAGTCTACTAGTGAGAAACATCGCAACATTGTAGGCTGAAACTAAAGTATTTGATTAGTGTTGAAAATACTTGATATCAAGGGGAAGTGTTGAAAAACATTGTTGAGCGAGCTACCAAAGAAACACCAACGCATAAGGAGACCCTGATAAGCTAAGAAATTTGTACCCCTTAGTCCTAGATGAGAGTAAATTTTAAGCTAGGCAAGATGAAAAAAAAACAAGATGAATATTTTCATGAGCACAAAGAAATCCTGATAAACATAGGTGCAAGGGTGTTAAGTAGTGCATGTTCCTAAGTTTTCACTTGGCAAGATCCTTTTTCTCTTTTTATTTTTTTATTTTTTAGATATTTGATTTTTTTGGTGATGTATCAAAGTGCCTATTGCTAGGTTTTCAGTAAGATGATATTTTTTTAGGACATTTTCCAATTTTTAGGATTTTCTTAAGATTATAAAATATGTACAAAGATGAGAAGAAATTGTACAAATGGCAACCTAGAGCTCCCTAGTCATGGAGTGCAAGGAATGCGAATATGAATGAAAGAGCTCCTAGCTAAGCCTAAGAAATGCAAACCCTTGATGCAAACCCTTACAAGTACACCATGAAATGGGAGGTTCAAAGAAAAGAGAAAGAATGTTAGTATCCAAAAACTACCATGGAATTCTATGTAAAATGCAACTAAACTATGTGAAATGCAAACAATGCAAATTAAGCTAACAGTATGAAAGTATTAGAATCCCTCTAATTAAGCTAAATTTATTATTTTAATGCATAAAGGAAGCTTTGATAATGTTATATAATACTAAAATATAATGCTATGAAAGTATGAAGATAAATCCACAAGCTCCAAGAGTACCTATAGGAAAACTTGCACCATAACACTAATGCAAAGAAGATGAATCCTTAGATGAGGACACAACTCTCCATTTTAAAGAAGTACATATGGTGGAGATCATGAGTTAAGAAGATATAATAAAGGGTGGGGAATTATATATTGCATGATTCATGTGCAAGATCATTTCCACAAATAAGAAAGAGTTGACTTTTGCATCTTCATGTGGCACAAAAAGTGTTTTCTTTTATTTCTAAACTAGGAAAAATGCTTTATGTGTGCAACTTAGGATAAGAGATAGAAGGGGATTTTATTTAATTAAAGGGGGACATTTTCCTTTTAATTAAATATAAAATTAGGATATAGTGGTCAAATTATAGGATAAAATCAAATAAATTGATATTTTAAAGATTGGATCTAGGTAATTGATTTAATAATTTAGGGAAAATGATGAGAAGGGAGCTAATAGTCTAGGCAAATTTTTTTGGGTGATAACATTTGCGCCTCTTTGAATAATATGTCTAGGAACACATAATGTCAAATAAATGAAGAAGCCAAGGAGGTAGTAGAGATATCTAATTCCAAAGAACAAAATGCAGAGCAAGATAGAAAATCATGAATGCATAGCTTGGTAGCAACAACACTAAACAAAAGGAGAGAGATAGTATTCGAATTCAAGAAGAGTACTAACATGTCAAGCAAAGAAAATAGATCAAGAGTAGATGGAAAGGTCAAGCATGTGCTGCTAAGAAATAGATAGCCATAAGAAGCAAACATTTTGCAGTGATGATAGAATATTCCTGCCCCCTTGGGATTGAAATTGAAATGAGGTATAGGAGATGAAAAAATGAGAAAAATATGATCAAATCAAAATAAAGCAAGGTCCATGGTAACAGATAAGTGACTAAAACCAAATAGATAAAGAGTGAGTATGAGGTCAAAGTAAGAAGAAGGTAAAGTGAAATGAAATGCAATGGAATGAATAGGAAGAACAAAAGAGAATAGAAATGATGAAGAAGTGAAGAAATGATGCATACCCTAGCAAGATTAAGAGATTAAGCCAAAAAAAGTTAGCCAACTATGTAGAAGAAAGAAGAATCTTAAAATGCAATTTTGACAATCAAGATGAACCCAGATTTTGATTTTAATCTCAAAAATGGATCTAGGACGTCAAAATTAGACAGGGTTACAAATTTTGTGCAAATACAAGGAGTTAAAATATTTGGTCAAAATTAAGTCAAAAGGTGATATAAGGGGCCCTAAAGGGTAGATAGAAGTGATGACAAGATTAACCCCCTTGTGATGAAATGAATTAAAGAAGCAATAAGTTGAAATGACCAACAAGGAGTGAAAGACATGATCAAGAGGAAGCAAGAGAAGGTGAATGCAGTTAGTTGATGTGTCCATGAAAGATAAAGAGGGAGCTCTCTATAAATGCAAGATGAAACCTAGATTGCAAATTGGTATGCAAAAGATGTATTTGTAAGGGACACAAAATTTAGACTCTAATTTTCCTCATCAAGCAATATATAGGGATATCAAAAGATCATACAATCATCACTAGTATAACTATGAGGATATGAATATGATCTATATTGGATAGAATGTGGGAACACAACCTAAGCATCAAAGACATATAGGTCAATTTGACTAATGTAGTAAGGTTCCCTAAGTTTAATATAGAAATATTGCACCTATATCAAGGCATAAGCATCAGGATAACTCCCAAGTGTGATCTTACAAAAATAAATAAGGATGATATATTGTGGATCCAAAATTTTAAGTAGGGCAAGCATAAATGCTCACAACACTTTAGATCAAGAAAGTATACCCACAAGTAGAGCAAAAATAAACAAGGATGATGCTTGGCCAAAGAAAGGGATCAAAATCCTATAGCAAAGGACTGCTTAACCCAAGATTGGACATCTCAAGTGATTCTTATCCAACTCATTTAGACTCATTTAATTTATCAAACAAGGATGTAAACTTGAAATGGTGTTTGCAAAATATATGCTTCAAACTTATTTCAACTTAAGAACTACTTTATGGAAATTCAAGTGCTTAAACTATAGGAAATTTATGCTAAATCTAAGAACCAAATCTATTTTTAATAAGGCATGAAAATACAACTGAGAATTACTTCAACTGCCTACGCTGCAGGAATAGTCCACTAATTCTATTATTAGTGGCTATAGGAATAGTAGAGTCTACTTGGGTTCTATGAACTGAATATAAATCCTATGCTAACTAATTTGTTCACTCCCTATGTGGGCCCCCACAGAGAAGTGAAGTATAACAACTTAGAGATGGAAACCTAAAATAATATTTTTATTCATAACAACAAAACATACATACTGATGAACAACACGAATATATTTAGTACTTAAAAACTTAGCAACTTCTTCTTTCTATTGAAAAATGACTAACTAAAACCTAGCACTTCTGAAATATAGACTTCTAGTTATTAAAAACACAAATTGGGAACAAAATTCCTAAATTCAAGACTCATAAACTACCAAAACAAATAAAAAAATTGATTATTATAATATGCACATTAATTATGGTGCCAAATAGAATAGTAATTTAGGAGCTCATGACCCCTTAAATTCCTTCACTCAGGGTTGGTATATTAACATGAGCAACCACTTTGACTCCTGCTTGGTTGACCTAACTTTACATTTATATTTGCAAAATATTAGCACCTCCAAAACAATAACACACATCAAAACTTATTCAAAATATGTTATCTAAATTAGTTTACCCTATGTCACATTGTTGTAGGAGAACTACCCAACCTAGCTAAGGAAGAAAAAGCATCATTCTGACTATTTTGTAATTAAATGACATATCTTTTCATAACTTATTCATTTTAATCCTGAAGAGTAATTATGCACACATTTGTTTAAAATTATCATAAACATCATGTTCTTAAACATCAAAGTCTTTTAGAGAGTTTTCAAATTAAACTAAAAATGATATGATAAAATAGACCATATTCTGGTCTCATCAGATAATATGTTATGGATCCAAAATTTCAAGTAGGACAAGCATAAATGCTCAGGACACTTTAGATCAACAAAGTATACCCACAAGTAGAAAACAAGTAAAACATTCCCCATGCCCATAGTCTTCTAGTCCATGAAATCCTCAAGAGACTATTTGGGAAGGGAGCACTTAGCAAAGAAATCACCATAGACATCACACAAAGATAATAAAGTCAATAAGATCTTAGCTAGTTTATTGTTCAAGTGCATGTATGTAAGTTGCATGACTGTCTCTTTTAGGACACATATCTATTAGGGAGAAATATCATAGCATCCTAGATTGTAGCTAAGGTATCTAAAAAGTGTTGAGAAATGCTCTATGTCAAGGGGAAGTGTTAAGAAATATTGTTAGACAAGTTTCCAAAGAAACACCAACACACAAGGAGACCATAAATAATATATGTCCTCTAGGCCTAGACATGAGAGACAATTCCAAACTAGGTGAGACAAAGTGAGAATGAAGTGAATGAGTGCAAAGAAGGATTGATAGACATAGGTGAAAGGGTCTCTCAAGTAGTGTTTGTTTCTAGGTTTTTACCACTTGGCAAAGTTTTTAGGACTTTTTATTTAAAAAATTGTATTTTTTGAGATATTTGATTTTTTTGGTGGTACATCAATGCACCTATTTGCCAGGTTTTCACTAAGATGATCATTTTTTCAAGAAATTTTTTTTTAAAGGAATTTTTAAGTATCATATATGATTTTTTAGGATTTTTTAAGGATCATAGAATATATACAAACATCTGAGAAATAAGAGCCTTAGGCATACAAATTCTTCAGATGGAGAATGTTGATAAACTTATGGACCTTTTCTCTCTCAAATGTAAAAGATGGTAAGCATTGTGACGTAGGAGCATCCTGGTTTTTCTTGTAATCTTGCATGTTTGGAGGGATTTCAGCTTAAAGTTGTAGAGCTTGGTAGATACTGGGAGCTCAATATACACTATGGAGCTCGA
The DNA here is from genome assembly GCA_028749045.1 of Cupressus sempervirens. NCBI lineage: Eukaryota > Viridiplantae > Streptophyta > Pinopsida > Cupressales > Cupressaceae > Cupressus > Cupressus sempervirens. The sequence continues at coordinate 581,967,208 of CM053789.1, forward strand.
CATGGTCTTGAAGCTTGACATGGTCTATGGAGCTTGCCATGGTTTTAGAGCTCGGCATGGTCTTGGAGCTTAGCATGGTCTAGAAGCTCAACATGCTGAAGGAGCTCGATAATACTTGAGAATTTTCGATAATACTTGAGAATTTTATGATGCTCAGCTTAGTATTTTTGGTGCTTGGCTTGGTCTTGGTTCTAGTTGGTGCCAAGTTATTTGTGAGTTGATTTTTGACATTTAATTTATGTTTGGGTATTTAATTTGTGTTGTAGCTGACTTGTGGCTCAACTTATATTTAATGTAAGGGATTTAATTTAGTTTGTAATAAAATGGGATGACTTGTGGCCTAGTTGGGTATAACTGGGGGGTCTTGTAGAGTCTTTAGGCATGATGGGGATTAAGAATCCATTTGGGGGAAGAGGATGCAAAATTGAAGAGCTAGTAGTTGTGGCTTGAGAATAAGAGAATAGCTTGGTGAACCTGAGGGTACAAGTGTAGATTCTTCTTGGTGTTCTTATCCAGTGTGGATTTGGACTAGCTAAGATTGGGATTGAGATTGTAAGTTGGATCTTTTGGGACCTTGTAGAACTGAGATTGTAATGCTATTTGTATTTGGCCCTAATTGAAAAGGCCTTATAGCCTGACATATTGCATGTAATCAATTATTCTATGAATAAAGAGTTATGAGTTGGTATCAAATCTTGCATTATTATTGCTTGTTGTTGTGTTTCTAGTGTGTGGTTATTTTTTGGGGGTTTAGACATCTCCTTTTTAGATTCTCCTACCTTGCATTATGTCAGGTGGTATCAGTGCTAGGTTGTTCCTACGTGTATAGATAGATCGTCGAAGCTAAGGCAAATTGCACTAGGTTCTTGGGTTGATCTTATGGAGTTGATTGATCTTTTGGATTGGTGGATCTATTACTTAGGGTTTGCAAAAATTTTGGAAGATGTCTCCAGGAAGATTGGACCCTATGGAAATTGATGATCTTAGTGATGTTGTGGAAGAAAGGATCTCAGATAAGATTAGAGCAGAATTTTAATCTGAGATTGCATTGATGAAGAGTGACATGATTGGTGAAATTAAGAGTGCTTTAGGTGTTATACCTAGGCATGTGGGTACTAAAGGTAGTTATGAGGAAGTTTTTAAAGACTTTGAAGTTTTTGGATCTAGTGGTGAGGACAAAACTGATCATGTGGAGAGACCTATTGAAACTAGGGATAGTCAATTTGCTAAACTTGGATCTCAATTGAAACTGAAGCATAAGACCTAATTGATTGGATTGATGAATTGGAAGACTAGTTTGAGCTAGAGGATATTGAGGATCCACTTGGAGTGAGGTTGGCACAAACTAAGCTAAAAGGACATGCTACCCTTTGGTGGAAAGAACTACAAAGAGACAAAGAAGAAGAAGGTGAAATGAAGATCACTAGATAGAGATTGATGGTGACTAAATTGAAGGCTAAGTTCATTCCTACTGATTATGAACTTGAGTTGTTTAAGAGATTGTAGAATTTGAAATAGAAAGATATGTCTGTGAAATATTATATCAAGGAGTTCTACAAGTTGACTATTTAGTTTGGTCACAAAAAATTGTCAAAGGAAATGGTAGCTTAGTACATTAATTGTTTGAGATTCAATATTCAGGATGAGGTTGGTATGTTGAATATTTCTTTAGTTGAGGATGCTTATTAGTATGCCCTAAAGGAAAAAATAAGTTGAAGAGGAGAATTCAAGGTAATGCTAGAGGGATGAAGTAGTAGGATAACTTAGAAATGGTTAAACTAAGTGTTGAAGCTGAAACAAAACCTGATGAGTAGAAGAGAAGGATAGGTGGAGGTGGGTTTAGTGGTAATTGTTTCAGATGTGTGAAGGATATAGATATTTTGAATGTCCCCATGGCAGGAAGGCTGCTATTGTGAATGAGGTTGTAGTCCAAGACAATCACTCTAAGTAAGGAGAGAGTTTATTGGCTTAACTAGAGGATACTGGATTCTTGTTAGAGGACTACTTTGTTGAGGACTCATTATAAGTCTGGTGGTAAAGTTTGCAATGTGATTGTGGATGGTGGTCATACTGATAACCTTATTACTGAGGAGATGGCTCAAAAAATTGGTTTGAAGAGAGTGAGACATCCTTATTTTTATAGGATTGGTTAGTTGCAAGGTGAACATGCTTTGGAAGTGAGGAAGCAATGCCTTGTTGATTTTCAGATTGGGTAGTACAAGGATCAAGTGTTGTGTGATATTGTAGACATGAATAGTTGTCATGTATTGCTTGGTAGAAATTGGTAGTATGATTTTAAGGTTGTGCATGATTATGTCAAGAATGTGTTTACTGTTGAGAAAGGTTGTAGGAAGTTTTCCCTGATTCCTTTACAGAATGAAGAGCTTGGTAGGAGAAACCTAAGTATTGGCAACCGAGTTGAGTTGGAAAATTTTGATAAGGTTAGATATTAGTATGGAAAGAAAACCTATAGCACACCAAGGATAGATATAAATTAGAAGCAAAAGAAGAATAAGGGAAAGAGTGTACAAGTTGAAGACTTAGAGGATGTGTATGTGAATAACCAATTTTGGATTTATGTGTTGAATCCCAAAAGATGTTCTTCTAGCTTCTAGAACATCTTTTCAAACCTGGGGTGTTTGATGCAGGAGCATCCTTGGTTTTCTTGTAATCCTACATGTTTGGAGGGATTTTGGCTTAAATTTGAGGAGCTCAAAAGATACTAGGAGCTTAACAATGCTTCAAAATTTATTGATGCTCGACTTAGTCTTCCTAACACTCAGCTTGGTCTTGGTTCCAGTTGCTACCAAGTCATATGTGAGCCAACTTTTAGCATTTAACTTATGTTTGGGTATTTAATTTGTGTCATAGGCAACTTGTGGCTCAGTTGGGTATAAGTAGGCGGTCTTGTAGAGTCTTTAGGCTTAATGGGGATTAAGGATTTGTTTGGGAGAAGAGGATGAACACTTTGAAGAGCTAGTAGTTGTAGCTTGAGAACTAAAGAATAGCTTGGTGGACATAAGGGTAAGAGTGTATATTCTTCTTGGTGTTCTTATCCAGTATGGATATGGACTAGCTGAGATTGGGATTGAGATTCTAAGTTGGATCTTGTGGGATCTTGTAGAATCGAGATTGTAATTATTATTTATATTTGGCCCTAACTAAGAAGGCCTTACAAACTAACATATTGTATGCAATCAGTTATTCTATAAATAAAAAGTTATGATTTGGTATCAGATCTTGCATTATTGTTGCTTGTTGTTGTATTTCTACTATGTGGTTATTTGCTAGGGATTTGGACATCTCCTTTGGGGATTCTCCTAGCTTGCACTGTGTCATGTTGGATCCAAATACAATAGTGACAATGTAGGGATCTAGCTAGTTAGGCTCAAGCTTACCCTTATGTTCTCTATTTTGCTGATTCTTGGGGTTCTCCCTAAGAACAAGCTCACCCACTTGGAATTCATAAGGATAAACTTTCTTGTTATAACTTGTAGACATCCTCTTCTCATTTGCTCTCATGTGGTCAAAAGAAGCCTTTTGATGTTCATCTAGAGTTTTAAGCTCGTGAATTCTCATAGCCCAATGGTCCTTATTTGTGATTAAACCATGCAAAGAGACTCACAAAGAGGGAATCTCAACTTCTAGTGGGAGGAAAACCTTAGAACCATTGAATAAGGAAAAATGTGTAGCACCAATGAGAGTTCATATGGTGGTTCTATAGGCCCATAATGCTAGAATAATCTATAAATGCCAATCCTTTCTTGACTTGTGAAATATTCTATTCAAAAAATTTGGTAGTATTTTTTTTGAGTTCTTAGCTTTGCCATTTCCTTAGGGATAGTATATTGAAGACCAATGTTGCTTTGTTTTAATTTTTTTACAAAGTTCCCTTAGGTCCTTATTCTTAAACAACCCCCCATTATCAGTGACTATGGAAGAAGGAATACCATAGTGGAAAATAATATTATTTAGTATGAAAATGATAACATGTTTGCCTATTTTAGAAGAAAATAGAAAAACTTCAACCCATTTAGTAAAATACTCAGTTGTTGTGATTATGAACTTATGTCTATTGGATGAACTTGGATGAATCTTGCCAACCAAGTCAAAGGCCCATTGCTGAAAGGCCAATGTGTTATAGAAGGAATGAGTTCATGCCCAGGAGCATGAATCAAGTTACCATGTAATTGACATTTCTTATAGGATTTAGCATATCTGACAACATCAACCTACATAGTTGTCTAGTAGTAGCCTGCCCTAAGCAAGTTCTGAGCAAGTGCAAGGCCATTAGAATGTGACCCACAAATACCATCATGAAATTTGACTAACATCTTTTCAAACTTATTTATCTCAAGATACTTAAGGAGCATACCATCTAATCTCTTTCTATACAGGTCACCAAAGATGAAAGTGTAGTGAGAGGCATTATGGATAAGCTAGCATTTTTTGTTGTGTCTGAGTTTTTTAGGAATGACTTGGTCACATAGATAGGATAAAATTATGGAACTTTGGGAGGAATTCTTAACAATAATGCAAATTAATTGGTTATAAATGGAGTCATAAGTGGGATGGAACAATTCTTCCACTAGGAACTCAAATTGAGATTCATGATCTTGTAGTTTTAAGATAGACACTAAAGTTGTCATAGCATCTGCAACCTTATTTTCTACCCTAGGAATTTTTTGGAAGGTAAAAAATGTGAATTATTTCCTTAGGGAATCAACCAATTTCTTCTAAGGTATGAGCTTTTCATATTTAGTTTGGTACTCATTGTTCACTTGATTAATGACAAGTTGGGAATCTCCATAGATATGCAATTCTGTTATTCTCTATTACAGAGCTAGTTTGATTCCATTAAGAAATGATTCATATTCCATGATATTATTTGTGCATGGAAACAATACTTAGTAAGGTTTTGGGATGGTGTAGCCATGAGGTGTGACAAACAAAATTCTGGCACCAACACCATTTTGAGTATATGACCCATCAGGAAACATCTTCCAGGTTATGTCTATAATGTACATGATAGATGCATATGTGAAGTGAATCTACATAGGAGAAATATTTGTGATGGGAAATTGAGCTAACTAATAAAAAATAGCCTATCCTTTAATGGCCTTACATTTGACATATTGAATGTCAAATTTAGGAAGAATCATCATCCATTTTTCTAGTCTACCTGTAAGTGCAAACTTACTCAAGATATATTTCAAAGGGTCAATTTTGGCAACCAACTTTGTGCTATGTCCAAACATGTAGTTGAAAAGTTTTTGTGACACAAACACTACAACTAGACAAGCTTTCTCAATTTTTTTATAAAGCAACCAATGTATGACTCATATAGTATATGCTTCTTCCTTTCCCATTCTTATCATGTTGTGGTAACATAGCTCCTAGGGAATTTGCAGTAGCTAAAATATAGAGAAACAATGGTTTCCCTTGGATTGGAGGCATGGGAATAGGTGGCTTTGATAAAAACTCTTTGATTTTAGCTAAGCATTTTTTACATTCTTCATTCCATATGCATATTGAGCCTTTATGAGATTTTTGTTAAATGGTTGTGATCTATCAACTAATTGTGAGATAAACATCCTAATAGACTAAAGACATCCTTGCAAACTCCTTAGTTGACTAATATTCTTGGTAAGTAGCATCTCCAGAATTTCTTACACCTTTTCTAGATTAATCTCTATGCCCTTAACTGAGATTTTTTACCCTAACAATTTGCTAGATGTGACACCAAAAGCACACTTTTTTGGATTAAGTCTAAGTTGGAACTATTCCATATAGTTTAGTATCACATTTAGATTAGATATGTGAGTACTTTTCTATTTAGATTTTGCAATGGTATCATCAACATAATCCTCCATATTTTTATGCATCATATCATGAAATATTGTATTCATAGCCCTTTGGTATGTAACTCCTACATTTTTGAGACCAAAAGGCATCGCATTCTAGCAAAAGGTTCTCGATGCACATGTAAAAGTTGTTTTTTCCTGATCTTCAGGAGCTATCTTTTTATTATTATAGCTTGAGAAGCCATCCATGAGGGAATATATTTAATAGCTTACACTCATAACTACTTTCATATCTATGTTTGGTAGTGAAAAGTCATCCTTTGGGCATGATTTGTTTAAATCCTTCAAATTAGTTTGGACACGAATTGACTTGTCATGTTTGGAAACAAGGAATATGTTGGATATCCATTTTTCATAGTCAATAGCTCTGATAAACTTGGCACTTAACAATTTCTCTAATTCAACTTTGACCAATAAGGAAACACAAGGATGCATCTTTCTCAACTTTTGTTTAATAGGTTTAATGCCAGGAGCTATGGAGAGGTGATGCATAATAAGCTCTATATCTAAGCCAAACATATTAGTGTAGGTCCGTGTGAAGTTAATTTTTTCTCCTTGAAGAACTTTGTGAATTGCTCTTTTTTCTCTACTGATAAAGATTGAACTAAATGTATGATCTTGGGAGATTCTTCAGTACCCAAGTTGATTGGCTATGTCAGTTCTATCAAAATCCTTGATCTATCCTAGAAGTAGCTTGGAAGACTACCCAATACTTCATCCTCAAGTGCCTCAAGACATTTTCACCTTTAGATACATCTTTATTTTTACTCTTTTTTGGTTTAGACACTGCCACAAGGTGGTTTTCACCATCTAAACTCTTATTTTTCATTTTTCTCTTTAACTTGTGATTGTAGTACTGGATGTCTATTTTGATCATATTGATTGCTAGTTCACTAGTGGAAGACACCATGGGTTCAATGTCATTTAGGTAGCATGTGATCTCATAGTCATTATGAAATAAGGGTAGTTTTGGTCTTTAATTTTGACTAGACCAATCAATGAGATCAGGGTGCATGAGGGAGAGCAAGGTGGAAGCCTCAAGGTTATTGATGCAAGAGGAATCATCTTTGGTGATGAGAGAGATTGAGCCTATAAAGAAGGCTCCAAAGGAATCCAAATTATCAAGATACATCCTAGAGGAATCAATGTGATCCACTAAGGTAGGTTGTGAATCTGACTCAACCAACCGTACAAAAGACTCATCAACTATGTTTGGTTGGGTAACATAGGAATATATCACATCCACACCCAAGTCAAAAGAGGCATCAGAAAGGGACTCCCACTCATGTTTCTAGGAGTCAGTATTTTGATCATGAGCTATAAGTCGAGTTATGTATCTTTTTATTCTCTTTATATTAGGATTTTCAACATCTAACTCATCAAATTTAGGCTATCTAGATGTGGATGCTTTAGTAGTGTTATCATAAAACAACATATCTTCTCCCCAAAAAAGGGAGGTAGAAGGGGTGGAATCTTCTTCATGTGTCAAAGTAACAATAACAGGTTGAATATCAGCTTTAGATTCACTAGCTGTAGGGACCTCTCTATCAAACCATGAAAAGTCATCTTCAACACCATATCCTAGGCCTATAGATATATATCTTTTCTTTTTTGTCCCTTGGTGCAACTAAGGGGTTCTACAAGAGCATTTTTGTTGTTATTTAAAGGTCCTTGACCACGATAACCCATTTTTTAAAGAAATTGGGGTAGTTAAGATGACTTCATTATTATCCTCTTCTTCTCTGTAGATCCAATCTCTAACAACTTTATCTTCCTTTTTATCTTCTATTGGAATTGAGGATTGAAAAAAGTACCAAAGATGGTCATAGGAAAAGCTGAAGGATTCAGTTTCTTAGAGGGTTTCTCGTAGGACCGTGGGGAAATAGGTAACATTGTGATGGAGTCCAAAGTGTACTCCCCCATCTTGATACTCATCATTTTTAGCTTTTTCTTGCATTCTATAAGAGATGATCTGGTGTCACTAGAAGGTCTATTGTATGGAACTAGTGATTTTGTAGTCATAAGCATGTTGATGGACATAGAATTGTCTCTTGGGATCACTAATTCTACACCATTGAATGGAAATTTAATACATTAGTGATATGTTAATGGTACAACTTGTATTTCATGAATCCATGGTATACCCAACAAAGGATTATATGTAAGTGGGATGTCTAACACTTGGAAAACCACATCATTCTCATAGGACCCATACATATAGGAAGGATAATTAGACCTTTAGAAGATAGTTCAAGCTTTTCATATGCTTTGATAGTGATCTTCCTTCTAGGGTCAATTACAAATTTTGACATTCCCAGTTGTTGAATCACACCAAAGGAAACCATATTTATCCCAACATCATTTTCTATCAGGACTCTTTAGACTTGGGTGTGGTAGATACAAACTTCAATATGGAGAGCAAGATTATGGGGATGACTAAGAGACTTGTCATATTCTTTAGAAAATGTGAGATAATAAGGTGAAGAAATGTGGTTGACCATAGGAACCATTTTGCATCAATAGCCATGGGAATATTAGAAAAGTGCAAAGCTTTCTCCAGGATCTCCTTGTGCAAACAAGAGAACTCTAGCAACTTAAAAATGGAGATTTGCATAGGGTTTTATTGTATTTGACTTATGAGGTCATAACTAGATATAGTAGGTGGACCCACTTGTTTAAAAATATGAGGCATTCTTGGGATCATTAGCCACTTTGAGAACAACCCTAGATTACCCCCTAGTGACAACATTCAAGGTCTCATCATGTAAAGAAGAGGAATCTACCATCCTAAGGGACACCATAGGCCTAATATTTTTATAATTTTGATGAAGGTTACACATTTTCAAGACCACCTTAGGTTTCTCATCAGTTGCATCATAATTGGGTTCCCCGTCGAATTTGGGGCCCATCATGTAGATGTGTTCACTTATAGGCTCAATTATGTTGATCACTTTCTTTGTGCTAGTATAGCTAATCTTAGTGTCATTACCCTTTTTTTGGCTTTGGATGCCTCTCCTTTTTAATATTCGCGAAATGGTTGTTTAAAAGCCTTATGGTCATAAATCTTAACTAAGCCATCTGTGACAACTTTTCCTTCATCAATAAGATCCTTAATAACATATTTGAGCTTGTAGCATTTTTTAGTATTATGACCATTATTTCTATGGTAATTACAATAGTGATCATCCCTCCACCAATCTAATTTTGCAGGTGGTTCATAGGGTTAGGAATTATCAGGTAGCATGATGAGCTTATTGGCAAGTAACATTTTAAAGGCCACTTCATATGATTTGACCATTGGTGTGTAGGTGTATCTAGGTTTAGAGGGCCTTTAGCTTTGTCAAAATATTGTGGCTTTGAGTTCTCTTTTTGCTTAGTAGCATATATGGCATTGGTTAAGTTAAAATATAATTCCTTAGCCTTAGGAGCCTCTACAACATCATTGACTACATATATTTTTTATTCCAAGGTTTACCCTTATCTTCACCATTGCCATTCCTAATTTTGTCCTTGTTGAGAACAATGCCACCCTTTTATATAGCAACATCCTCAATTTGATAGGCACTTTCAACCATGCCATTAAATGAGGTAATAGTTTCTTTGTAAGATCATAATTTAACTTGGGAAAAAGTGTGTCAACAAAGATGTTAATTTTCTCAATCTCAGGAATTCACTGGGGCTGCCTAGAATGTAATGATCTCCAACCTTGTAAATATGCAGCAATGGTTCCCCTTATTTTTGTTTGATGTTGCACAAATCAAAAATAGTAATAGGATGTTGTATGTTATAGGAGTATTGTTCAATAAATCATTGTACAAGTTAGTCAAATGTCTTAGTGAGTGTGACAATTGAGTAAACCACTCCATAGCTTGTCCCCTTAAGCTTCTAGGAAAAATCTCATGAGGTATGTGTTCTCATGCATGAATTCCATGAAAAGAGCATAGAAGTGATGTACATGGTCACATGGATCACCATTTCCATCATATATCATACTTGGGAACCTCAATATCCCTAGGAAATGGTACCATGTAGATACTCCTATCAAATGGGAGAGCACATATAGATTCCACAAAAGATGTTTTGTGCTACTATTTCTCCATTTTTAGTTGGGAAAGTTGACTTCTTAACTCTTGAATTTCTTTTCTTAGGATCTCAAACTTAATTGGTTCTCTTTTTGGTATGATCCTTTGAACGTCATAGTGTTAGAAACTAAAGTCCAACAAGATAAATGAGAGTGGGGGTGTGAGTTAGTTATCTACTATTAGAACATTTATCAACCTTATTAATCCTTGAGCATGTGAAAAATATAATTAGAAACCATAAGGATAAATTCATACATAATAGCACCGGATATGTTAACTACATAAACCTTTGATTAGAGGAAAAAATCTTGTGGGGATGATACCCACAAAATGATGTACTAATAATAAAGTTCCTTTTAAGAGGATGGACTTTGTTAGGAGCCAATAAAATACATTTAGTACATATCAATCCCTATTAGGAGACGTTGAATCTCTATTAGGAGATTCTAACCTTGTTAGGAGTTGTAGAAGGCATATGTACCCACATTCCAAATAGCTTCAGGGGCAAGACCATCGAACTCACTATCCAACTGGTCTCTAAATTATTCCTTGTAAAATAATAGAAATGAAATAATCTTAGCTCCTTCTCTATCCTCTTGACTAGACCAAACCTCTTCTAATATCAATACTAGATCACCAACTCCACATCCAATAATCCCTTGGATCACTTACTCACATTTACCAAATAGTTCACATATCATGCACTTTGAATGCATACTTCACAACAAGGAAAATAACCTTCCTTTATACCATGTCCTCAAAATAACTCCTTCAGTCATCCTTGAGGATTTCCTAATTAATCATAATAGGGCCTCTTTAAGATAAACAATTATTTTACAATTACTCAACATTGTTATCTCATAGTCTTTACAACTTCTCACATGTGTGACTTCTATTCTTGCACACTCGCTAACATCACCTTTAGGTTGTTTGCTATCACTGTCCAACTTTAGATATCAAGATTCTATCTCTCTTAGGAGATTCAATCCAAACATAAGAAATAGTTTCTTATGTACTCTACCTATATACTATCCACTATAAATCAATAATATCTCCTTTATGTCTTTGATTCTATGTACGTATTTTTGTCCACTTCATCAAGACATAGCATAGAATACATCCTTAACTAAATTTGACCTAATCATCAATACATAGTCCATACTCTTTGTCTTCTACTCTACCAGTCTTTACAAAAATAATATTATATTGACGTCAACAAAAAGCATGGTCATGAATGCAACATGTCAATCATAAACAATCTCTCCAATGCTTATGATACTCTTACAAAGGAATATCATCATCATTCATGCTAACAATTTCCCCCTTTGGCATTTATGACAACATAGATCAAAAACATGTAAGTTCCAAGAATACTAAATCAAACTTTTGTTGATGTTGTTTTCTTCTTTTCAAACCCCCTCTTCATCAATCAAATCTGAAACTCATAGGAACACTACTCATAATTGTGCTTTCTCATTCTTAGGATCAGTGTCAGTTGTTCACACTTCTCCCACATTGATATAACTTAATATTTTCTACCCATTGAAATCAATAGGTACATGAACAATTCCCCCCCAAATATACATCTACCAGAACATGTTATCATGTACTATTTTATCCTCCATTGTGCTAGAGGATGTTTTTCATGAATAATTCTCCCTTGTTGACATCAATGATAAAGGCTTCATTATGTCAATCATCTACTCAAAGTCTTTAATCAACCCAAGTGTCCAAAGATATTGTTTTATACCAACTACCAAGTTTCCTTGATGACTCTACTCATCTCAAATACTCCATATAGGAAATGTCAATATTCAGTCTAGATATACAATGGTGCTCTGTACCAGTGGACAACAACTACTCAGAAGTAAGTAGGGACATAACTCTAAGAATACCTCACAAATACTCTAATATATCTTTATGAAAGGGATTTGTAAATATATATGTAATCTTCTCTTTTGTACTTACATACTCGGATCTGATCTCTTTCTCTACAGCTTTCTCTCTCAAAACATAATGCTTAATGGATATAAGCTGTGTCTTAGAATGTAACACAAGATTCTTAGACATACTCACTATACTTGTGTTATCACAATGTATGACAATAGGTTTTGAAAACTCTATCCTAATATCCTCCAATATTTTCTTCATCCACATGATCTATTTACAATTGTTTGTTGTTGTTACATACTTTTCTTTTGTTGTATTGTATGAAATACAATCATGTTTCTTGCTTAGCAAAGAAGCCATCTTCCTCGAAGAAAAAATTCTCCACCACTAGTGCTCTTTCTTTCATCCATACTGCTTGACCAATCCACATTAGTATAAACACACATAGCAAAATTACTTGATCAATCATACCATAGTCCAAAATTAGGTGTACCCTCTGAATATTCTCTTTACTATTGCATAATATTATTGCTTAGGATTAGCTAGAAATATTTCTACTATCTCAACTACATTTTCTATATTTGGTCTAGTGTGAGTTAGATATTGTAAACCTTCAATTATAGATCTATACTTCTTCTACTTAATTGTAGGTGTCTCATCTTTTCTAGATAACTTGTGACCAGTTATCATAGGAGTGCCAACAGTCTTAAAATTTTCCAAGCCAAATCTTTTCAACAAGTCATTCAAATACTTAGTTTGTGATAAGAAAATACCATCACTATTTTGTATAATCTATAATCCCAAGGAAAATTTCATCTAACCAATCATACTCATCTCAAATTCATTCTTCATTTCATCAACAAAATTATCACTTGCTTCATGATTGCCTCCAAATATTACGTCATCAACAAATATTACAATAATCAACAATCCATTTTGAATTTCTTTCAAATATAAGTTACTATCTTCTATACCTTTAGAAAATCCCAATTTTGCCAAATATTTGTCCAATCTTCCATACCAGGTTCTAAGTGCTTTCTTTAGACCATTCAGTGCTTTCTTTAGTCTCCATACCATATCCTTTTCTTTTGTTAAAGGAAATCCTTCAAGCTACCAATGTAGACTTCTTCTTCAAGTTCTCCATTCAAAAATGTTGACTTTGCATCCATGTAATATGCTTTAAATTTTTTGTATCATAAGCCAAGAATATATTTACTGCTTTAATTCTAGCAACAGGGGAAAATTCTTTTTTGTGAATATCCTTTGCAAACCAATCTTTCTTTATTTATCACAACTTAACCTTGTTCATTCATTTGATTTTTTAATACCCATTTAGTTCTTATAACATTCTTGTCTTTAGGTCTAGGAACCAATTCCCATGTCTCATTCTTCCCAATCTGATCTAGCTCTTCTTTCATTGCTTGAATCTAATGATCATCCTTGCATGCCTCATCTGTACTGTTTGGTTCAAATTGAGAAATCAAACATAATTCCTCATGTGCTCTATTTCTTTTCATTACTCCTTTGTCTTTACTTCCAATAATTTGATCAAGGAGGTGATTTTTTGTCAAATTCTTGTTCAGTGTGGGAGTTTCTATTTCAACTCTTATTTCTTCTATTTGATCTATGTTCTTTTCTTTGTTCAACAATTTGAACATAATTCTACAAATCATTGTTATTCTCAAAGAAAACTTCAATATTCTCTCTAACAGGTTTAGGATTATCTTCTTCTTCATCAAAAATATAATCCGACATTCTCTCTTTTACTCCTAACTCTTCGTCCATTTTCACATTTGCACACTCAACAATTGTCTTAATTCTCTAGTTAAAACATCTATAAGCTTTGGTTTTCAATGAATAACCAAGGAACATACTTTCATCACTTCTTGCATCAAACTTACCAATATCATCAACTCTCTTTATGTAACACTTCCAAAAATTATGAAATATTTTATTGAAGGTGCATGTCCAAACCATAATTTATAGGGAGTCTTTTTTGTACTTTTTTGATCTGTACTCTATCCATGGTGTATACTATTGTGCTAACTGCTTCTCTCCAAAACTCTTGGATACATCATTTTCAAACATCATTTCTCTTGTTTCTTCAATTTAAGATCTATTTCTTCTTTCAGCAATCCCATTTTTCTCAAGAGTCTTAGGTGCTGATAGCCGTCTCTTATTACCATTTTCTTCACAAAAGATATTATACTCCTCTAAAAGTAAACTATGTAGCTCTATCTAATCTCAAACATTTTTTCTTTACACCAAATTCATTCTCAACTCTATTCTTGAACAACTTAAAATTTTCAAATGCTTGTTTTCTTTAAGAAATGCTACCTCCACTAGTACATTTGCACTCAAATTTTGACCAAGATTTTGGCCAAGCCCTAAATTGCCTTTTTCAATACTTTAAAAAAAAAAATTGCTCAAGTTGGTCAAAATTTTGACCAATTTAGGGTTTCCCAATTTGGTCAAATTTTGACCAAATTGGGCCCATAATAATAAAAAAGATGTGTTATTTTGTTATTTGGGCATTGTGTATTTTTGACGGTGGTCTGCAGTAGTGCGAGAGCCATTTTTAGGTTAGTGCAAGATAATCACGTATAAAAAAGGCTTGATCCATTTGACCCACTATTGATACATGTTTGAAACTCCACATTTCTTGTTCAAATTTCTTTTTTTAAATCTCCAACTTTGAAACTTCACATTTCCACATTTGAATTTGTTAAAACATTGTGGTTTAAGACTAATCATGTAAATTCTCTGGCATTTGTTAAAACATTTTGGAGGAAAGTTCCCATTGAGATGCTTAATTAAACATAGAATAGATAGGGGACTAGAGTGGAGGGGCGACTCTTCTCATATCAATGCACATCATGATCACACAATCCTTGCATATCACTGGATGCATCCCCAATATGTATCCAATGAAGGCTCAAAGCATACCAAATGGATCCTATTTTTACAATCCCAACTCATTTCATCATTTTCTCCTTTTCCTTTAAAAAAAACTCCATCAAATCTAGATTGTCAAACCCTTTGGCTTGCTCAATGAAGATGTACCACCCTAAAATGTTAAGCTGAGCTCTTATATATAAATTGAGCACCATCATGGCCCACAAGGCACATGCAGTCCTTGTAAAACATAGAATTTTGAACCTTTCCCACAACTAAAGCTTCTCCTTAGACCTATGAAAAATGCCAAAACTTTCCAAACCAAATGCTAGGGAAGTTTAATCTGACATGTTTTGGATATTTTTGAAATGTTCTTGCAACTGGTTTTCAACAAGCTTGTCTACTTCATGTTGAGCTTAATCTTCCCTTCCCAATGCCAACATCCTCTTCATCCAATATCTTCAACACTATTCCTTGAGAATCTTCCCTAGCATTGGTCCTAATCATGCAGACACACTCTCCAAATAAACAATGTTCATTCTAGATTTCAAAGTGTAAGGCTTCCCAAATCTTTGAGTTATAGTGATACAAGATTTATGTATAAGTCTACAAGTCTACTTGAATTGCAGCTTCTCAATAGTTCATAAAATAACAATTTAGGACTACCATAAACATTAAGTAAGAAAAATATTCACTCACACTTGCATTCATGTATTTAAGTTATTAGTTAAACAAATCCCCTTGAATATTGAACTTTAGATTAAAATAGATAACAGAGTAGAAAATTTAGGTATCTTATATCTAGTTTATATGAAATAACAACATCTTACAACCATGAATTACTAAGAATGAACTAGGCATGTATTAAATATCATAGGAAAGTTGAATAGTTTGCATATATACCATTTTAAGAAAATAGAGAACAAAGGTCAAAATTCCTATATATTACAATTCTACATATATTGATATAACCACTTACTAAGATTTCAGAATAGAAAATCTTAACATATAAACAACATCAAAAGTAACAAGATAGTAGATAAAAAAATGAATAGCTAGATCTCTAAGAGTATAATCAAATGAAAAATGTAAATAAAACATAATACCTGATAACAAACTTAAATTTGATCAAGCATAGGCATGTGATTAAAATGCATACAACATACTTGTTATATAGTCTAGATGCATAAATTTTGTCAAATCTTTAAAGAAAAAAGAATAGAGAAATGCCCACCTAAAGGTATAAACATTGCTCCCATTCTAAGGGAAATGGATATTTCATCAAGTTCTTTTACATCAATACTAGAATTAACACAATTGAATTTCTATATTTTATGCTCCCATTCAGAGCCCATTTTCCTCTTCTTATAATTATTGTCTTCTTCAAAATCCTTGAACATTGTCACCCTATATTGGACCCTGAACCTCTTCTCTTCTTTATATAGAGGTTAGCTATTAAAAGAGAGGATGAAGATGATAGTGAGGAAGGAGGAGCAAGAAATAGATGTGCATCCATCAATGAGCCTATCTTGTTAGACTACTTCTGTTGCAATAACCCACTTATTATTGATATCACAACTTAACATTAACTACCAATCAATCCTTGTAGAAATAAGTAATTGCAGCCTTGAATAGGGTGACTCCTATTGGAGTACAATCCAATTTTCCTCTACCAAACATGTAGGATTCCACATGTGTTAGAGGGGAAAAGAGTTTCCTCTCTGCTCCAATTGCCTCCATTGTCACACAAGAATAGTTCAAGAATAGAGGCGAACATTACTAAACACTTGCACCATTCTCTATATCATCTCTCTATTGACCCTCCTTCTCCTATAACACTACATTAATTTTTCTAGAAGAATACTTGTATCAATCAATTAAAAATAGATTTTTACTGAGAGGATTGAATCAATTATGACAAGTTATTGCACTATAGATTTTAGCATTGATTTTTGAAGGGTCAGAAAGATGGATTTTTTTGTTTGTAAGTAGGAATTTTTTTAGGGATTTTCTTATTGATTTTCTCATTTGCAAGATATATTTTCTCTTGCATTGGAAAATTTTGCAGCAGGAGTGGGTCATCTTTTTAGCATTCATCTTTGAGGAGCTTACCCATTCTTAAAGTAACTATTACATAACCACCTCTTACAAAACTATCCCTTCCAGAATTACCAAACAACCCTATAGGTTTGGATCATTAAGTATGGGACTTGAAAAGATGATGATTTGATCATAACTTTAACAAGGTGGGAGTGACCGTAATGGGAGGCAGTGGTAAAACAACTTTGGTAGCTGCTCTTTATAGAGATTGCCAAGTCAAGGAACACTTTGGAAACAAGATAATAATTTAAAAAGTTTTAGAGTCTCTAGATATTTAGAATTTTCTTAAGAGCATATCATTGGAAGAAGACAAAGATAAAAGTTGATAACTATTATGTTTCTGATATGGAGACATATGATTGCAAAGATTAAAAGGTCTGACATTAAGGATAGTAACAATTTACTATGAAAAGAGAAATGAATATTTGAAGTGGTGTGTATACGGAAGGGAAGTAATGAAGAATAGTCATAAATCATCACCCCAAATACACCACACAAGAAGATGCTAGAAATCACTTCAATTGAGAGGAGATTCATTGTGAAGGATTTATAAAACTTCAAATGTAGATTGCAAATGTCATAGTCTCAAATATCTTATTGTTATAGAAGAGCATAAAAAATATTTAAAATAAGGAAAATTTTGTTGATTAAATAAGCACAATCTAAACATAGAGGCAATCTAATCTTTGGCTCTTCAGGCACAAAATTAGAAAACCCCACCATGTCATTCAATCTCATTATTGCGCAACCTTTTACAACTTGATCCCCTACCATAATATCCATAATAATCTCTATAGCATTTTGCAGCCTGACAATTGACCTCCCATTTTGATGTCAACAAAGCCTCCCTTGCTAAGACTAGTTAGTTACTTGAAATTGCCACCTACCACTAGGATAATAAAATGACTATATATATTATTGTAATTAGCAACCCAAATTTTGTAGTGTATCTTGGAGATGTTATCCAAAAAAATAATATTCTCATTAAGAAGCAACAAAATACTAGGAGCAACCCATTTTTCCTGCATTTGAAGATTTGAATGCAACCAAATACTCTCAAAGAGCAAGCCCCAGAGGTTTTTTCTTTTGTCAGATGTTGCAATGGAAGTAAACATCTTCATGACTACCTCTTTCTTCAAATCTTTCATGCCTCTTCTAAATCCTGGTCCCCTCTTCTTTTTCTTGCATGTATAGCTATAAATGATCTAGGAGTGATAACAAAATTTGGCATTAATCTTGACACAACATAAATCCATATATTGGGTTCAACACTAAAGTTTGAAACCTCACAAAAAAAACATCCACAAACATCAAAGAAACCTTGCAGAAAATGATGTGAAAAAAGGCAGTAATTAAATCGTCAGAAATGAATGCCATATACCATGTTAATCTATGGTTGCTAGGTGTGAAAGATACTCATCCTTTTGTAACTTTGTCTAAACTTATACAATTCTTTCATCTACTAAAATTAGATTGAAAAGATCATTGTTGAGAGAAATTGTTGAAACTAGATTGAAAGAGGGAGATTGTTGAAGAAGACTATGTGTTTCAATCATTATTTTATCACTGATGTCAAACCTGCTATTTTCTAGTAAGATAACTACTTATAAGATTTAAGTACCATCACTTATTTGATTGAAGAAGAGGATTTGATCAAAAGATGTAACAATAGAACCTAGAGGAAAGGTTGAGTTATGATTATGTAATGAAGTACAAGGATCAGTTAAAATAGTGATGACATGATGTATTGATAATCTTCTTAAGTTACAAAGGTTGATTACACTAAGAAAGTTTAGAAGAACAAGTTACACAAAGTTTGTCTACCAAGCTTGACTGAGTGGATAGTAGGTGCCTAGCAAAGTCAGTGCAACCTAAGTAGAAAATTATTTGGAGCCAAGTAAAAGTTCATTCTAGTGTATGCCGAGTAGAACAATGGATGCTGAGTAAAGTTTAATTGATGCCGAACACCAGTAAACTTTAGTTTGTGCTGAGTAATTTCATAGTGGATGCTGAGCAATGTAGTATGTGTCAAGCATCAAAAACTTGATAATGTTGAGCTGCTGCATTATTTAAAAGATCATGGATTTGATAAATCTGAGCCAACAAGTTTGTTTTCTTGGATTATGTGAACCAAGTGGAAGATAAGGTTGATGAGTTGGTGGTATAGAATTCAAGGTAAACCATTTTAAAAAAAATTCAAAATGGATTCTAGGAGAAGTTTTTAGAAGAGATATGAGATATGGAGTAGATACATTGTATCCTACCTAATCCATCCAAACCATAAATTGGATGATAGAGAATGAGTGGCAAAATATCTTGATTTCCTATTTATAGGAATGGCTAGTCATGAAGCAAGGTTGTCATGTGTGAAACCCATGGGAGACAAAGAGTCAAGGGGTTTTGTTTCATCAAGTGACTTGAGAGAAGAATCTACAATGACATGTTAAGCAAGAAGGCTTAAGGAGATGAATGCTTAAAGGATGAACAAACTGTCAGAGCTACAAAGTATAAAGGCCAAAGAGAATTAAGTACTAAAAAAATATTTGTAATCTACAAATGAAAGTAAGTTGTATCAAATCAAAGCCTTATTGTTACTCTCTAACAATTGTATTAGTCTAAGGTAAATCCTTTGGATTAAGGTTGACCTAACAGTCATTTGTAAACTCTCTAACTAGGTGACATTCCAAGTGAATGGTCTAAAGTCCTCTAACAAGGCTCACTCCTAATAGAGTGATTAAAATCCTTTAATAGGGTCACATTTAACAATGTGTATTGTAACCTTTAACATGGTTGGCCTTTCACATGGCATCAATTTAGAAGAGTGAAAAGAGTAGCATCTTACTGGTGGTTTTTCCCAAATTGGGTTTCCACATAAATTATCGTGTCAAGTGTGTTGATGAATTTGTTATGTTTCATGATTTACATTTTTGCAAGTTGATTTGACAGTAACCTACAAGTTTTATGTGATTGCATAATCTTATGGATGCACACATGAGTATAAATATTTTATGGGTCCACAAAGCTGTAAAGAGTTTTATTTATATATTTGGACCTTGGATAACTAATTCACCCCCCTTAGTTATTCTAAAATATTCCAACAATTAGTATCAGTGTCATCTTCTTAAGAGGACTAGTTTAAAGGTACTAGAAGCACAAAGATCAAGATGTTAGAAAGAGAAGTACCCAAGCTCAATAGATATAACTTTCTTGCATGGCAATGTTTGATGAAGCTACACCTTCAAGGACTTGGAGATCATGCATAGTCTACCATTTTTGTGGAACATGTTGATCTTGTTGGTGCCCCAATTGCTGAGGATATGAAGAAGAAGAAAGAACACAACCAGGCAATGTTGGAGATTGTCTCTACGCTAAGTTATACTGAATTTGATGATATCAAAGGTCTTAACAGTGAAAAGAAAAAGTGGGATGCCCTAACCACTATCTATGGAGGAGATGCAAATGTATTAAGAGCCAAAGCTGAAAGTCTTAGAGGTAAGTTTGATGATATGAGAATGGAAGAAGGTGAGAATATTGCTCAAAATGTTGAATGGATAAAGGAACTTATCAGTGCAATAAAAGGAGCTATTGGTAATATAGATGATGATACTATTCTAAGAAAAGTTCTAAGGACATTATTGCCTATATATGCTATTATAGTTTTTGCAATTCAAGAACTGAGATGTGTTCTAGGGAATAAGCCATCACTTAAAAGTTTGGTAGGTAGACTCACTGCTTTTGAGCTATATAACTTTGATAATTACAAACCTGAAAAGATTGAATTTTCTTTCAAAGTTAAGGTATCATTAAAGGAACCTAATGAAAAGAAGAAGAAGAAAAAGAAGAAGTACGTGTCTAGTAACAGTGATATAAATGAGGAGGATGTCAAACAACTTGAAGCACTACTAGCAAAAATATTCCACAAAGATAAAGGCAAGTTCAAAGGTAAGTTACTCATCATTTGTTTCAATTGCAATGATGTTGGTCATATTGCTACTAGATGTCTAGAAAAGAAGAACTATAGAGGTGGTGACAAATAAAAGAGTAGAAGAGATGAAGACAACAAAGATTACAAAGAAAAAGGAAAGAAGTCTTGCTACATTGTTGAAGACAAAAAAAAGGATGATTCTGATGAACATGATGATGAGGTGGTGTATGTTGCAATGAAGGATGAATTTGATGAAGATGAGGCAACTGCACTTGTGACTTGTGTGAACAAGAATGATAGATGGATCATTGATAGTGGATGTTCACATCACATGACTTGAGACAAAAGTAAGTTAATTACCCAAATTGTTATGATGAAAATAGTGTAAGATTTGGTAATGATGCAGGATGTTTGATAAAAGGAAAAGATTCTATCAAACTCATAGATAAGATTTTATGTGATAATGCTTACTATGTTGAAGGATTTAACTATAATTTCTTGAGTGTGTCACAATTGAATAATTTGGGATGTAAGGTTGAGTATGAAAACAAGATTGCTAAGATATATGACACAAATGGGAAATTGATTGGAAAGTGTGATAAAACTAGAAGTAACCTATTCTATCTTGATATAGAGGATGCTACTTGTCTTGTTGTAAAATTTGATGATATATGGCTATGGCACAAGAGGTTATGTCATGTTAATTTGATAACTTGGTTAGTATCAATAACATAAAGAAAATTAAAAGTTTGCCCAAGTTAAAGAAGCCTGATAATGTAATGTGCAAATAATGTTAGTTAGGCAAAATGACAAAGTCAAGTTTTAAGAGTAAAACTTATACCTCTAAAGGGATACTAGAGATTTTTCATATTATACCCATTGATGTGCAAAGCTATAAAGGGGATAAGTAAATTATGCTATTTGTTGATGACTATTCTAGGATGATGAAATATATGTTTCTGAAACAAAAATCTAATGCTTTTCAAATGTTCAAATGGTACTTAGCAAGAGTTGAAAAGGAAACAAGTAAAAGTTTAAAGTGTTTGAGATTTGAAAAAGGTGGAGAATTCACATCAAATGAGTTTGAAATGTTTTTTAATGATAGAGGAATCAAAAGATAGATGTCTGCCCCTAGAACACCTCCACAAAATAGAATAGTTGAAAGGAGGAATAGATCTATAATGGACTGTGCTAGAGCACTCATGATGGAGAAGAATGTTGCTTTGAAATATAGGAGAGAAGCTATAAGTACAACTGTCTATACCTTGAACCATGTACAAATCAAGAAAGGTACTCCCCTTGCAAACTAATCTTTCTTTATTCCTTGTGACTTCACTATTTTCATTTATCTTGTTTCTAAATACCCACTTATTACCAATCATGTTTTTATCTTCTAGTCTAGGAACTAGACTCCATGTTTTTTTCTTCTTAATTTGTTCAATCTCTTCTTCCATGGCTTTACTCTAGTCATCATCTTTTAATGCATCTCTTATTGATTTTGGTTCCTTCATACTCAAAAAACATGTATCATTTCTCAATATGTTTCTTGTCATTGGTTTAGCATCTTTATCTCCAATGATTTGAGTAGTAGGATGATGTCTTTTGACATATTTAGACAAGCTTGGTTTAGCTCTTGTTTCTTCATTTTGTCTTTCAACTTCAAATTCAATGTGTATATCTGTATATCTTTGTTAGGTAGCTCAGCATATCTTTTATGTACACTAATCTCAAAATTAGAATGTGCATCCACTTCATTCTATAACTCAACATCTAAATGTAGCTCAGCTCCTGAATGCAACTTGGCATTCATAAAGTGTGACTCGACAGTCTGTGAAACTTGTTGATTTGTAGCATCTTCTTTAGTAGGCATACCTTCATAAAAGTATAAAAATGATTTGTATTCTTCTAGTTCTTTCATAGGTTCAGCCTCATAAACTTTTGTATATTCATCAAAGCTCACACTTGCACTTTCCATAATTTTTTTAGTGTCAATATTCAAAAACTTATAAGTTTTACTTCTTGTGGAATATCTTAGGAATCTTCTTCACTTTTTGCATCAAGTTTACCATTCCTAACATCTTTAATAATGTATCATTTAATTTCAAATATCTTAAAGTATTTTACATTTGGTAAGTATCCATTACCATAGTTCAAAAGGTGTTGAATGATGCACAAGAAGAAGGAATTGATTATGGAGAGACATTTTCTCCTATTGCTAGATTGAAAGGAGTAAGAACTTTACTTGCTTATTCTACATAAAAAGATTTCAAAGTCTATCAAATGGATGTTAAATTTTCATTTCCAAATGATATATTAGAGGAAGAAGTTTATATAGAACAACCAAAAGATTTTGTCGATGTTAAAAATAAGAGCATGGTATGTAGACTACACAAGGCTCTATATGGTTTGAAGCAAGCACCAAGAGCATGGTATGAGAGACTTCATAATTATCTTGTGAAGATTGAATTTGAAAGGATTGATGATAAACACAATCTAAACATGGAGATAGAAAAAGGAAAAGGTATTTTGTTATCTAAAATTCTTGTTGATGATATCATATTTGGAGGTCAAGATGTTTTATGTAAGGATTTCACAAATCAGATGAAGAAAGAATTTGAAATGTCTATGTTTTGAGAGATCCATTTTTTTTGTGGGTTTGCAAGTATTTGAGATGAAATATGGTATATACATCACTTAGTCAAAATATGTTCGAGGAAATATTGAATTTTTTTTGGACTAGAGGATTCCAAACTAGTGAGTACACCTATGGTGACAAGACACAAGTTGTCAAAGAATGATGATTTAGTTGAGGTGAATCAAACATTGTACAGGTCTATGATTGAAAAATTGTAACATGTAGTACATAGCAGACCTGGTATTACATTATATGTAAGGATAGTTGCAAAATTCTCTACTAATCCTAGGGAGAATCACTTAATGGATGTGAAGAGAATAATGAGATATTTAAAAGGAACAGAACAGTTTGGTCTATAATACAAGAAGAATGAAAAATATGAATTAAGAGCCTACACTAATCCTGATTGGGTTGGAAACATTGATGACAGAAAGAACACCAATGGAGGACCATTTTTCTTAGGAAAGAGACTAGTTACATGGACTAGCAAGAAACAAAATTGTACTTTACAATCTATTGTTGAAGCTGAATATGTTGTTGCTGCTGGAAATTGCACAAATATTGTTTGGATCAAATAGCTACTCAAAGGTATGAAGAAAGATATCATAGAACCAGTGATACTTTATTGTGATAATACTAGTGCTATCAATATATCAAAGAATCCAGTGATGCACACAAAGAAAAAGCACATTGCAATTAAGTATCATTAGTTGAGAGAGTTAGTTCAAGATAAAGAGGTGAAGATGGAATATGTCAATACAAAGGAACAAACTACTGATATCTTTGCAAAAGAATTACCTAAGGATGCTCATAAGTATATAAGAGATAAACTAGGGGTGATACCCATATCAAAGGCTATCTAAGTAACAAGAGGAGTGCCCTACATCAAACAAGCTAATGTTCATATGTTACACATTGATGCAGAGGATCTTACTTTAGGAGCTACTTAAAGTAATCAAAGAGCTGAAACTTCAAATCAATCACAAGCAAGGTGATAGAGGGAGAAACTAAAGAAACTCAAAAGTTTTATCTGTCATATTAAAGATCACAAGTATTTAGCATTGTTGTCAAAGAGGGAGATAATCTACTGATCAAGACAAAGACTATATCAAAAGATTGTTGTCAAAGAGGAAGAGTTTATTGATCCTAAGAGGGAGATAATTGATAAAGGAGACAATTGTTGATCATAAGAGCATAGAAAGAGAAATCCTAAGAGGAAGATAATTGATGAAGGAGATAGTTGTTGATTAGAAGAGTACAGAAAGAGAAATCCTAATATTTACTTAGTTAGAGGGAGATATAGTAAGAGGGAGCTATAAGAAAGACTTTTGTAACCTAATCAGAAGATGGAAGTTGTTGATAGAGGGAGAGATTTCAATACAAGGAATTATTTTCTTTTTGGTATTGTCTTACTATTTCAACCTAGTTAGTTTGGTTGAAAAAAGTTGTTTACCATTTGGTTGATTTGGTTGATTAGTTTGGTTTTCCATCAATGCCAAAGAGGGAAATTGTTGAGATTAGATTGAAAAGATCATTGTTGAGAGAGATTGTTGAAACTAGATTAAAAGAGGGAGATTGTTGAAGAAGACTATGTGTTTCAATAATTGTTTTGTCATTGATATCAAACTTGCTATTTGCTGGTAAGACAATTGATTATAAGATTCAAGTACTATCACTTATTTGATTGATGAAGAGGATTTGATCAAAAGATGTAACAATAGAATCTAGAGGAAAGGTTGAGTTGTGATTATGTAATGAAGTACAAGGATCAATTAAGATAATGATGACATGATGTATTTATAATCTACTTAAGGTTGCAAAGGTTGGTTATACTAAGAAAGTTTAGAAGAACAAGTTACACAAAGTTTGTCTGCCAAGCTTGACAGAGTGGATAGTTAGTGCTGAGCAAAGTCAGTGCAAGCCAAGCAAAAAATTAGTTGGGGCTGAGTAAAAGTTCATTCTAGTGTATGTTGAGTAGAACAATGGATTCTAAGTAAAGTTTAATTGACGTTGAGCACTAGTAAACTTTAGTTCATGCCGAGTAATTTCATAGTGGATGTTGAGCAATGCAGTATGTGTCAAGCATCAAAAGCTTGATAATACTGAGTTGCTGCATTATTTAAAAGATCGTTGATTCAATGAATTTGAGCTGACAAGTTTGTTATTTGGGATTGTGTGAACCAGGTGGAAGATAAAGTTAATGAGCTAGTGGCACAATATTTAAGGTAGACCATTTCTAGGTGAATTCAAAATGGATTCTAGGAGAAGTTTCTAGAAGAGATATGAGATATGGGGTAGATAAATTGTATCCTACCTAATCCATCCAAACCCTAAATTGGATGATAGAGATTGAGTGAAAAATATCTTAATTTCCTATTTATAAGAATGGTTGGTCATGAAGCAAGGTTGTCATGTGTGAGAACCTAAGGGAGATAGGAGTCGAGGGTTTTGTTTCATCAAGTGACCTAAGAAAAGAGTTTGTAATGGCATGTTACTCAAGAAGGCTTAAGGAGACAAATTCTTGAAGGGTGAACAAGCTATTATAGCTACAAAGTATGAAGGCCAAAAAAAATTGTGGATTGAATAGAGATCTATAATATGAAAATTAAGTTGTAAGTTGTATCAAATTAAAGCCTTACTGTTACTCTCTAAAAATTGTATCAATCTAGGATAAATCCTTTGGATTAAGGTTGACCTAATAGTCATTTGTAAATCCTCTAACTAGGTGACATTCCAAGTTAATGGTCTGAAGTCCTCTAATAAGGCTCACTTCTAATAGGGTGATTGGAATTCTTTAATAGGGTCACATTTAGCAGTGTGTATTTTAACCTTTAATAGGGTTGGCCTTTCATGAAGCATAACTTCAGAAGAGTGAAAAAAGTAGCATGTTACTGGTGGTTTTTCCCAAATTGGATTTCCACATAAATCATTGTGTCAAGTGTGGTGATGAATCTGTTGTGTTTCATGCTTTACATTTCTGCAAGTTGATTTGATAGTAACCTACAAGTTTTATGTGATTGCATAATCTTATGGATGCATGGATGAGTATAAGTGTTTTATGGGTTCACTAAGCTGTGAAGAGTTTTATTTATACATTTGGACCTTGGATAATTGATTCACCCCCCCCCCCCCCCCTAGTTATTCTAAAGTATTCTAACATCATCCTAGCATTTGACTACTTCCTCACAATATTGATGTTGTTTAACTAAAGTTCCAAACTAAAACTAAAGCTTACACAACAGGTTCGAAGGAAAACCCTCCTTAAAATAAACTAACATGTAATCACAAGTACTAAGGTGCAAAAACTGATACCACACATGCCACCACTAAGCATAATCATTCTTTAGTTACTGTCAACATGTAATAATCATTAGAAGACTCAGGTGTGAGCTTTCCTTAGCTTTTTCATAATTGTAATAGCAAATGTAATTGTTTGAACAATGATTGGAATTGTAGGTTGCTGGTCTATCTTTTTCTATCTTGTCTATCTTTTTTCTTTTGTATGCTTGGGATATTTTATAAGAACAAGGACAATGACTTTGCATGTTGAAGAACTGAAATATATACTTTAATTTAAAATTTATATCAAATTAAAAGAATTGTGTACAAAGCTATATAAGAAGAATAAGTTTATTGTAGTTTGAATCATAAAAAATAAGACAAAACTCTAAGCAATCTCATAAGAGGATGTCACTTGGCTAAAGTTTAGAGGGCCCAAAACTATATAAGAAAGTAAGTAGAGATGAATCCATGCATCCATGATGAACAATCATCATATGGATACCAAAACTTATCCATGTGCAAATATAATCAAGATTCTACCAAAGTCACTTGGGAGTGTTAGTCTTGTCAATAATCTAAAGAAACAATGATATGCTATTGTAATGCCAAAATGCTTCCTAGAATGTATAACTTGGATAGAAGATTAAAGGTAGATGATATGGATGATTGTAACCTTAATGATCCTCTATAAGTTGTTATCTAATTATTAAAGTATGAATACATTATGAAGAAACTTGTTGATATCATTCATTCCATGTTATGAGTATCTTGTCTATGTTATGTTAGTTATTGGAACTTTCTAATTGGTTTCTTGCATGCTCAGACTAGTTTGGTTGAATTCTTGGCATCTTGACACCTTTCTTTCCTAGTAAATTATGTCTTTCTCTGCTAACACATATAACAAAGGTACCCTCCTTGGAAATTATTACATGTCAAGTGAGCTACTAGATCCTATTGGTTTAGGTGATAAGCTTGACTAGAAAATCTTTATTGGTGGAAAATAATGATCTACATAGGACTTGAAGGTGACAAGAAACTAGTCCCAAGGATCAAATATCCTACCAAAAGATCTATAGTATTTCATATGTAGGAATCTCTCCATTGGAAGCTAATAAAAGTATGTTAAGGAATCTCAATATTTTCAAGTGTATATCAATAAAGATTTCTTTTTTTCCCTCCAAAATGTATGTATCCATGTAATGAATACCTATCCTATTCTCTAGGATGTTGAAAGTAATGTTCATAACATCTGTTGTAAGAGAACTCCAATGCTTACATTTGGTGTGACAACTTGTCTAGTAATTGTATTGTATTTTCTTGCCTTGTCCAAATCTAATTCTATTTTTTGATGTGTAGGTGGGAAGACCGCTGCTCACACAATACCATTCCTAATTATCTTCTTGATTTCTTTTGATTTGAGGACTCCATACATTCTATCCCTAGTGCAAGGGCCCTAGGTCCTGAATAAGGTAGTGAAACACTGAGGAGAAGAGTGTGAAGGTCAATAAATGTCCAAGTTGACACAAGTTAGTTTATATTTTCTTTTTGTGCATTTTTGACATCTGGATTACATGATTACTAAGGTTACAAGCAAAGTTAAAGGGTGGTCAATGAGTGGTCAAACATGGGAGTTGACCAAAAAAATCATCAATATTATGTTGTATAAACCTTATTCATATTTTGGTATAGTTAGGTGAACTTGGTGAAATTCTTATGTTTTTTTTTTGGAAAAAATGTAAAATTTGCAAAAATTGCAAAAAAGTTGTCATCCAACTTTTTTTGCAACTTTTCTTGCAAAATGTGGAAGCTCAACAATCAGCTTTATTTTGGTTTGATTTAGGTAGTTGAAGTTGTAAGGTCATGATAGGGGAAATATTTATTGTTTTACCTTCCTCTTTATAAGTAGAAAAGATACCATGTACAGATTGAGAATGAATAAACAAACTTATCTTTGATAGCTGATGCATAGTCAACAATTTTCTTCCTTATTTGACCACTTGGGTGATAGTAAGTGTTCAAGTTATTTTGGAAATTTTTTATCTTTGTTATTTAAATGAAAGGGGGAATGGATTGATTCAAACCTGATAAAGAAACTGTTAATTATGTTTTTTTTGTTGTTTACCCTAGACTGTGATAGGGTTTGAATGCTAAATATTATATTTCTCTCAACTCTCATGGTGAGAACTCCTAATGCTTAGTAGAAAGAAAGGTTTTGATGCTTGGAAATCTCCCATGGTACTAGTTTTTGTGGTTTTTGATTGTGTTGGGTCCAACAACAAATTTTGGTGTATGTATTCCTTGTTGTTACATGTTGATAGATTGTTTGAGTTTAGAGACCACATTTTAAGTGTTAGAAGATTGCGATTTAGTGGAAAGTGAAGTATAATTTTTCTAATAGATAAATTAAAATAAAATATGAATGGTGTTATGAGTGAAGCAACCAAAATGACCAAACAGTGCTATTAAGAAAGAAAAGCCTAGAAACTAGGTCCCAAAGGGATAGGGCTGTAAACTTGTGATCTTAACCCAAGATTGGAAATTTATATATGGTTTTATACACACTAAGAGATTCTATAATTATTTTTTGTGGTTGTGTGGAAGTTTATGAAGTTTAGTGTAAATTTGGCAAAACAGGGCTACTAGGAATGAGCCCCTTCTAGGCCTCCTAATGCAACTTTTGAATTTGAGATATTGGGAAGTTCTAGACATATTAGTTGGTCAATAAAATTATAGAAGGTTGGAGAATGATATGTTAGGTTATATGGTAGCTCAAGATCTTGGAGAATGCAGGTGAAGAGAGGTGTAAGGGTAATTATTATTGAGTGTATATTCTAGACCACTTGGAAGATAGGGTGAGTTGAGGTTGTGAGGTTGGTGAGGGGAACAAAGGACCAATTTACATCTACCCTAGGCTTGAGTAGGTCTTAGGAATGATAGTTGGTTATCCTTTAGGGGATTGTGATTACTCTTACTTGCATCTATCTGCTATTGGATTCATGTCAAATGAGACAATATTGGTATTGTCAATGTGCTCCCGTTTGGAGGTGAAGGTGGATTCAAGAGTCATATCTTGTTTATCAAATTTTAGTTGTGCCAACCTTCATGCTTTATAACTTTCAAAATTTTTGGCTCGTTAACCCTTTCTCTATTTTCTCATTTTCTTCATTCTCCCTTGTTAATGGATCTTTCTTTTACTTGGCTATGACTTTGGATTTATACCAACTATTTTGAAGATTTCTCTTTGTTTTTATCATACTTAAATTAAATTCTAAAGTTAATAGTTACCGGAGTTCTAAAATTAGACTTTAAAACTTTAACAATAGACTTTGAAATTTGAAAATACAATACTTTAATAACATGAAAAACTTAGAAGTTTGATCATTTACAAATCCTAGACCTCATACCTATAATGCCCCGCCAAGGGATCCAAAAGAAATAACATAAAGTTTTACTAAGTTTGCCAACATTTTTTTTTGAAACAAGAAAGAATGAAATACACATCAAACAACTATTAGTGGAAGCAATAACATACAATCAACTAAAAGCATGCATAACACGCTACATTTCTTAAGGATCCCAAGATGTTGAATCCCATATAAATTTAATCTAATACTAAGTCCATCAAAACAACATCCATATGAAAGAATAATTATAAAGTCCAATGTCCATTTAAATAATGTACATTTGTTCCAAATGCCTCTTGGCAAATTAAATTCAGAATGCTCAATCATCCATTGCACATGTCACAGGGTATGAAAGACTTAAAAGAATATACATATGTAGAAATAAAAATGCATTGTCCTCCTTGAATCCATGATACAAAGTACAATAAAATAAATGAAGCCATCCACCATAAATGATAAATCCATCCATGGTGACTATGGATGAATCTCAATGGTAAGAGTGAAAAAGCACTACCATCTGATTATGTGGAACCTAAATGGCCCACTCCCACCACACTAAGGAGATAGTCTCAAGTTCAAAATAGGATATCAAACCAAATATCAAAATACTCTCTAAGTCCAAGAAATCCTAAAAGTATTCTAACTCAAAGGGTTCCAAGATAGGTCGACATCTATACCCAGAGACACACAAGACACATAGGAAACCTACTATGTAAGTGGGCAAGTGTTATCACACAAATCATGCTAGAGTTACCTTGGTAGTCTCTCAGGACCCCGACCCCCTAGTGATCCCTATGTGGCCACTATATCCTCTCGTATTAACAAGGCATACTATGGAATGCAAGGTCGCAACCAAGCATTCTCTCTACTCCCATCCTAGTCTGTACTAGCACTCAAGGCATGGGAGAGAACATACAAAGACTCTTATTAGGTTCATTTTATTCTCATTTAGTGTAATGTTTTCACTTATTAAACAACTTACAATGAGTTACCCTGATAGCCACTTAGGGCCCCGACTCCCATTGCAAGCCACTTCCCGACACTACATATAGATTTCCTACCCCAAGCTCATGAAATCACAAATCAAAGAATCATAGTAAAATCACTTAAGCCTTATACAAGTGATTGGAAAGCATCATAAAGATAATCATAATAATCACATCAATTCTCTGCAAGCAACTAGAAAGCATCAAAGATAAATCACAATATCCACCGGTTCTTAACGAGCAACTAGAAAGTATCCCAAGAATACTAATCAATGACTCAAAATGGTTAAATCAGGTATCTCATAATATTAATCCTATTATCCCACAAAGACACTAAAGATAGTAATTAGCAATATAAACACACTCAACATAGATCATACCATCACATACCATGGTTAAGTAAAAGTAATCAAGATTGAGTCAACATGATACCACACTCACAAAACTCCCAAGCCTCTGGTAGACGTCCTAGAACTGGTCAACAATCTAGTCAACCCCAAACCCCAAACACAGATAGCTTACAGAAACAAGATGTAAGTTTCATATTTTGGTTTGTTTTCAAAATTACATGGTCAAGTCAAATATGAGGTTTCCATTTTTGTTTCAGATTTTGTTATCAAGTAAGAAGACTCTCTTTTACCCTATAGTTATTCTGAATATCTATTCAAATAAAATTAAGGTTTTACCCTCGTAATACTTGAAATCAACCTTTCTAAAATTTACTAAGGGTAAGTTATATGTTCATTTAAATTTGCTAAGTTAAATTCATATTGCTTTCCAATAAGATAATTGTATTTCTACTAAGTTAGAATTTGAATAATCTTTAGCAAATTTAAAAAGCTCTCCTATTTAGCTAATGTTCATAAAGAATTAAATTTATTTAAAATAAACAAATATCTATCAATATATCATTTAATTATTTATCATAACTTTATTTTAAATAAATTAATAACTTTTAAATAACATTAATTAATTATTATAAATTTAAAACTTTTAATAAACATGTTTTTTATGTTTAATTTTGTTTTATAACAATTTCGTAATTAAAATAATTAAATCCAACAATTGTACTTAATAATTTTTTTCTTCGAATCAAATCTCAGCATTCAGCTAATTGGGAATTTACAACAAACCCACCAATTAGTTTTTTTTAAAGAAATATCTCATTTTTATTCAACCCTTCACTAATTGATTTTTCCATTTTTAATCTAATGAAAGAAAGACTATATTGATTAATTAAAAACTTTCCATGTACAAAAGAATAACCAATGTCCATAACTCACAACATGAAACATTCTTCACAAGAATTATCTAGACAACCATTCAACAGACATGATGAAGATAGGAAAGAAAAGAGCATATTAAGATATGCAAAAATCACAAGCATCTACCTAGAAACTGATGCTAATTCGCTACGCCTCGAAAAACTATAGAGAAAAATCCCTCCTCTCAAAACCTTCTCTTTTTCCAAAAATGCCTTCCTTCTCCAAAATTCACGGTTCTTCAAAAATGAACCCCCAAGTTGTGATATGGAGTTCTCTCCCAAAAATCGAGGCACTGATTGTGCATTCACCCCAGAGAACTCCTTACTCACAACCCTTAACTCATTATTAACTTTTATTTATCTTTCTTTTATATTTTCCATGCACATTCATTAATTAATAAAATTACTTTATTTAATTTTCACTTGACTCTTTTTAAATTAATTTATTAAATTTAATCTCATGCACGTATCATGCAATCATGAAATTTTTAATAAATTAATTTCTTTTCCCACTTCTATATTTATTTTCAAACATTAAATTTGATAACTATTTATTAACTTAAATAATAATATTATTTAGCATTTATTTTAAAATAGACTCTAAATATATATATATATTATTAAATTAAATAAATATTATCACGTTCCAAATTTATACTTATAACTTTTTATCTTCAAATTTAATTCTTTTTATTTAATTAATTTCTCAATTAATTAAATATAATTAAATATTAAAATATCATAAAAAATTTCCATTAGATTAAATCATTAATTAAATCTTTTAACTAGACTTAATTAATAGAAAATTTACCAAAGACTCATAAAACAACATAACAAAACCCATCATAGTAAAACACACACAAATGAAACTAAAGGGTTAATAATCATGAATTAACATCATTCAATGCATTCAAAAGGGTACTCAACTCAGATACTTGTCTTAATTTTCAATTAGGACAAATGGTTTAAGGTTTAGGATTTGGACTCAAGAATTTATGTCCTCTCTCTTACCATTGAGATAATGCGATAGGGTATGCTCATCTTGGCAATTCAGGGAAGTCGATACCCAGTACCTGCAACCTGCATAAAATCTATGCATGTACAAACACAATATTCTAAGCTAAATAGGCAATGGTAGGGAGTGGTGCATCGTGTAGATCTCAACTAACAGGTGAATACGACTCGCTTCCTTAACCACATTAGAAATGACATACATAAAGAAAACAAACATGCACACCATACACATGCAGTATGGGGTAAGTATCCATAAGAAAACACATATAATGATCCATCTAACTAAAAATCATCAATAACTAAAAAACACTATAATAATCATCGTGCACACATGAAGTATAGAGTACCAAGTAATCTCATAATATATCAACTGAATCTAAAACAATATTTGATAATCTCAAGATAATGCTACTAATCATCAAACATAAAACTGGCCTAAAAGAGTTTGACAATGATAGCAAAAATGTAAACTAGGAAAATTGTAACTAGGGGCAGACACTACATCCACCGCCCCTAGGATTAGGCTTACTCCTAGAAGCCTATAAACAAGTAGGGGTATAAATCTTGTAATCTAGATGCATCCTCCCATGTAGCTAAAGAGTCATTAGTAGGGTCCCATTGGACCATTACCTGCTCTATGGTTCGACACCTAAGGGTAAACTCTGAATGCTCCAAAATTCTAACCAACTTGAAAGCCAACTGCCCGTCCTCTACAAATAATAGATTCCAATCAAGAACATGTACACATCAAGGATATATTTCCTAAGTATTGAAACATCAAACACATCATGAATGTGAGCTAGGATAGGTGGTAAAGCAAGATGATAAGCAACTAGACCAATCCTCTCAACTATCTTGAATGGTCCCACAAAGTGAGGTGCTAGCTTCAAACCCTTCCCATTATGGATTAGACTCTTCTGTAGATGCACTCTCAAGAAAACCTTCTCTTGCATAGCATACTATTTATGTCTATCTTATGTTGTAGTCAAGTGCTCTCGGATACACCCTACCTATTGCTTCATATCTCGAAGCATCTCAAGACCCAATAGGATGTGATCCTCAAGACTATCCCAACTCAAAGGTGTATGACAAGGATGACCATATAAAGCTTGGAAAGGTACCATGCCAATAGAACTATGATACTCATTGTTGTAAATGAACTCCACTAGGTAGAGATAGTCCTTCCAATGAGTCTACCTATCCATCACATACATCCTCAACATATCATCCAAAACTTGATTCACTCTCTCTCTGTGTCCATCTATCTCTGGGTGATATGCCAAACTAAAATTCAATTGTGCTCCAAGATAATGCTGCAGTGATGTCCAAAATGCGAAAGTGAATACGAGATCTCTATTCAAAATGATCTTTTAGAGAATACCATGTAGCCTCACAATTTCGTGCATGAAGACATTAGCTATAGAAGCTATAGTGTAGGAAGACCTTATTGGTAAAAAATGTGTCACCTTAGTCAACCAATCAATGGTGACCATGATAGCATCATGACGACAAGCAGTCACAGGTAATCCTACTATGAACTCCATAGAGATGATGTCCCACTTCCATGAAGGAATAAGATTTGGTTGTAAAAGTCCCACTGGATGTTGGTGCTTTGCTTTAACTCTCTGACACTCAAGGCACCTAGCCACAAAATCAGAAATGTCACATTTCATCCCCATCTAATAGAATAAACATCACAAACTTGCATGCATCTTCTTGACACTTGGATGTGTCGAGTAAGGTGCATGATGGGCCTCTGATAGGATCATTGTGTGAAGCTCATCCAGTAGCAACACATAAATCCTCCTTGAATGTCTCAAAAGGCCATCTAACTCTAGGACATAGTTTAAAAACTTACCCTCCAAAGGTCTCCTTGAATCTATCTCTTTGCACACCTCTTGATACTAAGAATTAGTAGGGAGTTCCTGAAGTATTTGACTCCTCAAATTGACATTAAGAGTCATAGATGATATTGTATGTCTCCTATGACTCAAAGCATCTACTACCACATTCTCTTTCCCTTGAATGTACTTCACCTTGAAGTCATACTCACATAGAAACTCCATCCATCACCTCTGTCGAGCATTCAAATTAGGCTATGTGAAGATGTACTCGAGACTGTAATGATTGCTATGAAGTTCAAATCTATTCCCCAACAAGAAATGTCTCCATCTTGTCAAGGCATGAACTTCCACTACTAACTCAAGATCATGTGTAGGGTAATTTAGCCCATGATCCTTGAGTTTGCGTGATTCATATGCAATCACCTATCCATTCTGCATCAAAACTACTCCAATTCCCTCAAGGGAAGCATCTATACACACCATGAAATCACCTACAGGATTAGGTACTGCTAAGGTCAGTGCACTGGTCAAAAGCTCCTTGAGCTTCTGAAATGCCTCCTCACATTTCTCCATCCATAAAAACTTCTTCCCTTTCCTTTGAAGATAAGTGATTGGATGTGCTATTTTGGAGAAGTTTTGGATGAATCTATGATAATAACCAACTAGACCTATGAAACTACAAATTTTTAACATAGTAGTGGGTGTAGGTCAATCTACTATTGCTTGGATCTTCATGGTGTCTATAGAGATACCCTTGCCTGATATGACGTGCCCTAAGTATTGTATCTCTGATTGAAAAAAAATCACACTTCATCACATTGGCATAAAGTTGATTATCTCTCAAGCACTGCAAAACCAAACATAGATGCTCCTCATGCTCCTTCTGGGACTTATAATATATCAGTATATCATCAAGGAACACAAGTAAAAATTTATCAAGATAGGAATAAAACACTCCATTCATCAGGCTCATGAAAACTAATGAAGTATTCATCAACCCAAAAGGTACCACTATGAACTCATAGTGCCTGTAGTGAGTTTGGAGGGTATTCTTATGAATGTCAACTTCCTTGATGTGAAGTTGACTTAAGGTCAATCTTGAAGAACACTATAGCTCCCTTGATCTGATCAAATAAATCGTCGATCCTTGGTAGAGGATACTTATTCTTTATTGTCACTTTATTCAGCTATCTATAATCAATACAAAGGCCTAAAGAACCATTGTTCTTCTTCACAAAGAGCACTAGAGCTCCCCATGGTGATACACTAGGTCGGATACTACCCTTGGCCAAATTTTCCTCTATCTTTAGGTGCAACTCACTCAATTTCTAAGATAAGCTCCACTCCTAGAGTGAGGTCAATGTTGAAATCAATATCTCTCTTTGGGAGCATGCTTAGAATCTCACTCAGAAAGACATCCACATACTCCTGTAGAATAGGATGTTCCAAACTCTTTCTCACAGGATCTTCTTCATCTAGCTCACTTACCATAATAGAAAATATTTGACATCCCTGACAAAAGCTTCGCTTCAATTACATAGCAAAAATCATTCGTAGAGATATAGGCCTTGGTATCCCCACAATCTCCACATCCTTCCCTTGGTCATCCTAACACATAATGGTTTTCTTCCTGCAATCTATACTAGCTCTATGAGAGCCAAGCCAATCCATACCTAAGACCACATCATAAGAGCCAAGAGGAATAACTCAAAAGCCTCAAATCCTTCTATGTTAATCCACACTTATGAACTATGAAATCTATGGATACCTTAGTGCCTAAGGCTGGTTCCACTTGTCAACCCTGATCTTTCTTAATCGCTTCCAGCTTACACTTAGCAACTAATGATGGGGAAATAAAAGAATCTATGGTACCTGAATCAAACAATATAGAGAGAGGTGGACCTCAGATAGCTCCCATAGTCTCAACCATGATCCCCTGATGATTTTCCTGACAGTGATCAACTACTACAAAAACCCTATGAGCTCTACCTACATCTCTAATTGTGGGCTCAGATGTTGCTGGTCTAGGACCTAAATACTGAGGTTCTCACTATGGATAGTGAGATGCAATGTGTCCAACCTTCCCACACATATAACATCTAGTTCCTTTGCTAGATCCTCTCCTTATAGGTAGTGCATTCTACCACTGGTGGTTATCCCTACTAGTAAAAGATTGGCTTCTCTATGCAAGATGAGTGCTAATTTCATTTATTGTGTTGAGCATTGTGATTGTTCTTGGAGTTAGAGCCACCACCACCACTTTGTGCCTGAGGGTATGATCCCTTCTACTACTATGATTATTGAGGCTGCTATTGATACTAATTCCCCTTAGAAAAAGGAGGCTTCTTGTTCCCACCTGAGTTGTGGTTGCCCTTAGATCCTGTGTTGTAGGTGCTCCCACAAAACCCCCATGTCCAAGGTTGACACTCTACTCTACAACGATGGCTTGATGTACTGCATTCTTGAGGGTTTTAGGCTCAAATACCTTAACACCCCAAACTATATGGTTGTTCAAGCCTCCAATAAAATGTTGTGCCAACTATGTTGGGTTATCAATGAATCTTGAAAAGGTCATGAGCTCATAGAACTTGTGCTCATGCTCTACAACAGTCATAGTGTACTGTCTTAGGTTATGGAACTCATCTGCTCTATGCTACTTCCATTCCTCTGGTAGGAATCACTCACGAAAGCTCTCCAAGAATATCTCCCATGTGACACTGTTCATGTTTATGCCCAACTTCTTTTCCTTGATAGTCCACCAAGTGGCTCCAAAGTTTTCCAAGTTAGTAATGGCAAACCTTGCTTTGACATTACTGTCAAAGTCCTGCATAGCAAAACTCCTATCAAGAGAAATAAGCCACTACTCGGCTACATATCTTGAACCATACCCATTAAAGGGCTTGACCTTGGTCCTCATAAGGTCCTTCATTTGAGCAGATACTATGGATCTATGATGATCCCTTTGAGGGCTCCTAGATCTGGGTCTATGCTCATGTCCTACTTGATGTGCTCTATCTTGATCATGAATAGGAGGTAGGTGATCAATAATGGTCTATATCATTTGCCTCAAATCCAACTCCTCAAAGTCAGCATACTGCTCCCTATGGCTCTCTTCCTAATGCTCACTGATATGCTCCTTCCTATTCTCTTCCTAGATGGGGCCTTTGTGGACAGATTCATGTACACTGATAGCTCTACCTCATCCATGGCCTCTACCATGACCAAGGCTACAACCTCTAATAGAAGATCTCATCCTAGATACCATCCTACAATAATATCCAATATGAAAGATACTAAAATAACCATGAAAGATACTACTATAAGCATATATATAAAAGACACATGGTTTTGAAAACAGAATAAATTCTAATTTTTAGTTTGCTTATATTTAGGTTTAAGTATAATTTCAGTTTTGAAGTCTAAGTGTTGAAGTATGAAAAATATACAACTAAATGCTTAAGCTTTGTTTCAGTTCAACTAGTTCAAGTTTCAGTTTGATATAGATACATATAATAGTTTAAAGTTTTCATTTTTGTTCAACTAGTTAACACTAATGGCATTCCAATATACCTAGAGCTCCCAATGTAGAAACTCGAGCTCTGATACCAGATGTAACACCCCACCAAGGGATCCAAAATAAGTAACTTAAAGTTTTACTAAGTTTGCCAACATTTTTTTTTTGAAAGAAGAAAGAATGACATACACATCAAACACATAGTAGCGGAAGCAATAACATACAATTAACTAAAAGCATACATAACAGGTTACATTTTTTAAGGATCCCAAGATGTTGAATCACATATAAATTTAATATAATACTAAGTCCATCAAAACCACATCCATATGAAAGAATAATTATAAAGTCCAATGTCCATTTAAATAATATACATTTTTTCTGAATGCCCTTGGAAAATTACATTCAGAATGCTCAATCATTCACTACACATGTCACAAGGTATGAAAGACTTAAAAGAATATACATATATAAAAATAAAAATACATCATTCTCCTTAGATCCATGATACAAAGTAAAATAAAATAAATGAAACTATCCACCATACATGATACATCCATCCATCATAAAAGATATAAACATCCATCATAAAGTATAACCATCCATCAAATGATACATAGAAAGAATGAAAGTAGATGTAGACAAGGAAGCTCTAGCCACAGTGACTATGGATGGATTTCAATAGTAAGAGTGAAAAAGAACTACCACCCAACTGCATGGAACCTAAATGTTCCACTCCCACCCCACTGAGGAGATAGTCTCAAGTTCCAAACAGGCTATCAAACCAAATATCAAAATACTCTCTGAGTCTAGGAAATCCTAAAAGTATTCTAACTCAAAGGGTTCCAAGATAGGTTGACATCTATACCCAGAGGCACACAAGACACATAGGAAACCTACTATGTAAGCGAGAAAGTTTCATTGCACGAAACACACTAGAGTTACCCTGGTAGTCTCTCGGGTCCCCTGTCCCCTAGTGATCCCTATGTAGCCACTAGTATCCTTTGTATTGACAAAGCATACTATGGAATGCAAGGTCGCAACCAAGCACACTCTCTACTCCCATCCTAGTCTGTACTAGCACTCGAGACATGGGCAAGAACATACAAAGACTCTTATTAGGTTTATTTTACTCTCATTTAGTGTAATGTTTTCACTTATTAAACAACTTACAATGAGTTACCCTAGCAGCCACTTAGGGCCCCAGCCCCCATTGCAAGCCACTTTCTGACACTACATATAGATTTCCTACCCTAAGCTCATGAAATCACAAATTAAAGAATTATAGTAAAATCACCTCAGCCCTATACAAGTGACTGGAAAGCATCATAAAGATAATCATAATAATCACATCAGTTCGCTACAAGCTATTAGAAAGCATCAAAGATAAATCACAATATCCATTGGTTCTCAACGAGCAAC
Source organism: Cupressus sempervirens (assembly GCA_028749045.1). Taxonomy (NCBI): domain Eukaryota; kingdom Viridiplantae; phylum Streptophyta; class Pinopsida; order Cupressales; family Cupressaceae; genus Cupressus; species Cupressus sempervirens. Next base: position 582,007,329 of record CM053789.1, read on the forward strand.
TAGAAAGTATCCCAACAATACTGACCAATGACTCAAAATGGTTAAATCAAGTATCTCATAGCATTAATCTCACTATCTCATAAAGACATTAAGAACAATAATCAACAGTATAAACACACTCAACATAGAGCATACCATCACATACCATGGTTAAGTAAAAGTAATCAAGATCAAGTCAGCATGATACCACACTCACAAAACCCCCAAGCCTCTGGTAGACATCCTAGAACTGGTCAACAATCTAGTAAACCCCAAACTCCAAACACAAACAACTTATAGAAACAATATGCAAGTTTCATGTTTTGGTTTGTTTTTGAAATCACATGGTCAAGTCAAATATGAGGTTTTAGTTTTCATTTTAGAGTTTTTTATCAATAAGAAGACTCTCTTTTACCCTATAGTTATTCTGTATATCTATTTGAATAAAATTAAGGTTTTACCCTCGTAATACTTGAAATCAACCTTTCTAAAATTTACTAAGGGTAAGATATATGTTCATTTAAATTTGCTAAGTTAAATTCATATTGCTTTCCATTAAGATAATTGTATTTCTACTAAGTCAAAATTTGAATAATCTTTAGCAAATTTAAAATGGTCTCCTATTTAGCTACTATTTATAAAGAATTAAATTTATTTAATATAAACAAATATCTATCAATATATCATCTAATTATTTATCATAAATTTATTTTAAATTAATTAATAACTTTTAAATAACATTAATTAATTATTATAAATTTAAAACTTTTAATAAACTTTATTAATGAAATAATATTTTAAACTTAAATTAAATTAAATCTTAATAAATTTTAAAAAACTTTTTTAAAAATGCGATTAAAGTCTGTCGGCTTATTAAGAGGCCTATGGCCGTAGTACCCTATTGTCGCAGGGCCTGCGATGACAATGGGTACAATGTACCCATGTTGTCGCAGTACTTGTGATAATACGTACTGGTCGTAGGATGTGACAAGGGGGTTACGGGGTAATTCCCTCCCCCTTCATTTTTTTTATTAATAATTTTTTTAATTTTATTTTATATAAAAATATAACGTTTCCTCCCATTAAAATGCTTTTTTTTATGATTAATTTTGTTTTATAACAATTTTATAATTAAAAGAATTAAATCCAACAATTGTATTTAATAAATTTTTTTTGAATCAAATCTCAGCATTAATCTAATTGGGAATTTATAGCGAACCCACCAATTAGTTTTTTTTAAAAGAAATATCTCATTTTAATTCAACCCTTTCCTGATTGATTTTTCCATTTTTAATCCATTGAAAAAAATACTATATCGATCAATTAAAAACGTTCCATGTACATAAGAATAATAGATGTCCAGAATGCACAACATGAAACATTCTTTACAAAAATTATCTAGACAACCATTCAACAGACATGATGAAGACAAGAAAGAAAAGAGCATATTAAGATATGCAAAAATCACAAGCATCTACCTGGACATTGATGCTAATTCACTACGCTTCAAAAAACTGTAGAGCAAAATCTCTCCTCTCAGAACCTTCTCTTTTTCCAAAAATTCCTTCCTTCTCCAAAATTCATGGTTCTTTGAAAATGAGCCCCCAAGTTGTGATATGGAGTTCTCTCCCAAAAATTGGGGCACTGATTGTGCGTTCACCCCAGAGAACTCCTTTCTCACAACCCTTAACTCATTATTAACTTTTATTTATCTTTCTTTTATATTTTCCATGCACATTCATTAATTAATAAAATTACTTTATTTAATTTTCACTTGAGTTTTTTTAAATTAATTTATTAAATTTAATCTCATTCATGTATCATGCAATCATGAAATTTTTAATAAATTAATTTCTTTTCCCACTTCTAAATTTATTTTTGAACATTAAATCTGATAACTATTTATTAACTTAAATAATATTATTATTTAGCATTTATTTAAAAATAGACTCTATATATATATATATATTATTAAATTAAATAAATATTATCACATTCCAAATTTATACTTATAATTTTTTATCTACAAATTTAATTTTTTTTATTTAATTAATTTCTCAATTAATCAAACATAATTAAATATTGAAATATCATAAATTTTTTCTATTAAATGAAATCATTAATTTGATCTTTTAATTAGACTTAATTAATAGAAAATTTACCAAAGACTCATAAAACAACATACGAAAACCCATCATAGTAAAACACACACAAATCAAACTAAAAGGTTAATAATCACAAATTAACGTCATTCGACACATTTAGAAGGGTACTCAACTTAGATACTTGTCCTAATTTTCAATTAGGACAAATGGCTTAATGGTTTAGGATTTGGACTCAAAAATTTATCTCCCCTCTCTTACCATTGAGATAATGCGATAGGGTACACTCATCCTAGCAATTCAGTGAAGTTGATACCTAGTACCTGCAACCTACATAAAATCCACGCATGTACAAACACAATATTCTAAGCTAACATGCAATGGCAAGAAGTGGCGCATCGTGTAGATCTCGACTAGCAGGTGACTACGACTCCCTTCCTTAACCACATAAAAAATGCCATACATAAAAAAAACAAACACACACACGATACACATGCAGTATAAGGAAAGTATCCATAAGAAAACACATATAATGATCCATCTAACTAAACATCATCAATAATTGAAAACACTATAATAATCATCATGCACACATGAAGTATAGAGTACTAAGTAATCTCATCATATATCAACTGAATCTGAAACAATATCTAATAATCCCAAGATAATGCTACTAATCATCAAACGTAAAACTGGACTAATATAGTTTGGCAATGATAGCAAAAATGTAAACTAGGAAAATGTAAACTAGGGGCAGACACTACAATACCACTTCTCTCTATTCAATTTTACTATGTTGCTAGCAAAATGTTTGAGTGAGCTTTGAGAAAAAAAGGTTGTTGCAGAACTATATTGTTCTGAAAATGGTTGTAGATCTCTATCCACAATACCAACATTTTTGTGAGAAGAACAAAATTTGAAGAATGAGATTAGTTTAATTAAACTTAGGCCTTATATATGTCTAAGATGAATGAAATCAAACCCTAATTTGTTTTTAAATGCTTGTTATCGTAGTCCTCTTGTTGGTAAATGTTGATAGGGTTTGAAATCAAAGTTTAATTTGTTGATAAGTGGTTAAAATTAGACCCAATTCCTGGTAAATGTCTGAGATTTGTCTAACTTTAGCATGAAAACTTGGGGAAAAAACTATGTAGGTTGAATTGCATCATATCCTTTATGCAATTGTGTAATAAAATAGTCAATAAAATAAAAAATCTTTGCCCTACTAGTTCAAACTTCAGATGTGCCTACAATTAGCTTGAACAAACTTCTTTTGAAGTTTAAAGTGGCCTTATTTATATAGACATGGCATCTTGGATCAATTTCTTTCCTTTTGGGGCTACTAATTTTAATATTTACCATCATATATTAAATGGCAACCTCATTTCTATTGAACCTATAGCCTCTTTATTAAATTTTTGCCTTTTTTCTAGTTGAAATCTTGGATTTTGAAGACCTCCATATTGCATCAGTTTTCTCCATGTAGGGATCCACTCATTAAATTTGTACCTCTAGTGGTTGAACTTGAGGCTATGGGGAATTAGCTTTGATGCTTTGCAACTTTGCATTTAAAATTATGAGGTCTTGTATTAAATAAAATTCCACATCCCTAGTTTGGCCCATTTGTTGTAGTAGGGGCCATATTTGTTCCTAGATTTAGGGCTCATGTTTAGAGTTTTAAGGTTTACATCTTGAGTTTGTGACCAGATTCAAGGCTGAGTTTGATTTGAATTGAACTAGGTTGGGTAAATGGATGCAAGACCACATACTACTTTGTAGGGACTAATTAAAGTCTTATTTATTTGAATTTAAAGTCTAATTTGTAATTCAACATTACACACCTTGTTATGGGGACATAATAAATCAAACTTTTTGCCCAGATTTTGGTCTTCATTAAAAGAAAGCCCACATGTTATGTATTTAGGTATTTGTAATTGGCATTTAGGTCAGACTTAAAATTTCAAGACCATATGTAGAATTTTGGGCCTATGTTTGCCCAGATTTAGGGTCTTTTCATCAAACTTTGAGCTGAGCTTTAGGTCCCATCCCATGGGGGCCAGGTTCAAAGGTTTGAATTTGAATTTAGGCCTAAACCTACATTGATTTAAGTTCCACTAGATCTATATGTTTGATGATATAGAGTCTAGTGTATGCTTTTGGATCTAGATGTTTTCCATTATAGATCTTATCCGATTCATTTTAGGTCAAATCTAACAAATTTGAGCCCACATGCCTCATTTAGGGTCTGGCCTTTAGCACATGTATACTCATATTTAGGGCTACATTAATCAATTTTAGACCTATTATATGGATTTAAGCCCACACGCTACCTTATCCAAGCTCATGAGTAGAGATTTGAACAAAAAATGTTTGGATTTGAAGGCTTGATATAGGCATTTTCTTCACATGTTTAGCTATGAAGGTTGCCTTGTTGTATCTAAACTTGGATTTTTGAGCCCATGTTTTATTTAGGGCCTTCTTATGGATTAGGCCCAGACATTATCCATTTAGGCCTAGGCATTTACATATAGGGTCCAAGCTTAGGCATTTCACATTAGGGTGCCAGATTTATGTCAAACTTAGTGTCTTATTTCATGGAATCTTTGCCTAAACTATATCAGATCAAATCAAAAAATAGGACTAATATTGTAGGAAAAAGGGAAATAATAATGTCAAGATTCTAGATTATGCCTTTAAAGAGAAATACAGGATGAAGAGTATGATCCAAACAAAGCCCCAAGAAGGGAATGGCACCATTGTCATATCAATTACATTAGTTTTACAACTGTATATTGCATCATTTATGTTTGAGCTAAATTTTAGGGGAATTAAACACGTAGTTAATCAATATTCTAAACCAATGAAGCCATTTAATGGTTTCCCAAAAGTTCTAGTGTTGGCCACACTAATACATTAAAAAATTATATAATAAAATGATTTCAACAATATTCATTGCACATTTTTTGAGGTTCCCTAAATGATGATAAAGAATGTCTTACTATTACATTACCATGAACAAAAAAATGGTGGAATAAACAAGAAAAACTAAGAAGATAAATGAAACTCTAATCATAGTCATATAAAATAATTTACATAAAGGGATAGATGGAACACAGGGGACAAGCACAATGAGAACAACAATGTCAAGATGACATCAAAGACACACCCAATAGCAAAGGTATGCATGTAATAAATATTGCTTCAGATCATTTTATCCATTTAGTTACACATAGTCAACTAATGGAGATTTCAAATGGACCCCTACTATTTCAGCATAGCTTGCTATTTTCTGATTCAAGTTTCTACATACACAGATGGATTTAGTCTGCACTAAATTGATTATGGAGTTGAAGGTGATGGATTTGACCATGAGCTATCCTATCCTTACTACACAACCAACATTCCAAACAATCTCAAGTATGTAGACAACAACAAGGCTCTAAAGTATGTCTATCCACTTGCATCAAATGTGGATTATAGCTTTCATTCATATCTTTTTGTTTAGCATATTCATGTACACATCTCTATTCACCCACTTGTTGACTTGCCCAATTCAATATGAAATTCATACTTATATCATTTTCACACTATTTATATATCTTTTAATCTAGTTTTATAATGTAGGTAAGTACAAATTTTCAACAATACTTTATCCTTTGCTCTATTCTAGGTTATACAAGATTAAAAAAACCCTTAATTTAATTTTTGCTCTCACTGCTTATGATTTCTTTCTATTTCCACATAATCCCTTTTTGGTCTTAGGGCCTATTTGTCCTATTGGTGTTGCATTCGATCTCTATTGGGTAAGTACATTTTATTTATAATCCTTTATCCTTTACTCAATTTGATTACTTAGGTTATGCAAGATAACAAAATTTATATTAAATTTATGCATGAATTTTTTGGCACTTGTCATCATCCTTTGACTTTAGTTACATCATGGTGATTAATTTTGGATTGTGAAGCCTTGATGTTTCTTTTTACAACTCAAATAGAGTATTTAAATTATGCTTAAATTTTCATCTAAGTTGCCAATTCGGGTTCCAGTTTTGGTACATGGGTTCAATAAATTTTCCCCCTTTGGTATAGGTTACTATAAATGATATACCTATTCAAATATTGAGGAATTGATTTGAGCACCTGCAGATTTTTCTTGTATTATCTCCTATGAGCAATTCCACAACTTCCTTTCTCATCAAACTATGAATCCTCTCTCAACAATAGTGTCCCCTTTGTAATTGATTAAAGTTCTAATACTTTTTCACACATCAACTTTAGAAGTAACTTCACGCCAATGTTTTTATCCTTATACACAATAACAATTCACTTTAAAATAAATGAAGAATAATAAATAACCCATGGCTATCAATAATTCATGAAATAGAATTGGTTTAAACTAAAAGCACATTTACCTCCAAATGTTTTTGTTTTTGGTTTAAACTAACATATTTCTTCCTAAACCAATAGTTTTCCATAGTAAAATTTGAATTCCCTTTCTAGACCATGCTCTTGCTGAGTACCCTTGTAGTAAAGCTAGTGATATGTTTCTATGCACCAAGTTTCATCAACTAGAACTTTCCCCACATATTATATTACTTTCTAATATATTCCCATTCTCTGTAATATCTTGTCTAACTTTCTTCCATCATTTTGATAAGGATTTATAACATTAGATCTAGAAAAAAATTATGGAAATGGATATAGTAATGAGGTCACAAAAGTGAAAATCCTTCCATGAGGAACCTCTACTTGGGACTGGCCTACTAATTTTGTATCTAACCAAGACTTTTCAAGGTTCCATTACTTGTAGTTCCTTGAATCAAATCTTCTTCTCAATCTTCTCTTCAATTAAATTCTTAATGTTTTTTAAATCAAGAAAAATGGCAAAGGGGATGCCAAGCAATTGCAAGAATGAATTAATCATACTAAGCTACTGAAATAAATAGTCACATCTCTAATATTTGCATACTCTACACTAAATATAAACTTGCCCTATCAAATAAACCGAACTCATGACAAAAAAGGAGTAATGGAAAGGCTCAATGAAAGTTGTTGATATTATAATATGGGTGATTATGAGTGAGGTGACCAAATTTTTCTTTCAAAACCATATGTGTAGATATAAACATTAAGTACAAAATGTCCAGTATTTTTGCAAATATACACATTAGTTACACCAATTTTTTCTTTCAAAACCATATGTGCAAATATAAACATTAAGTACAACATGTCCAATATTTTTGCAGATATACACATTAGTTACACCAAATTATTCTTTCAAAATCATATGTGTAGATATAAACATTAAGTACAACATGTCCAATATTTTTGCAGAGATACACATTAGTTACACCAATTTTTTCTTTCAAAACCATATGTGTAGATATAAACATTAAGTACAACATGTCCAATATTTTTACAGAAATACACATTAGTTACACCAATTTTTTCTTTCAAAACCATGTGTAGATATAAACATTAAGTACAACATGTCCAATATTTTTACAAAATATTTTCTTATGAAGAAAGACCATGCTTGACAATATGAACTTAGAACAAAATAATGAGACAATAACTACATTATGGTCTCAATTCTAAAGAAAAGTTGATAAATGTAATTTCCCTTGCAAAAAGTGTAAGGGCTTAAAGAATCAAAGAATTCTAATCACAATAGCCAAAGTCATTGTAGGCAACATGGTCACATTGAAGGGGGCTATGATTTTTGTCCATTGTTGAAAGTGGATTTCCTACTAAAGGAACATGGAGGTGTGAATATCCAAGTTGAGGATAACACTCCCATGGAAGAAGATGATAATGTGCCAAAGGACATGATTGAAGAAGATGGTATTGGCGCAGGTGATGAAGATGCTCATGATGATGGTACTAGTGCATCTGATAATGATGATGAAGATGATCTTGATATACCTATACTTGAGAAGGCACATGAGCCCCTATACGAAGGCTCTCAAACAACTCTTCTCTCTACTATAGTGTTGTTGGTGAAGTTGAAGGTTATGAATGGTTTATCCAATGTAGTAATGTCACGTATACTAAGGTATGCCATTTTTATCATCTTCAATGTTAGCATACCATTACTATTCATTATGTTAACAATGCATTTTTTTGTTGTAGGTTGATAGGTGAGTTTTTGTTACCATCGTCAAACATTATGCCTTGTTTGTATTGAGAATTATCTACCATTATGAATCAAATTGAAATAAAGTATCAAATAATACATGCATATTCTAATGATCACATTCTATATCATAAACAACATGAATTTATAATAGAATTCCCTAATTGTCATATTAGTGGATATCAGTTAGATCAAATAACAAAAAAGGTGCCTCACAAGGTTCTTTGATACATTCTCATTATTCCATGTCTTCAACGATTATTTAGGTGCACTAGCTTGACACAATTTATGGATTACTATGCACACAATAGAAGTCAAAATGACATTATGTGAATGTATGTGGATGGTTCTACATTTAAAGAGATAGAAGAAACATGGTCACACTTTAAAGAAGAATCTTGCAATCGTAAGCTTTCATTGATAGTGGACAATGTCAATCCATTTGGAGATATGAGATCTGTTTACTCAGTGTGGCCTATTTTTATTATTAACAATAACATTCCTCCTTAGATGTCCATAAAGAGGGAGCACATAATGTTGCCAATGATTGTGCCAGGTATTTTTTATTTAATAGTTATCTAAATTAATTTATAAATAGTGTATGAAAATGGTCATAATAATTATGTAATATTTTTGTTCATTCAATTACTAGGCAAGTACTAAGTTAAAGATATATATTGAGCCCCTAATTGACGAGTTGCTGAGGTTATGGAATGACATCACTATGATGATATCTCTAGACCAATAGGACAAAGAAAATTTCAATTCCATGCAATGCTTGTATGGACAATACATGATGCCCCTGGGCTAACTCATTTTTGCGGTATGTTATATTGTTAAGGTCACATATTTTTGGTCTACTAGAGTACTTACACATTATTATTGTATGCTTAATTTGCACATAATAATTGTACATGATCCAATTATACATATCTTTTAGGTCTTCAATCAAAGAGAAAATTCACATGTCTAGTTTGTGGTCCAAAGATGAAATCTTGTCATTTAAGAAGTTTAGAAAAGCAAGTATTTGATGAGTTTAGGCACTTTCTCCACATTAATCATAAGTACCAAATTACTAAAAAATATCTTTTTAATGGGAAAGAAGAGACAACATCAAGGCTATGAAGAATGGCACCTCATCTATGGAAGTTGGAATACGATCGACTAAATTGCCGAGGTAATGTCCAATTTGTGGCTTGAAGTTTGAAATTTATATTTTGATATGGTTTTATATTTAGTAATGATGTAGTTGATGCTCATGAAGGTTGTCAAGGCATCAATGACCAACTTCCTAGAGGAATGAAAAGTTATCCTACTCAATTTATTAGGTTACTATACTACAAAGATCTCTCAATCATACATTTGTTTGATGCTATGCATATTGGAAAGAGTGTAAAAAAGACACTATGAAAAATATTGGATGGAGAAGTGATAAAGAAAAAATTGTCAAAATTTGTACTAACATTCATGAATCTAATCGTGTGCTAAAAGATTTCATTGAATCAAATAGCAACGAAGACTGCATAAATATGAGTGCCCTTCCTTGGTTATTATTGGAGCAACAAAGTGATGCATTAAAATAATTCATCAATAAAAAATTCCTACAAGATTTTTTGCAAATATAAGCACTCTTGTATCAAAGAAAGGTGATTTTGGGCCAAAGTTGAAAAAACATGATTGATATACCTTTGTCAAGGTAAGTCATGTTCTTTAGTTATAATATATTTATAAAATTGAATGTACTACCTATTGCATTATTTAATAATATATTGAAATTATCTTTTTTTAATGATTACAGTATGTCTTACCTTTATCCCTCCCACACCAGTTTGACAACAATATTAAACAAGTTATATATGATCTTGAAAAATAGATGAGGTTAGAAGTGTTTTTTCTTAGATTTGTTGCACATATATTATATTTATGACTTTCTTTGCTTTTTATGTAATCTATTCTATAATTTTATCTAAAATCTCATTTATATGTTCTTGCATGTTGAATCTCTTTTAGGTGGTTATCATCTAAAGAAATTGATAAAAAAGATATAAATATTGGAAGAGAAAAATTCCACAGCTTATGTGTGAAATACAAGAGTGTCCATGCTCAAGAACACTACCTCATACATCAAGTTGAGGAGATTGAATTGTGTAGACTTGTACAAAATAGGTCAATGTGGATGGTCACTAGTAAATTTAGCCCTAAATTTTGATGAGAAAAGGTCAAAATTCTAACCAAAATTGGTTGAATAGATGACTAAATCTATCGTCAATCTTTTTTAGTCAATTTTTCGTCACAGTAACTATGCATAAAAAATTTGACTCAAAAAAGGTCGACTTACTGACACGAGTTTCGTCAATTTCCTTAGTCCATCCTGAACTCTTATTTCCTCATTTGCATCTTCACTGATCAAAATTTTGATGTACACCCCTTGATTTTTTCAACGGTAAAGCCAAACGTTTGACAACAAAAAAGACCAATTGTCATTGAAATTGCGACCAAGATCCCTTTCAACTTGCATTGAAATTGTGAACAAGACCCCTTAATTTTCTATGGTGGTACCATACATGTGATGATAAAGGGAATACATGTTGGTTGAAATTGAGACCAGTGCTTGGTAGAAATTTAGATGAGCTATGCCAATTATTGGAAAAGCTTTTCTCTCATAGGAGCCTTCTAAACTGCACAAAATTGGATTCTAAAGAATAATTGCTCAATGTGAGACTCAAGGTATTGTGCACATTTCTACCTCCACACCATTGTTTCGTTCATATCACATGATTTATTTCATACAAAACAATGGGAAGGAGGAAGAAATGTGCATGATATCCTGAGTCTCCACTAAGAAATTGTGCTTTAGAATCAAATTTTGTGCAATTTAAAAGGCTCCTGTGAGAGCAAAGCATTTGCAATAATTGGCATAGCCCATCTAAATTTTGGTTCTTGAGACATTGTTGTTTGTGAAGACTACAGGGAAATTTAAAATTAGGAAAGAATTATTTATTAGGAATGAAAGTCAACGACACTAACTAATCTCTATTTTTCAAACAGATAAACGTGAAAAAAAAACTTACAGTCCCAATCACATCATCATAAGAGTGCATATATAACTATAACCCCTTATTTGGCTACTTGTTAATCAATTCCTTGGCAAGAGCATCCAGGACATAATATTAAAATGCAATCAATCACTAAGCCTATTTCTAGCAATTGAACTATACTATAGAAACAAAAATTGCCTTAAAATTGACACCTCACTAGTTGTAGTTCATTTGCATCCGTAATGGCTTCACAAAAGTTGAAAGCTTACCATTTGTCAAGAACTCAAAAGGCACTCGTAGTTTAGCTACATCAACAAAAGTAAAGTTATTTGAATGTTCAAAAAATGTGAAACTTCCACTTAATAGCTAGAAAAGCCATAATTCCTTAGTATACATCATCTTTGATGGAATGTTCATAAGTGAATGATTTTCTCTAAAAGCTCAAACTTGTGCACAAAGAAGCACCATGCTCTTGAAGATATATATACAGGTTGCAAGACTGATATATCAAAAGGAGAATAATGAGGGCAAGAGACTATCATCAATATCGGTTGTGGAGTTGCAAATAGGTAAGTGATAAACATAAAAAGGTAGTACAAGGCACCATTTTCCATGTTCTAATATGATGAACTACCTTGGAGCTGGTTCTAAGCCTTGATTGCTTAATGTTGGATTTGATCCAATGGTACCATTATTTGGTGGAGGTCCCACACCCCACTTTCCTATGGATTCTGAGGGCTCAATGACATAAACTCCTTTGTCAATCATTCCAAGAGCAAACTGATTTGAGTTAGATGGATGTGATGCAATTACTAGAGGATAGACACTACATGAATAATAAAAGGATATATTTTGAGTTAAATCATAAAATACAAGAAGGTTGTTGCATGAATATATTGCACTTGAAATGGGAGCAGATAGAGAATCATGATGTGTCCACTGCAGTACAAACAAATGTGATATCAATTTACACTCATATAGAGAAGGTTAGCTTATATCATTATCACTTACTAAATTTGAATTCTAAATTGTTGACAAAGACTTACATAATGCAAACAGTTAAACTTAGAAGCATCGTAAATAGCAAGCTGGCTCTCGTGAACAACCAACAAGTAAACTCGATCATTATGGAACTGTACTCTTGTATCCCCAACTGGTGGTGTTGATCTTTGTTAGATTATGGTGACTGATTAGGAAAGTACTGTGCATACTGATCTTTGTTAGATTATGGTGGCCGACATTGTAGATGACATATTATGGCCAACATATGGCCGACATGTTGTAACCCTAAAATGGATAAAATACTTGTATAAAAGGGTTTAGGGTTAGGTATTTTCATTATGTTGTGATGCAAAATTGGTTCTTGTGGCGGTATTGAGCTGTAAGGGATTACAGACTATAATTCAGTTGTAATCACTACATTGTAATAAGATTGGACTTTCTGTTTGGTGGACGTAGCCCAGGGATTGGGTGAACCATGTTAAATCTTGGTGCCTTGTGTTCATTTCTGTGTGATCTATTATTTTCTATTATTGGTTATATTTGCATGTAGTTTTTTTTTCTGTCTGTAGTTTATCCTACCAATCTTCCTATTTGCACTTGTAAAAATTTTGACTTTCACTTCTCCCATCTATCAATGCTCCAAAAACAAAGTTGCCAGAACATTGGCCAAATATTTAGTAATTTGAATCTATAAACATGTGAATGTACAAAATGAGATGGAAATGGATCTACAAAATGAAGACAAACCTAGGCATTGGCCCCAGAAGATACCAATACATTCAAAGTGTGTGAAAATGCAAAGCCTTTAATTTTATTTTGGTGGCCTTTAAGCTTCATTTTTACCTGGATAGTTTAAACAAGTTTTGAAAAGACATAAGTTAGAATGTCATCATATTGAACAACCCCAAATACTCTTCCTATAAAATAAACACCAAAACAAAACAAATAGAATGAGGATAGTTCACTTTGACCATGTATAACATTCTTGCATCGACTTTGCAATTCATATTTTAGAATCTATAATCTAGACAGTGAATTAGTGAAAAAGAGAACTGGCATGATGTATCATTTAGTATAGTGAGCTTGACAAGAAACAAAAATTCATGCTAGATCATAAATATAATTTCAGAGATACCTACAATCAAGTCTACAAGCTTTCCAATTTAAGATACAAATTAAGACTTTTTCATATGAGTGTGGTCTAGTTTATAATGGATCGAACAAGATAATGAGCTAGAAAAGAGAAAAGTTATGATGATAGATAAAGCTATGATTTCTAATTCTGAGTTTACAAAAATACACAATCAACTCAAAAAATGAAATTCAGAGCGAATAAGGATTCTATTTATAAGTATTTTACTTAGTGTACACTATTTTTCTCAGAATTTAATGAATTTCAAAGATTTTGATATGACTTCATAAATCTCTTTTGCATCAATATTTATGAGTTATTAACAAGACATTATGGCAATGGTGCATATCTATTACTTATCATGATCAAGATAGGAAGTTAGAGAACACGAAAGTTGTGATGGTAGATCATAGAACATGATCTAAAATATTGATAGGGAAAAATGATAAAAATAACTAAATCTAAAAACAAATTAGGGAGTCTTACTTTCTTGGTCTATAATAAAGATTTTCAAAGAGTTCAAACACCCATCAATATAATGAATTAAAAAATAATAATAATCCTAACGATGGATTGTAAGAACATTGATCATACTCTATAATGCATTATTGAAACAATGATCTAGAAAAGACAAGGTGATAATGGATCATAGAAAATGTTGACATGCAAGGAAGGAGGAGTGTGATATCGTGTATATCTCCTGAAGAAGTGACTACAACTCTCTCCCCTCATCCAAAAGTCATGCCAAATAAAATAAGCATACATATATGTACATAAGCATAATCTTTTAGTTGGGTTCGCTTAACACCAAATCATACTTATTCATAAGCAATGTGTTCAAGTGTCATATTGAATTAGAACTCTAAGCAACATATAAAGCATGATCCAAGGAATTGAAAACATGATATTGAATAAATATGAATCAAGGTACACTTTTAACGATGCATTTAAACTATATACTACAATCAATGTACGATGCAAAATAAGTTCTAAGCATCATAAGAAATCCCAACTAGTACATTAAGGATAGAGATACTTTTAACTATTAATAATTCAGTTGATGCATTAATTAAATCAAGACCCTATAGAACCTTTTAGGAACTTGTCAAGTAGATAGATGTCATATAGATTGAAATTCTTAAAGCTAAACATATAATTAAATACACCCTTACAATTCCTTCATTGATTCAGTCTCATGTGTTATTTGTTAAGATAAATCTTATATTCCAAAATGTCCCAAATTACTCATACTAATACAAGGGTATTATAGGTCATTCTACATTTCCTCACATTCTAGTTGACATTGGCATCTCCAATCCTCTCCTTTGGGAGCAAGTTTTCATGGTAGGGGATATAGGTCATGGGCTCAATTGCTAGATTATGAGGACCTCCCCTTTTAGAGTCATCAATGCTTCTCCATAGGATATTTGGTTATAGATTATCTTTTTGCATGTCAAAGAGGTGTTGTCACTTTTTGGAGGGACACAAATGATAATTATTTGACTATTTGTGCATCTAACTCTTCCTCTAATGACTCTCCATAGGGTAATGATGACTTGTCCCAATGTTATGGTTCTATTGAACTAGCTTTTTGTGGCATAATGGATTTGACCTCACCTCTTGTTGTTGATGTGGTCCACTCTAGCCATGTGAAACCTTCTCTAAATGTTGTTTTCTTGATTCATATCAAGCTTGATAGTTGAGATAAAACATTGTCAATATCTAGAAATTGTTGTTTTTTATTGTCTCTCGAAATGGGCTCTTCCACATTCCTCTTGTAGTTGGGACCTTACTGAACTTAAGGCTTGAAATTGTCCAAAGGTGGAAACAAATAGTATGTAGATTCTCACTCACCTCCCCAAATGGTGGGTGAGTTGTCTACCTATTATTGATATGGACTAGAAGTTGTGTACTGGTTTGTTTCTAACGATCTTTCTCAACTTTGTTGTACATGTTGAAATATTTAGGAAATGAAAGATGTTGAGGAAAGGGGTAAATTTGTATCCAATCAGAATGTGGAGAGCCAATCATATAGGTGGGGTTGTTCATGCATTCCCCTGTAGTAGCCCACTTAGCACAATCATCATTTTCATCAATGCATTCATCAGAAGTGCCCATTTTAATGAAGTCGTATACCTTCACATGTATCCATTTTGTAGTAGACCACTTCTCTCCTTCTATAATAGGACAACTTCCATGCAGACTATTTTCATCAGCTATCCCATTTGGCAAAAGACTGAAGAATAGAGTAGCATCACCTTTTCTTGGCTTCACTGTATTAAAAAAAAACATGAATTTCATTTTTCACTTGTACTACAATAATCTCATAGATCATTTTTGTTTTGACTATGAATTAGAAAATAAATTATATTGATAAAAATAAAGAATATAAGCTTCACTTCATCTTTCACCCTTAAGATTATTAAATGTAAACATGAATGCTTAGTCAGTGTTAATTTGGAGAACAAAAAAATTCCAAAGTATTTATACTTGAATATCCACCTTTGGCACATTCTGACCAAGAATTGTCTTTTAATTGGTCATCACTTTCCTGACTACCCAACAAAGATAATTGAATAACATTTATAAGAGCTCACTTACATTTTATGATATGGATTAACCACATAAAGTGGGTGTTTGATGCAAAGAAACTAACCTCTGAATAGGAAAAAATAGTCTCACCCCCTTGATCACATCTGATGAATACATGAGCACTATGGTAGTTCTATGACCACCCACCTCTTTGTTAAACTTATCATGGAAAAAATCAACATGAGGTCCATAATTCTATCCATTTTCATAATGTAAAATTTATATTGCCTCACCATTCTCTAAAAACACCCATAAAAGAAATATTAATGAAAGAAACTTACAACCAAGATCTTTTATAGTATTGGAAAAATTAGGGCTTACATTTTAATGAGGTCATTTCATGATTGAAATCTTGTTTAAATAAAGTGGGAAGGGCCTAGCCTGAACCAGTAAAATTACATTCAATGAAACTAGTTAATGAACTTCTTTTTTCATAAGAAGTTGTACAAGAATTTACAATGTTATAAAAATGGAGCAACATCTTGTAATCATCATCAGAATGATACAAGTTCTTTAAAAGAATCTTTACCAATACAACATGAATTAGACTTAGGTTACTACCATTTTTCAACATGTTATTACCTTTTGGAAGAAAGGTCCAGGCTGCTATTCTATCTTCAATCCTTGCAACAATGTCATCCTAATAAAAATGTACAAGCAATGCCAATAAATAGCCTTTGTAGAGGAGTAAACGTAAGCCATGAAAGATCTACTTATTACATGATCTTAATCAATATAATCTATAATATGGATGTTTGGTAAAGCTCAAGTTCCTACTTAAAATTTTATCCAACTAATTTATAATGAATAGTCTCATATTTTTCTACATTTTAAAATCAGACTTTGATTCATGGATGAGCTCAACATACTTGAGATTTATTCCTGAGCTTGTTTGAATCTCACTCATAATACTCTTCCCTGATTCATTATCTGCCACCATTGATTTCTCTAACTTGTCTCTTGCCTAAACTTAACATTCCTAACTGTAAGGAAATATTTAATAGTGCAAAGGTCAGCCCTTGGCCCCCTAACTAGATTGCTTAACTAATGAAAAGTATAAAATTAACCAAAACGAACCAATGTCACAATAAACAAAAAGAAACACAAAAAATGTTAACCAACTCTCATATTCTGATTCATACTAAACAAGAGGCTGCTTCTAAGTCTTTGGAATTTGGTGGGGTCTCTAATAAGCTAGGGATTGATTCTTTGTTAATGCAGTAGTGCATAATACTAGATTTTGTTAGTATATTTATTTTATTTAACCACACTTACAATTTTAATTCTAATTGGTCCTCCATACATGTATGACACTTGTTCATTCAAGTAGTCACCATTTAGGAGTTTTTTAACATAGATTTTTTCATTTCATTTTGATAGCTCATTTTAGGTTCATGGGAGTGAACTCACGACCACTCATTGAGTATTGGGTTTGACTTTTGATTAGATCCAATTACTCTTGTCATATGCACTCTCCTCCTTTAATTCTTTAATCCATGGATGTCTTTTAGGCTCATTTCATTATTGTGCTTCTTATTATTTCTTTGCATCTTTTAGGTTTTTATAGATTTTATGTTCTTTATGATCATGGTTTAGGTCTAATTTTGTTTCCATACTTTGTAAAAGATGGGATCTTTACTTTAGTTTCTTACGTTTCTTTTGTTTCAATAATAGATATGAAATATAATCAGAATAAATAAACTTCATACAATTAAATTCACTAAAAAATTAATCAGAGTGAGTTTAACCATAGACAAAATTCTATAGTTAATTGAGTTCTAAGTTGAAATAGTACTGGGATGAGTGCCCTCGGCCAAAGTCCTAGTGCTTTACTAGATAGATTAGTGCCAATCGCTACTTGTGAAACATAGATCAATGAATTTGACTCAAAAACTACACAATTAAATTATAATAGCAATATCATAAAAAAATTAGCCTCTAAATAAAGACCCCCTCTCAATTTTAAACCCCTATAGAATTAAGACGATCTTATAGATTTATACTATCTTGCTCTACAAGGGTTTTAACAAAATGGTCAAAAATTAATTTATAAAAACAATTAAGCTAAACTAAACCCTTATTCAAAACTCTAAAATTTTCTTTTGAACACATTGACACAACAATGGCATTCCCTTTATAGTCTTAGATGATTTAACAAGAGAAATGGCTACTTTATTTTGCATGAGCATTAGGTAAATGAAATTAAATCCCATTAAATTGAGTTAGTGAACATAAAGTGTTATAATGACAGGAAAGTGTAATTACCAATATGTAGAATGACAATCCAACAATAAGGCAACTGATACTTATTCCTCCTATAGCAATCTGAAGAAAGTTATCTTTATTATTGTTCAAATTAATACACAGTAAATGTCCTTATAATAGTCATATTCAGGACCTAACTCATACCATTAGAAGTGGTCTCCTACTAGATTTGTCCATCAACAATACAGCTACTACTATCTTTGGCACCTTCTAAGCACCACTTTCTAATTAATAAGTAAGAAAAATGTGTTTGATCATTGAGATGAACTAAATAAGATATTCTTTTTTGGAATTGACCATTTTTGGCACCTAAACTATAGCAATTGCAACTGATGCTATCTAACCCAAAGAATAGCCTACAATGAAGTCCAAATTAATTATATTACATTAAAGTCCAAAAGTCTTTTGACCTCTTATGAATTCCTTTTGCCTGTAGTTTCAACTTGATATTACTTTTTATGATCTTTTTGTTTCTTTATTGTATGGGTTTGAACCCTATCCCACTTTATCTAATCAGAACAATTATATTACATCTAAAATAGAAAAGAACACATTTATATCAGCAGAAATGAAAGAGAAACATCTAATATCCTAAAGTAGCTTCTCACCAGCAGCCTCAAAGATTACACTAGTGTAAAATACAACACTACTGATTCCACTAATTTGTTGGCATACTGCTAGGCCAACACCAACCTAATACAAAAAATACAATTATTAAGTTGTAAAGGATGACTGCATAAATAATTAAGATTCAACAAACAAAATTTCATCAAGTACAATACATATTATGAAGTTGTAAATGATGAATGGATTATTGGAAGGAACTGTAGATGAGTAGATAAATTATGGAGAACCAACAAATCGTTGAGTATATTGCTTACAATGACAATAGGAGCATAGTTTCTGTGAAACAAATCAAGTATTTTGGTCTTGGGCAGATTTTCCAACTCCTCTATATATTCATGTATAATATATTCAATAGATTGATAACCTAATATCAACAGCAATCAACTATTTTTTTTAACATCTTCATTGGAACTTATTAGCTCCAAAGTTTTACTCAAATTTTAGCTTAAATTGAAATTGGAAGCTAACCTAGTTGATACCGATGAATGAAAAATATATATATTTCTAGAACAGACAAAGATATGCACCAGGATTTCAGTTACTTCATATGACACATCACATTGGCTTCCCTAAGAGCTTGTAATGCTTCTTTAAAATCTTTATCACAACTAGCCTTTGCCTGGAATGCATTGGTATTAGAAAGAGCACCACATTTTGAACATGTAGGGTTTTTTTAATTAGATATTGTATAGTTCTTAGATGGTTATTTTAAAACATCTCACATTAATATGAAAATTGAGCATGGAAAATAATACAATTTTGACTATTTAATACTTTTAGTTTAGAAAACAAGTCATAAATTATGTTCTTATAGTAAAAGAATACTTTGACTTAAGAAAAAAACTACACAATATTAAAATATGACATCGTGCTTTAAAAACTAAAAAGGTACCTGTAACGAAGAACTTCATTTGGACTTGCTAATTGGTTATCACAATTAACTATAAGCTTATCTTTAAAGTTTGAGCTTCACTTAGTTTCAAAAATAGTTTAATATTCTCTACTAAACAAGGCCAACCACGTGAAGGTGGAAGCTCATTTGGCCCCTCCCTCCCCCCACCTAACTTCACTCTAAATTCCCCATTAACATTTAATAACATTCATTCATTCATCCATTTTTGAAATATAACATTCAATCATTATAATCACATGATAACATTCATTAACACATAAAATTCATTAACACACGACATTCATGAATAATTCATTAACACACAACATTCATGAATAATTCATTAACATGCAACATTCAAGAGTAAGTCATTCATGAATAATTCATTAACGCAATATTCATTAACACCCAACATTCATAAATAAGTCATTAACACATAAAATTCATTAAGACACAACAATCATTTTTTTTTGGCTTTCTTGCTATTTTTTTTTTCATGAAAATTCTAAGAGGAATATCAATGTCCTCATCATCCCCCTCCTCTACTAGTTCTAATGCATGTCTCCTCCTCATCCTTTAAGGAACATCATGAGGCCGCTGCACCAAAGGGGGGTCCACTACAATAACAAGTACTTCATGAGTTAAATTCACACCATTTTATATTAGTGAATTATGAGTTTTTATTTAAGTAAAATAACTATAAATCAATAAATTAGTTTAAAAGAAAAATATATAGATTTTCTTTACCTGAATGTGCGACATGAGCTACCTGTTGATCAGTCTTAACATCCTTTGGCACTCATTCAACACGACATGATTCTACATCCTCTAAAATATACACAAAAAGGTTACACCAAGTTCAATTAAAGATGTTAAATTGTATTAATAATTGTATAATTAGTTTTAAATAGCAAATGAACACCTCCATGGATAGTACGATGCACATTAGGGGCTTCATGATGGGGCGTATGATCTGTGTCACGATTAACAGGCTACATTGCAATGTCATGCACATTATTATCAAATAGATTGTTGCTCAAGTATTCAATTTATAATATATTTTTTGGCATATTTACCTATGCACATGATGTAGAAGACTATTCGGTTGGGGTAATGGAAGCTTGTCGTAGGCATTCAGCCACGACTGCATAGCCTTGCCTGAAGGCAATTCTTTTGTGTTCTTCCATGGCCTCCAGATTAAAATCAGTGCCCTGCATTTTATTTGCATTTTATAAATATTTTTTCTGTGTAATTCATTTATTGATACTTACAACTCATGCTTTGATTTTAGAATATCCCCCACAGCCAACTTTGTGTTGCTCAACCTTTTCCAGCCTAGCTTTTGTTGCCTTTGACATGTCCTGCAACCTATGAAAAGTTTGAAATATGTTAGATGATATAGATATAAAGATTAGTACTAATTAGTGCATTATTACATTAATGTACTGGTAGTTAATACTATTGCATACCTTCTTGCACTTGTTGGTGTAGTTTCTCTTTGATCATCTGCCCCTTTCTCCTTTGCACCCAAAATGAACTCATTCCATTCCCTCACTGTAATAAAGGGAGGATGCTCATACTTTGAGTTTAGGATGAGACTCTTTCTATATGAGTCCCTCACAACCTTAAGATGTTTGTAAGCTTTTTGTAACATTTTCTTATGATCAAAAATATTATTACCAAACTCATGCTCTAAATCTTTGATGAGTTGATCTTTTAATTTTTGATCTTGAAAGTTCCATCTTTTAAGAAAAAACACAAAATTGTTAGATATAGCTAGTAAAAGAAAAGACCTGAATGAAAGGGAAAATGTTGCACCAATTAATGATATGGAAAAAAAATAGCAGGATAAAATTATTTCACTTATGATGTTCCACTTTGTAAGTATGGTGGACCCAAATATTTGCAGTGTGAGGTCATAAAGCTTCCTATAAAATGTATCATTTCCTGCAAAAAATGTCATGGGATAATCAATCCAAAGCTTCTTATGAATAGGTAAATGCATATTACAATATAAAAAATAATTATTTAAAGTACTTGGAATCTTAGGACATTTTAAAGGCATCAATTCATCATTGTCAATCAACAATGACATCTGTATAGCTCCTGTGCTAGAAACACAAGTAGCTCCAAGAAATGATGGTGAATTATCACCAATACTTGCACTATGATCTGTCTCTAGCATAGTAGACGGTGCATCTCCTACCACAAAAAAAAATCCACTATGTAATGCACCCAAGATAAAAGTACAAATTATCAACTCATAATTAACACAAAACCAAATATTAAAAAACAAGAATTTACTAGCTAGACATGCCCTTGTTGTTGACATTGCAGTTGGCAATCTTGTATGGACATCCGTCGACCTCCTAGGAGTCTCCTGCACTTGATGAGCTAAATAATACATCGTTAGCAAAGACATTTTGAAATAATAAAAGTAAGAGTTAACTTAAGAATTTTTTGAATGTTCAAAATAAAAAATTCCTTGTAACTTGTCAACTAAAAGATTATTTTACTGGTGGCAGTCGGAGCTCTACTACTACTGCCCTGACCGCATTGTCCTTGACTAGGTTCTGGATCAGTTGCCAAAAACTCCTGTAACAAGAACACATATTACATATTTTACTTCACAACATAAAAGATTATAAAATATAAATCTTTATTGAACTTTTGTTATAACTAAAGATTCATTTTTGCTTACTTCATAACGATGAGCTTGCACTGTCAAATCAGATAGCCTCTTCATCATCTGCTCGAATGGAATATTTTCTTCATCCAAAGTTCTCATTATTTCTAAATTTATTTTTTTATTTTTTTCTTCAACATTATTCTTACATTGGGAGTTTCTGCAATATCATCATCAGAAGGGGTAGCTAGTGGCTTTGTAGTTACTGTAGGTGCTTTTCGCTTATCCTAAACATTAGATTGTGAGAGGAATATCAGTAAAACTATCATAAAAATTCAAAAATTGTAAATAAAATAATTTAATAATATAAAAAATTTCAACTATCTAATTTGTACAACTTTAATACGGTTTACCCTTGCTGAAGAATGGGTGGGAGTAACATCCTCACGACCTCTATCATCTGTTGGATCCATATCATCCTATCACAAAGATTAAACATAAAAACTTTAGCTAACTGAAAGTAATAGACACCAAAAAAAAACTTATTAACAAAATGGTATATAGTACTTAAAACCCTCATGATAGTAACTTTGTTTGTATCTATGTGATTTAAATGGTAATCTATTAGCAATTATTTCCCTCCACTTATTGATTTATTGCACAAACAAAAACTTCATTCCCCTCACGCACCTCAAATATGCAATTGGGTTGCTTACTAGTTGAGGTAGGTCACGTACTATTTATAAAACCTATAATATTACCTATTTCTTTTGGTCTCTCATCAATTTACATAGCAAATCTTTTACTTTGATCATTTTCTTTCCATTGTATATAATTAGCTGATAGTGCATACCTACACATACTTTTTTTATATCGAACAATCCGCATCCAATCAATGTAATTGTAACATGGACTAACATACTTGAACAATTTGACAACTTTATTGTAACATACCTTTATCCCATCCATGGAAAATAGGCCCAAACCATGTAATGAGGATGGAGAAATGTGATATATCCTATCATTAACACAAAAATCTAGGTTAATTGGAGGTAGCTCATTGGGTACCATTCTTTCTCAATGTGTGTGTACCAAAAGGGCACCTTGATGTCACCTTTGGTCTCATCATCATAAGAACATGACTCCCCATTAGCAAGGAAAAATTACATGCATTTGTCAAATTTTTTTTCTAATCTTTTGACCTCTAGTTGATCTCCCTATTTTAGTCGTATGTAGAGCTTTCATCTACCATTTCCTTATTTCCCTCATTCAATGTAGATAGATCTGACAAGTACCTATTTGGTGGCACCTGCAATCCATCAAATGGAAATTTGATAATATTCAAATAATATATATAGAATAATCAAGTCTGACTCATACGGGTAGTTCTTCCTTGTCTATATGTGAGAGATATAAAATGTAGTAAGTTAAAAGTGATTATACAATTATATTTCTATACAAACCTTCTTTGTCTATATATACATTATATGATTACATAATATGTCTATTTATAACATACATGGTCAATGATAAACAAGAATAATATAAGAAAATTATGTCTATTTATTGACTTATACCTACGAATCCATGTCATTGTGCATGATCCAGGCCAAAGGGGTGATGATGTCTGTAGTCAATTGACTGTTTGAAAAAAGGGTGATAATTAGACATAATATAAACAATGATAATTATAAATAACATATTTTGTAATCATTAGAATTGAACATAATAAATGTATAATCATATTTCCTGCATATGTTAATCATTTATCTTAAGTTAGCTAAAAATTACATGATACACGTATGCTACAAATAACTTAGAAGACAACATAAACAATATGCAACATCGTAAACATGAACAAATTTACCTTATATATGGAATGCAAGATCGTCAACAGAAGGGGTGATGATGTCTGTAGTAAATTGACTATTTGCAAAAAGGGTGATAATCAAACACAATATAAACAATGTTAATTATAAATAACATATGTTGTAATCATTAGAATTAAACACAATAAATATGTAATCATATTTCCTACGTATGTTAATCATTTATCTTAAGTTAGCTAAAAATTACATGATACGTGTATGCTACAAATAACTTAGAAGACAACATGAACAATATGCAACATTGTAAACATGAACAAATTTATCTTATATAGAATTCAAGATCATCAACAAAAGGGGTGATGATGTCTATAGTCAATTGATTGTTTACAAAAAGGGTGATAATAAGACATAATATAAATAATGGTAATTATAAATAACATATGTTGTAATCATTAGAATTGAACGCAATAAATATGTAATCATATTTCCTACATATGTTAATCATTTATCTTAAGTTAGCTAAAAATTACATGATACGCGTATGGTACAAATAACTTAGAAGACAACATGAACAATATGCAACATCATAAACATGAAAAAATTTACCTTATATATGGAATGCAAGATCATCAATAGAAGGGGTGACGATGTCTGTAATCATTGATTATCTTCTTCTTCATCATCCTCATCATCATCATCATCATCATCATCATCATCATTATCACCATCATCATTTCCATCATCACCATCATCATCACCATCATCGCCATCACCATCATCATCATCATCATCACCATCATCATTGCCATCATCACCATCATCATTGCCATCATCACCATCACCATCATCATCATCATCATCATAATCACCATCATCGTCATCATAATCATCTTGATCTTCCTCATCTGCTTCTTCATCATCTTCAATATCTTCTTCTTCCATAACATTATACTTTATCGGCCTTCCTCTTGGATCATGTCTAACAATAAATGACCAACCCTGTTTATGTGGAACCTCTGAGTAAAAAAATTGCTCACATTGGCTTGGAAGAACATAGGGCTCATCTCTAACTGGCTCAAATGACCTTGTATTAATCATTGTAAATCTATTATCATGTTGAACAACCATTCTATCTCGATCATTTTAATTTATTCATAACCTGTACCATTTGATGATGAATAGAACTACTTTGAAGGAGTTAAAGTTGCACTCAATTATATCATCCAAGATGCAATAGTATTGATTTTGAGATTGTTGATGATATATGTCATTTTTAGATGATATATTGGTGACCTTGAAAACTGCAATTATCCCAGAATCACAAGTTTTCTTTGTGTCATCCAACTTTTTAAATTTTTTTGAAGCATGTGTAAATTATTCTAATTGTGAGTTGATATGAAACATGCATCAAGTTATGATCATTAATAAATTTCTACATACCTCTTCGCCTCTTAAACCCTTTACTATATCAACTACCATCGGCATAACATTGGAATCTCCATTACTATGAGCTTCTATAACCAGTGAAGCAACACCTTCCCATGTTAACGAGCAACCATTTTGTTGACATCGTTCAATTCATACTGTCATCCAATCAAGATTGTTCACAATATACAATATAAAAATGTATTGCATCCCACTCTTGACCACCTGTATCAAAAAAATACACCAATTATAAATAATTTATATTGAAGATTTATAAGAATTAATTAACTACAATAACATCTTAGATTTACCTCTCACTTTCCTCTATCTACTTTTTCTCATCAAGCACTCCCCTTCAAATTTATTAATTGAGTTGAGATCTCAAATATGATCTACATGGATCTTTGCTGCAAACTTAAGAAGATATTCACTAATGTACACCATGGTCCAATATACAATATATCCTTCCACCATAGAACCCTCAAGATGTGCTCTCTGTTGAACTAAGCCTTTCAAAAATTTCAAGTGTCTCTCAACCATCCACATTGACTTGGTTGGTACAGGTCCACACAATTCAATCTCCTCAACTTGATGGATGAGGTAGTGTTCTTGTGCATTGAAAAAATTTGGAGGTAGACACTTTTGCATTTCACACATAAGAAGAGGAATTTTTCTCTTCCAATATTTTATATCTTCTTTATTGATTTCTTTAGATGACAACTACCTCATGTATTTTTCAAGATCATATATAACCTATTTGACATTGTTGGCAAAGTGGTGTGGGAAAGATAGAGGTTGAATATATTGCAATATTTGTAAAATGATCTTGTCAATATTTTATAAAAGAATGCAAATAAAACTACATGCAGTATAAAAATATATAGTGAATACAAAATAACATGAATTACCTTAACAAATGTATGTCAATCGTGTGTTTTCAACCCTAGCCCAAATTCACTTTTCTTTGATATGAGATTGTTTATGTTCACAGCAAATCTTGTGGGAAATCGTATTTTTTAATGACTTCTTTTATAGCATTGCTCTGTTGCTCTGACTACCAAGGGCACTTGTATCAATCTAGTCTCCATTGTTATTTGATTGAATGCCATTTTTCATTGCATGGTTGGATTCTTCAATGTCATTACAAGTTTTGACAATTTGGTCTTTGTCACACCTTCCATCCAAGATTTTCCATAATGTCTCTGTTACATTCTTTCCAATATGCATAGGATCAAACAAATGTACAATCGAGAGTTGCTCATAGTACAACAACCTAGTAAATTACATAGGATAAATTTTTAGTCCTTTTGAAAGTTGGTCATTGATGCCTTGACGACCTTCACAAGCATCAATTATATCATCAGTAAACAAAACACAATATCAAAATATAAATTTGAAACAAAAACCATCAAATGGAATGACATTACCTCAACAATTTATTTTATTGTATGCCAACTCTCGTAGGCGAGGTGTCATTCTCTATGGCTTTGACTTAGTCTCTTCTTTCCCATTGAAAAAATATTTTTCAATAATTCGGTACTTATGATTTATATGCAGAAAGTGTCTATTCTTATCGAACACCTACTTTCTTAAATTTTTGGAATGACGAGATTTTGTCTTTGGACTACAAACTAGACATGCAAATTTTTCCTTTGTTTGAAGACCTACAAGATCATGTATAATTGGATTAAATGTATTAACTTTGTGTTGTCACTATAACATACCAAAAAAGAGGTGTTAAGAAGAGAACATACCACAAAAATGTGTTAGCCTAGGGGCATCATGTATTGTCCATATAAGCATTGCATGAAATTGAAATTGTCTTTGTCCTATTGGTCTACAGATGTCATGCATAGTAACCCCATTCCATAACACCATCAAATCGTCAATAAGGGGTTTAATATATACATTGATATCTTTAACTTGGTACTTACCTAGTTGAATGAACAAAAATATTACATAATTATTATGACCATTTTGATGGATTAGTAATAATAAATTAATTTAGATGACCATTAAATCAAAAAATACATGGAACAATCAGTGTCAACATTATGTGCTCTCTCTTTATGGACAGGAGGTATGTTATTAATGATAACAAAAATAGGCCACACCGAGTAAGTAGATCTCATCTCTCCAAAAGGATTGACATTGTCTGCTGCCAATGAAGGCTTGAGATTATGAGGTTCTTCTTTAAAGTATGGCCATTTTTCCTTCATTTCCTTAAATGCCGAACCATCTGCAAGCATTTGCATAATGTCATCTTGACTTCTATTGTGTGCATGGTAATCCATAAATTGTGCCAAGCTATTGCACCTGAATAATTGTTACAGACGTGGAATAATGGGAATATGCCTAAGAACCTTGTGAGGCACCTTTTTTGTTAATCAATCTAATTGATATCTACAAGTATGAAAAATAGGGCATTGTGTTGCAAATTCATGCTATTTATGATATATAATATGATCATTAAGACATGTATGTATTGTTTGATACTCCATTCCAATATCTTTCATAATGGTAGATAATTCTCGATACGAGCGAGGTAGAATGTTTGATGGTGGTAAAAAACTCTCACCTATCAACCTATGACAAAAAATATAATTTTTTAATTTCAAGAATATTAATTGCTACATGAACCCAATGTTAATTGTAAGGGAAGTATGAGTAAAATAATGAAAGAAGATGACATACCTTAACATACATGTCATTGCTATGTTGGATAAACCATTCATAACCTTCAAGTTCTCCAACAACAATATAGTGGAAAGAAGAGTTGTTTTGGAGCCTTCATATAGGGACTCGTGTGTCTTCTCAAGTATAGGTACATCAAGCTCATCGTCATCGTCATCATCATCATCATCATCATCATCATCATCATCTTGATCATCGTGATCTTCATCATTGTGGTCTTCTTCCATTTTATCATTACCTTCTACCTCAATATTCACACCTCCATGTTCCCTCATTTGGAAATCTGCACTCTTTGAATTGTCATGGTCCATAACATGAAACTTAAGGATGTTGACCTATATGAAAATGATGACCTTATATTAGCCATGACCATGGTCTCATCATTAAATCATGTCTTATGTAATTTACAAATTATTAAAATACATACCAATGGACGATATTCGTTTCCTCCTTCAATGTGACCATGTTGCCTACAATGTTCCTTAGTTGTTTTGATTAGATATCTTCGAGTCTTTAAGCCCTTACAATTTTTGCAAGGACAATAACATTTTCCATCACCTTTTCTTTTTAAGTTAGACCACAGTCTAGCAATTGTCTCCCTATTTTTTTGTGCATTGATATCATCAGACATGGTCTTTCTTGAATGAAATGACTCGTTGGTGGAAGAAGGATGATTTGTTTGTAACCTACAAATGGAGTAGTAAGAGGAAGACACATATAGAAATGAATACTAAAGCAAGACAGATAGAAAGAGGTATAGATAGAGAGATTGATTGATAAAGAGATAAAGAAATATAAAAAATGAAAAGAAAAAAATACATAGTTGACCTTCCATAACTCTACCTCTACATATTGCACTTGCTACATACAAGCACTTCCTGAGAAAATGGGTAGCAGTAGCCAAGAAAGGAATAGGAGAGTCCATTTGGCTCAAGAGGAGGATGGGAAAAGTGACCAAGGGGCAAGAGGAAATGCTAATCCAAAGAGAGGAGAGTCTCTAATGTTCAATAGAACCTTGCTAAAGACTATCACAGAGCAAGAACCTCTCCAAAGAAAGACATTATTCAGAACTCTCTGCAAGGTAAGAGGTAAGGTTTGCAAAGTTATTGTAGATTCTGGTTCAAATGATAATATAGCCTCAATAGAAATGGTAGAGAAGCTTGGATTGAAGAAGTTGACTCATCCTAACCCTTATAAAATTTCATGGTTAAAAAGGAACAGCAGGTCATAGTAAATGAACAAGTTCATGTTCAATTTCAAATAGGGGAGTACAAAGACAAGATTGTCTGTGATGTTGCAAAAATGGATGCTTGTCACCTATTGTTAGGTAGGCCCTAGCAATTTGATGTCAATTCTAAGCATGATGGAAGGAGAAATGTTTACATCATCTCTAAAACTAGGAAGGAATACACCATGAGACCACTGCCAGAAGATAGGAAGGAGATCCAACATGCATCTAGTGTGATGATGGTTGGAGAGAAGGAGTTTTTGAAGACCCTCAAGGTGAAAAACACCCCTTTCTTTTCCATAGTAGTAAAGCCAAAACTTGGAGAAAAAGGAAAGGAGTTAGGTCTGTGAACCAAGTAGGAGTTAGGACATATTTCATTGTCTTGCCAAACTAAAATAAACAAGTATCTAGAAAGGTGAAAATAAACAAGTATTTTTACAACTACAAAGGAGGAATCGAGAGCATTATAAATAATAAAGAAACTTAAATCCATATGGCTTCACCTCTATTTACAATCTGACCTTTCTACATGTGAAATATGAAAATATACAAAATTTCTAGTCACATTTTCACTTTAAAAAGAACACCAAATATACCTTTCACACAATATCTTCTTCATCTTCTTCACTATCAGATTCTTCAGAACTGCAAGCTTCTGTGCAGAAAAAAGATGAGATGTACTAAGTAATTTTTGATGGGCAATATTTAAACAAATCAACTATCAAAAAAACAATTTATGAAATTTAGTTTCTTTATTATGTACTGAAGACTTGGCTTAACCATGGAGTACCTCATTAGAAGACTTGTCCTCGCTTGATTCTTCTTTACCATTTTTTAAAGCTGCAACTAACCCATTCTTCACTACAACTGAGTTATTCTTTCCCAAAGAACTTGGTTTTTTATGTGTTTCCTATAATGTACTTTGAATAATATTAAACACAAATTTCTTATCTCTCTTTCACAAAGTACAAAAAAAAATTATAAAATGAAAAATATCACGATAGTATAGCAACATTTAAAGATAAAAAAATAAATATCTATTAATGTTATGCAAGAAAAGTACAATGAATGTCTTCATCATTTAGAGAGCACCAATTTTTTTGTTTGATTTTCAATTTGAAATAAGGCATTTCAATTAACCATTTGTTCACTATTGAAAATCAAAATTACATAAGCTGTGTGATTCCACTGAAACATGATTTTTTTCTACAAATAATTATCCATAACAAAATGACTAACCTCCTCAGAAGAAGAATCCTCATGCTAGAATATTTTGCTGGCAAATTCTTTGTGATTGCAAGATTTTTGCTTATAGGATGCTTCACCTTTATCTATAGAGCATTAACACAAAAATGAGTACCATAAAGTCAAAACATATGTTATATTATCAATATGATCCCAAAAAGTAACAAAATAATTGGCATTCTTCAAATCTAGTATTTTTTTCAACATAAATGTTCTTATTCCTAGTGTGTGGAGGTAAGAGTTTGAGGGAGGTCAAATCAGGTTTGAGTCAAGATTCAGGGACTGTGGTGTTGCAGGGCCCAAGAGGTCAATCATTTATGAAATTTGATCATTTGTAGTCATCTCACCACTCTAGTATGAGTTTGGAGAGATAAGGATAGCAGGTGTGATGTCCCTTATTAAATTGATGAATTGTCATGCAAAGATGTGGGGTACAATTATGTATAATCCTATTGGTCTATGGTAACCATATACAATCCTTTGATATGTTATAAAACTCTTTAAAAAGGGTATTAGGAAGTGTCTTTACATTGTCAAACATTTTGAGGAAAACCAAAGTTGTCCCCATTCCAAGCATGCAGCAGGATTGACAAGTAGGGTATTGTGCATTTGAGCCAAATTTATAGAAGTATGGTATTGTCTTAGAGTCTTGAAGATCTTCGTGCCAGTTAATTGGTTGTTTAAGAAACCAAGTCAACATCTAGGAATATTGTGATAGACTTAAACAAGTTAATTCCTTGAAGAATATGAAGTTGTCGATAGGCACAAGTATCTAAGTCTCTTAAGTTTGCAACTATTATTGTGTATTTAATACCAACCACCCTTCCTCTACATTAGGAGTTATCATAGAAATTGCTCTACTTTGATTTATAATTGTTGGAACACAACAACCTTTAGGAATCTATTAGGGAACTATAAATAACTTGGGGTCAATATGAAATGATCTTCTATTTTTGGAATTAATCCCTAGGTGGATTCAGGCATACCTGACAAGGTGACTTGATGGTTATAGGGTTTGGATAGAGGAGTAGTTTGATTGGTTTGTGCCAATCAAGGATTGGAGTATGTAAAGAAATATCTAAAGGTATAGTTTCCAAGAACTAAGAAGGATTTGAATCATTTTGTGTTCCTTTTGAATCTTTGTAAGGCTCGTGAACAAGTAAAGTCTTAAAACCCTTGTAAGTAGGCTATTTTATAGGAATGAGTTGTACGGAGGGGTTGAAGAACTAAAACCTTGAAAATATTCAAGCTCTCTAAAACCATAACTTAATTGGTATCTTCTTGAGTTTTTTTTGAAATATTTTCAAAATGAAAAATTTGGAGGCCTAATTAGGGAAAAAGGCTACTAGCCCTAAAATAAGGGTTTGAGGAGATTAGTTAGAAACCATGGAATTTTGTGAGAAAGAGCACTTTGAACCTAATAAAATAGACTTGTATGGGATCCCTCCATCCTACTACAACACTATTGAAGTCCTTGCTGAGTTGAATGAATCTTGATGCTTTGAGTCTTGCATCTTGTTAAAGTGGAATATTGAAGTAGGAAATTGGTACAGATATCCTTCGAAAGAATAGGAGGATTAAGTAAAGAATTATACTAATGTGGGGTCTTGGAGTAAACCCTAAGAAGGCTTATTAGTGAGCCTTGTGAGGTCCTAGTAAAGGTTAATTAGTATCTGCTTACCATTACAACAAGTTGACAACTATAAACTTCTGACAAAATTCCATACATTATTTTTGTCCTAATTCATAGTTGTCAAATTATTTTTGTAAAAAGAGAAGTAGTCAGTCTGTTTAGTAAGAGAAGAGAGTTAACTGATTTACTTCATTTCCTTACATTATTTATAAAGATTGTAACTTCCAGATATATATGAGATTGTTAATTTCTTAAGCTTTAATTTTGTTGCTTTATGTGAACTCTACTTTGCAGAATCTCAAATATGATAATAAAAGCATTCAAATTCGATATGTGCTTCAATCTTTTAGTGAAGCTTTCATTACTTACCTCATAGCTGCTAGAGGCTTTGGAGGTCTTTGAGCTCCCATTTCTATCTTTTGCTATTTTAAACCTTATGAAGACAGTGCAAATGTATACACTTTAGAGAAGTTGATGGAGGTCATATGAATTATCAAATTCCTATTAAAATGGAGTTCAATTTATTACGATATAAGGTAGTTGACTTCATGTGAAAAATGCATTTATAATGACAATAAAATACTTAAGAAGAATTCAATACAGGAAGTAATATAAGAAAGACAATAAACTTATAAAGTATAAATCTCATATCAACTACAAATTATACTTACTAAATAGTGCAGAGACAATTCTTCTATAAATTGGGCAGAGCAAGCTTTTGAATAAATTATACTTTGAAACAAGGAATCACCATTTGGCCTGAAATATACACCAAGCATCATGCACTTCTTGAATTTAACACAGATCAGTTTAGTAGAGGAGAAGCACTACAAAGGAAAGAAATAATTCCATATTAATTGCATAATACTTACTACCTAGCAAAGACAAAGCTCTTCTGGAAAATTTCTAGAAACCTCATTTAAAACTCTGTGAATGGCCCATTTCCTACTGCATAGAATCCTTCAAGTTAAGAGGTAATCAACCAAGTTGATTTGATAAAATGCACCATCGATTATGTACAAATAAATATAAGCCTAAGATTTAATATAGAATATATACAAAAGCCAATATAACTCTTATTAATTTAATAAATATAATTACCCATTAGTGTTCTACTTGTAAAGGGAAATTCCATATAAATCTTCGATCAACCTCCTTTGTAGGGCATTCGTCAAGTTTTATGCCAGTACATTACTATGCACCAGTTTGTCAACTAGTTTCTCCTCTCTCGAATTCTTCATGTAATTGCACAAGGATCCATAGTTCATGCATGTTTTACCATATCTGTGATAATCTCCCTGATAGAACTAGGATTTTCTCTATGGAGACTAAAAAACTCAATACAAGCTTAGGAGAGAGTACGAAAATCCCCAATGTGGCATTTAGTTGTGGGATTAAAATTTGAGGACCTAGTTTTATAGGTTAAGCATTTGTTGGAATATATTATGTAATGGGGTTGGGGAAGGGACCTATTTTATTCACCTCACAACTTGGTAAACTTGTTGGAATAAAACTTCTTACTACTTGGTGGACTCCACCATTTCTCCCCCCACACAAGTTAATTTATATTGGGGCAGACACCATTGAGGTAGTCATTGAAGAAATCGATGAGCTACTCTCCTTTTCTAAGGAACATATTTATAGAGACCTTTTACTACATTGGGATAAAGAAAGTTTTTGTTGATGGGGTTCTTCTTCCCATCCATCCCAAGGTTTGGAGTATTGATGTTTAGGGAACTATCATTGATTTTGGCACCACCTTGACCTATATTGTAGAGCCTAAATACCAGATAATCCTTGCAACATTCAGAATGACTGTTGTATCTAAGAATAAGACTTGTACAGAGCTAATTTGATCTATGATTCAATGTCTCGGGTATTGCCAGACTCTAATTACCAAATCTTACAATTATTTTCAAGGGTGGCACAATATTTAATTCTCCTCCTTTAAACTATTTCATCAATGTTGTTAATGAAAAGTGCCTGACATTATAGGGTGTCTCTTCTCTTATTGTTTTCTCTATTCTTGGTAAGATTTTGTAGCAAAACTTTTTTATCATGTATGATAGGGAATTTTCTAGACTTGATTTTTCTCATATTGATGTATGATAGGTGATTGTTGTATGATATATATGTGCAGCAATCCTATTTCCCTGTGATATGTTATGGTAATCATGAACTGTTGTCAGTTCACTATTGACATTAGGAGAGAAAATTAGTTCACTATTGACATTAGGAGAAAAAATTGTGAAATCATAGTATCCTAAGACAATTCCTCTGTCAGGTTTAATGCCAAATTAGAGGCATGATAATAACCTTAATAACAATATAATAGATTACTTAGACTCCCAAACACACAACTCGAACCACATAATAGAACTCATAATGTATACTTCAAAAAAAATATCAGAACCAACCCATCATGAAAACTAACTAAACAGACCAAAAAATGAAAGCAAAGTCTTTTTAGGTGACAAAAGATTATTCAGCCACTATGATGGTCCTATATCACGAAGTCACAAGTGAGCTTTATGAAGCCACTACAGGACCTTAACCACATGCTAAAATTGCAAGTAAATTTGGGAATTGAACCTCAATATACAAGTCACAAGGACGTCTTGCATATTGATGTTGATGTTTGTTGACATTGATGAAGCTCTTTAGGAGCAGACACTTGTGAGATACAGTGCTTGCTTCTAGATTATTGAGCCAAGGAGCAAGTTCACGGGCTTGTAAAAGGAATTGAAGCTAGTTTAAGCATATTCAATCTGATAAGGGACTATTATTGTCTAGAAGATTGAGATATCTTGTTTATGATTGCACTAATTTGAAGTGTATGAAAAAAGTGACAAAAGATTCATCAATATCTTCTTCACAACTCGAAACCATTTTAGAAGACAAAGTAGCTATGGATATTCTAGAATATATTTGAGATTAATACAATAGCAAACCTTGTGATGATGATATTGAGCCAAGGCCAAATGCCACCAAGTACTCTCAATATTTTAAAATATGAAATGAAAAGTGAAAGGTACTCCATAGGAAGTTTAAGAAGGATTTAATTGAATTTGAATATACAAGTCACAAGGATGTCTTGCATATTGATGTTGATGTTTATTGACATTGATGAAGCTCTTTAGGATCAGACGCTTGTGAGATATAGTGCTTGCTTCTAGATTATTGAACCAAGGAGAAAGTTCACGAGCTTGTGAAAGGAATTGAAGCTAGTTTAAGTGTATTCAATCTAATAAGGGACTACGGTTGTCTAGAAGATTGAGAAATCTTGTTTATGATTGCACTAATTTGAAGTGTATGAATAAAGTGACAAAAGATTCATCAATATCTTCTTCATAGCTCGAAACCATTTTAGAAGACAAAGTAGCTATGGATATTCTAGAATATATTTGAGATTAATACAACAGCAAACCTTGTGATGATGATATTGAGCCAAGGCCAAATGCCACCAAGTACTCTCAATATTTTAAATGAAAATAAGACATGTTAAAATTGGTATTGAACATACTTCTAATGGTCTAATTTCGATCACTTTATGATGGCTTCTCTATTTGGACATCTTGTATATTTGTAGCAACTATATTCTAATATTCATCTAGTTTTTCATTCTTCCACACTTCTTTTTTGAAATGAGAAAATTCCTATCATAGAAAGTGGAAGGGACAATATGTGTAAGCTAATTGTGAGATGGCCTCAATGTTGGTGAAGTTTGACTAATGGAAATTCAGAATTGTGGTCGACTCCATGGAGAGATCATCAAGGGCTTTCTAAATTAGTAACATACTCCTCCCCCTCTTCTTAAAGAAAATGAGATTGAAAATAAATTTATATTATTGCAGGGATTTTCTAGTTATGAAAAGAATTTTCTTTGTATCCTTGTTCTTATATTTTTGTAATTGCTTTCTTCTCTCAAGTATTATGAGATGGATTTTAAAATCTTCCATAAATGTCAATGAAAATTTATGCTTATAGCATGTGGGGTTTGTTTTAGTCTTAGATTTCAAATTCTTGATTTTTATGCTTACTGCAACTTGGGGTTTGTGCTATATTTTGTTTCTGCCATGTAGTTTGATTCTCAATTCATTCTCTCATATTCTTTCTTATAAATTCATTCATCAAGTGATTGTTAAATCATATTCATATAATATACCCATTATCAAAGTTCATTTCTTACAAAAAATTATGGAGGTTGTTGATTGTAAGGAATGGTGCCTTTGGCAACACTAAAATAAATAGACCCTAAAATATATGCCACCTAGAAACTCATTATTTAATCTTTGACATCATGATACTACCATACTATTTTTAACATTATAATACTATGATGCAGCGCACTGTTGACATTATAATGCTATGATGCATCACACAACCGAGGAAAAGAACAACTACACATTTGAGTTTGTTGCCAAGGTGCCCAACTACACACAACATGCCCTTGGAACTGTGACTATTGGGAATGGTATGTACTCATAATTTCCTCTACAATGTTTTTTTTTCCAAAACATCATGCAAATAGTTGTTTAATTAATTTTATCCCTTCCATTTAAGACTTTTTTTCCCCTTAGAATTCATTATATAAAGAATAATTAGGGTTCATAAATTATTTTCCACCAAATTTGAGGGACAGGGACAGTGAGGGATGTAGGAATTTTTTGAGTTTTTAGGATGTAGAAGATTGTAATTAAGAAAACAGGGAAAATTATAAGAAATCTCAAATGTTCATAAGATAAGGTAATCATCATATATGTTATAGAACACTTTTGCATAAGGTTAGAACTGAATTGAAATTTTCACATGAAAGCAACTGAACAGGAGTAATAAAAATTTCAATAAACTCTTTGTTAATGTATATGTATTATGTATATATATGTATAGCAACCAAATGTTCAATGACTACAAGTATTAGCTGTAGAGTTTCAAACAACTAAAACTAACTTCCAAATTGAAATTAAAACCAAAAAATAGTAAATGAATATATTTGTCCACAAATTGTCTGTACCTACCTTTCTAAAGAATCTTTTATGCTATTTAAACCAATGGATGGTTTTCCATTCCTCTAAGCACTGCATAGATACCCTCCTTTGTATAGTTTTTGCTGATGTACAAAAACAAATAGATTGTGATTTCAGTACAATCTTTGTGTAACATAAGTAAAATGGCAGACAGACAAGAAACTTTTTTGTTTGGGTTAAAACTTGCCAGTTTTGTATGTCAAGCCCACATTTAGATTTTAATGCAACCATGTTTAATTCAACTCATAGTTCAATGCAAATAATTATGACATGTTTGAATGATTGTAGGTCAAACATCACAAAGCTATGCACTACCATGTCTATAAATTTTGCATAAAACAATCAGATGAAATAAAGAAAACTTGTGATTCTGGGATAAGTGCAGTCTTTGTGGTCCCCAATATTTTGTCTAGATACATTCTCAACAATCTAAAAATCAATACTATGGCATTTTGGATGATATACTTGAGTGTGACTTTAATTCATTCAAATTAATTTGTCATCAAATGGTATAGGCTACAACTAAATCAAAATGATCCTAATAGAACTATTATTGAACATAATAGTGGATTTATAATGATTAATACAAGGTCATTTGAGCCAGTTGGAGATGAGCCCTATGTTCTTCCAAGCCAATGTGAACAAGTGTTTTACTTTGGTGTTCCACACAAACTAGGTTGGTTATTTGTTGTTAGACATGATCCAAGAGGAAGGCTAGTAAAGTATAATGTGATGGAAAAAGAAGATATTGAAGAATTTTACAAGATGAAGTAAATGATGGTCATGAATGATTGTTACCCAATGATGAAGAAGAAGAAGAAGATAATGATTCTAGTCATGCTGATGATAATGATGAAAATCATGGCAATCATGATCATGTTGATGAAGATGGTGATGATCTTGGCAATGATGGTCATGATAATGGTGATGAAGATGATGGTGATGGTGATAAAGATGGTGGTGGTGATGAAGATGATCAAAGTGACAAGTGCAATGATGGTGATCAATGAAATGTTTGTTGAGGTATGATCAATGTCAAGTATGATGGGGTCATGATTTTTATTTATAGAAATTTATTTGATTTTGATGAATTCATCATGTAATTTTTTTCTTCTACATAATTTGTAGTTTATAGAGCATTGTAAGTAGACAACTTTTCATTCATTACAATATGGGTGAATTTGATAAGTGAGGTGACCAACTTTTTTTTTCAAAACCATATGTGCAAATATAAACATTAAGTACAACATGTCCAATATTTTTTTAGATATACACATTAATTAGACCAAATTTTTGGCTAACTTAAGATAAATGATTTACATATTTGGGCTATTCGATGCCTTTGACCAGGATCTTGCACAATCACATAGATCAACAGGTATATGTCAATAGACCTTATAGATACAATTTTTTATTTGTATATCTTCTCTTTACCATCAACATCAACTTTTTTCCTAGTGTGCTCTCATTTTATGGATTGCAAGTATCACCAAATAGGTATTTGTCTAATCTATCTTCCTTGAGAGAGGAAAATGTGGTAATAGAAGACAAAAGTGAGACATCTAGTAGGTCTAAAATAGGGAGATCAACTAGAGGTCAAAAGACTAGAAGAAAACTCAACAAATGAATGCAATTTTTTCTTGCTAAGGGGGGGTCATGTTCTTATGATAATGAGAGAAAAGGAAATAGGGAGATTCCCTTAAGGTGCACACATCTTCAGAAAGAATGGGTACCCAAGGAACTACCTCCAGTTAACACTAATTTTTCTATTAAAGAAAGGATATATCACATAGCTCCATCTTCATTACATGGTTTGGGCCTATTTTCCATGGATGGCATAAAGGTCTGTTACAATAAAGTTATTGAATTGATGGAGTATGTAGGACTTTGTTACAATTACAACAATTGGATGCAGATTGTGCAATATAAAAAAAGTATGTGTAGGTATGCATTGTCACCAAATTATATACAATGCAAAGAAAATGATCAAAGTAAAATGTTTGCTACATGTATTGATAGAAGGCCAAAAAAAAGGGAATATTATAGGATTTATAAATAGTTCTCGACCTATGTCAACTAATAAGTTGGTGAATTGTATATTTGAGGCATGCGAGGGAAATAATGTTTTTGTATGTGTGATAAAATCAATAAGTGTAGGGGAAGAGCTTCTAATATATTACAATTTGAATCATGTATATACAAAAAAATTCTCTATCATGGGACTAGTAAGTATAACATTTAAACCAATTGCCTCTAATTAATATTGACTCCAATATACAATCTACTTTATTATTAATATTTTTTTTGGTAAGTCTATTACTTTCATTTTGCTGCTAATTTCTAAGAATTACTAATATTTTTCACAATGCAGCATGGATGGATTGCCACCCATAAGCAAGGATACACCATCTCACACACCTTCTTCAGCGAAGGTAAACCTTGATTATTTTAATTGTTCAAATTATATAGAAACAAATGTATTATTATGTTCTTTTCTTTATGGCTTTGGATTTATTTTGATAGAATTTTACTAATAATGAATTTTGCAGATATACACATTAGTTACACCAAATTTTTCTTTGAAAAACATATGTGCAAATATAAACATTAAGTAGAACATGTCAAATACTTTCATTTTGTTGCTAATTGCTAAGAATTACTAATCTTTTTCATAGGACGGCATGGATAGACCACCACGCACAGGTGGGGATGCACCATTTAGCGGAGGTAAACCTTAATTATTTAAATTATATAGAAATAAATTTCATATTATTAAGTTATTTTCTTTATGGCTTTAGAGTTATTTTGATAAAATTTTACTAATATTGAATTTTGCAAATATACACATTAGTTACACCAAATTTTTCTTTGAAGACTATATGTGAAAATATAAACATTAAGTACAACATGTCAAATACTTTCATTTCACTACTAATTGCTAAGAACTACTAATCTTTTTCACAGGTGACATGGATAGACCACCACGCATAGGCAGAGATGCACCATCTCATACACCTTCTTCAGTGGAGGTAAAACTTAATTATTGTAATTGTTCAAATTATTTAGAAATAAATGTCATATTATTTATGTTCTTTTCTTTATGGCTTTGGAGTTATTTTGATGGAATTTTACTAATATCGATGTCACAAATGATAGGGAAAAGCTAAAATGACAGTAGATCAAATGTGATCTAAAATACGGGAATCATTTTTGCATGACATCACCCTTAGTGCTAACCCTATGTTCATGGCCAACAACTCAAAAAAAAATATAGTGATGGAATTGTTTAACATTATCTTCGAGGGTGACACAAGCAAGGAGAAAGAGGCACTGAAAAAAATTGGTTTGTAGGGTCGATTCTATGAAGGTAAGTAGTAATTAATCTCAAGCAATAATAGAAGTTCAATATATTTTTATATTTTATAGTATCTTATGGATCATGATCTAAAATATTATGTGTTCTTCTTCAAAAATATGTGACAGTTGTGACACCGCATGGTGAACATGGTGAGGATTGTAGTGCACAACCTTTGTGTAAGTAACACTTCCTTTTTAAAACATTACTTATAATTATAGTATTATTACACCATTGAGTTTATTTAAAGCAATTACTAAGTGTTGAAATAGGACATTTAATGTTGAAAGTGAAATTGGTGCAACATTGTTTGTTTTCATCAACATTATAACACTTAACTTTTATTTTTGGAAGCTTCTAGCTAGTATCCCATTTGATCTTTACCCATTGAAAATTTATTTGCTAACACTATTGTATTCTTTAGCTCATGATGAAGTGTGAACACCTCCTTCAATCGGCAGTCTGATATTGTTGAGTGCATTGTTCGAAACAAGGAGCATGCAAACATCCTCATTTATGCCCACTACAACTAGTAAAACCTTGTTTTGCTATAATTTGTAATGTGCTAATCATGTATTATTTTTTTTTGGGTGGATTTTATACTCATGTACCTATTTTGTGAACTAATAGATAGACCTTCAGTTGATAGAGCAATAGAGACCAGTACTACTAAAGCTGATCCATTTCCTAGAGTAGTCCATGTGACTAGTACTGGTTCATTTGCAGGGACATTGTTGTTGAACAATAAAACTATGTTTCCATTAAAATTACAAAAGCTTCTAGGTGCTTTAAAAAATTTATTATTT
Organism: Cupressus sempervirens; assembly: GCA_028749045.1. NCBI lineage: Eukaryota > Viridiplantae > Streptophyta > Pinopsida > Cupressales > Cupressaceae > Cupressus > Cupressus sempervirens. The sequence goes on from CM053789.1 coordinate 582,048,962, forward strand.
AAAGTGTAAGTTTAGTTTACTTATACATAACTCATTTTGGACTAATAACCCCTTTATGTTTTTGTAGGAAATAATGTTTTCTTTGATCATCTTTTTGATATGACATTGAGGCTATTTGGACCCACCATACATAAAAGGTACGTGGTTTCATATCATTGCTACAATATTTTTCTTTTCTTCCATTTATTGTACTATATTAAATTTATTGATGTAACAATTTTTTTTTAAAAAGGTGGAATGAGTAGGGTTTTGAATTAAAAAATTAGTTGATTACATCTTTTGAGGACCTATTTGGAAAAAATATTTTTGACACTGCCCTACTTCTGAAAAGAGCATCAAGATGTATAAATACTATGAGGGATCAATATAGAAGGGGTCTAAAGGAGAACCCAAAATATGATCGTCCTCCCATGATTCCACCGATGGAGTGGAATGAAATAATAGAAGATGCAAAGGAGAAAAGGCTACATGATAATAAAGGAAATGAACTAGAACAGGGAAAAAGAAGGTATGTCATGATAGTATTAAGTAGAATTTAATCATGCACTAATTAATGACCTTTGTAAATATATAATCTAGCATCAGTGCCTACAAAAGTGAGACTAGAAAAGGTTGGCCAACACAAACCTTGCTCTAGTGGCTATATGAATCTTTAGTCTCAACTTGTAAGTAGCAGCAATGGAATTTCATATTAAAAAAATTATATAATGTTGCAAACAATTTTGTCTAATCAAAACATACATGAAAAACTGATGATATTAACCAAAAAATATAGGGCACAAAATTCAATGTGGAGCTCATAGATAAAGATACAAAAATTGCCTTGAAGGAAGGCTATAAAGTCGTGGCTGCACACTTATGCCAAGAATCTGAAAGCCAAATGAGACATAGGTAAATTTGTCAGATGGAAAGTAAATCAAATTGAATAGTTGAGAAATTTCTTTTTTGGTGTTAGTTTTGAACATAAATTGACTACATAACAATGTGCATAACATTTCACTATAGCCTTCATATCCTATTACATAACCTGCTCATGATGAAGGCCATGATGTGCATTATATGGCAGAGGTATTAATTTTCTATTGGAAATTAATTATGTAATTATGAATACAATTTAATATCTTTGATTGCATTTTGACGTGTAACCTTTTTTTGAATATTTTAGAGCATGTTGAACATCATGGTGAAGGAGTGGAGCTTGTTCTAAGTGTTCAACATGTTGACATGGCAGACGATCAAAATGTTAATGTACATGATGTGGCATTTTCAAGTAAGAAAAATGCATGTTATGTTCTACTACTTAATTAAATACTTGTAACATTTAAAAAAGAAAAAAAAATGTCAATTTAACTCATTTACTTGTTATTGCAACAGAGCCCCCTTTAGTGCAGCAGCCTTCTGCTCCTCCAAATAGGAGGAGGCAACATAATTTAAAATTACATGTGCCACAAGAAGAGGAGAATGAGGAAGATATTGATGCTCCTATCAGCCTTTTTCTTAATAGATCTAAGAAAAACAAAAAGAAGAAATTATTTTCTAAAAAAGCTCTTTGATAAACCTTGTTTGATAAACTTTGTTGGATAATGAAAGAACTTGGTTTTAAGTAATTATCTATGAATGTTGCATATTAATATTGATTTTTATTTCATGTTAATGAATATTGTTATGTGTTAATGAAGTCTTAATTATTATTCTGTATTAATGAATTTTATATCATATTAATGAATGTTATGTGATTGTATTGACTGAATGTTATAATTCATAAATGGATGAATGAATGAATGAAGTATGTAATTAGATTACAATGGGTAATTTAGATTGATATTAGAGGAAAGGGGTGAGGCTAGATGAGCTTTCACATTCACATGGTTGGCCTTGTTCAGTAGAGACTATTAAAGTATTCTAGAAACCAAGTGAAGCTCAAACTAACAAACCAAGGATTCTTAAACCCAATCCATCTACCTCTCATCTTCTCATCCTAGTAAGTCATATTTTCTTTCACTTTTTGCATATTCAATATTCTATTATTCATAATCTTGATAATGATAGCCTTCATCTTGTCGATATGTTGTTCCTATCATATCCTTTTATTTAATAAAATGCATATATTTCTCTCCTACCATAACTCCCATATGACAATAGATGGTGTTGTAGTCCACAAGCCACCATACAAACAATTCTCTTGAAACATGCTTAGGATTGACCTTTGTATTGCTGAATTCCATCCAAGTTTGTTATGTGACCAAATCCAACATTGGTGAGAGTATTTGTAGGTTAATAATATGCATCTTCTTGGACCTACATATCCTTTTTCTTTGAATGTATCAACTATAAGGATTTTATTTTGTAGTGCTAGCCATGAGAAAAATCCTGCGGTCTTAGCTATTTTCTAATTAGGTAATTATAGCCCTCCTCAGTGTTCTAGTTTCTAGTCTTCAAGCCATCCAAAACTAGTTTATCTTTCCTTGGATGAAACTTGACATTTTTTAGATCCTAAGATTTTGATCAACTCATTTTCTTTGTCTAGGATATTGATGTTGTCTAGAGACTTCCATCTCCATACTTTCACAATGCCCCCATCCACTACCTCAACAATCTAACCAAATTAGGTCATGTTCTCCATTATCACAATTTTGCATCATTGATGTAACAACAAGGCTTGCTTCCTTACTTCCTAGTTCTTTCTAGGTGCTCTCAACTCCTTCTCTATCCTCTTGACTGGACCAAACCTCTTCTGATCAAAATACCATATCACCAACTTCACATCCAATAATCCCTTAGATCTCTTAAACATATTTACCAAATAGTTCTCATATCAAACACATGAATACATATATCACCCCAAAGGAAAACAACCTTCCTTTATACCACATCCTCAAAATAATTCCTTGATTCGACCTTGAAACCTTCCTAATTAATTATAATAAGACCTCTTTAAGATAAAATTTTATTTTACAATTATACAACACTTTTGGTTCACAGCCTTTACAACTTCTCAAATGTACGGCCTCTGACCTTGTGCACTCACTGATGTCATCATCAGGCTATCTAATATATGTATACTAGAGAAATATATACTCATGAGACCTTGGTGTGAAGCATTGTGAGAATAGTAGTGAGCTAATCTAGACCCAAGAAACAACTATCAAATAAGGAATCCACAAAAATCTCATGTTTTCCTAATCAACATCTTAGTGACAGTTCTAGAATGGGATTATGCTATTTGTGTAGATATATGAAAGACTATATGAGATCTATGTGAATGCAAGATATATCAGGATGATGATATGACAATGCTATAGATATGTGTATGCATGAGACTAAATAATGCTAAATAATGCTAAAACCTCCATAGTGATGATACTAAATGGATTTATCAATTGCTAGCTCTAGTATGCCTATAGTAAGGATGCATAAAACTTGCGTCATTTGCTCTTGTTTTTCCCTCCTATTTATTGGATTTTACGAAGGACTAGGGTAAAGATGTAGGAATTACTTTTTTATATGGGGTAATGGTAAGTCTAGAACTATCTCATAAACTCCCAAAAGGAAAAGTCCAACATACTTTTGTTTTGTTTTTAAATCCAATAGAAAATTTTGTGAGGGTAAAAGGGTTTTTTTCTTTTCTATTTAAATCCAAAAAGGTGGTTTTTCACTTTTTGAGGGGATAATGACTTTATTTTCTTAATTTAAATTTTCCCTTTTTTTCCATTTTGTCTTTTTCTCCTTTTATTTAATTTTTGATTTCCCCCTTTTGAATTAAATTACCCTTTTGAAATGATTTTGGAATTGTAAAATTCTCAAGAAAATAGAAAATTAATTGACTAAATTAATTGTGTAAATAACTTGATATTGTGATTAATCCAAAAGTCTATTTTTTTTCCTCATTTTCTTTGATTTTGTCCTTAATCTTTATTAATTTGATGAAAGTTATGGTCCCAAAGTCCTACCAATTTTAGGGTGTCTACAAATGCCCCTCTTTGAGCTAATATGTGGAGCGTATTAGCTCAAAGAATTTCTTGATTCTCCTAATTTTTTATTCAAATTTGATGGTTACATACTTGATTTTTGATGATTTGATGTCTTGACAAGGATATGATGTCTACTTGTTAATGATTTGTTGTTTAATATGGATATGTTGTCTAGATGATCTTATTTGATTAATTGTTTGGTGTTTGGATGGGGATAGGATATTTTAGATGTTTGAAATTTTTATCATTGATATGGATATCATGCCCACTTGAAAATGAAATTGGGTCCAATTTCATTTTTTATTTTTTTTCAAAGGTGTGAAAATTAGGGAAATGAATAGCGCTAGTAGTCAAGGATGATGAGGAACTATATAGAAAATAAGTTGTGGAGTGATAATGGGATGAAATGGTTAAAAATAAGGAAAAAATGCCTCAAGGTAGGCATAAATAGGTCAAAAAGACCCTTTCACCTAGTCATTTTTACACTCACCTTTCATTTGCACTTGTTTGGAGCTCTGGAGTAGCGAGGTTGGTGTTCCCATTTTGAGAGCATCAATTCAAGAGGGATCATTGATATCAGAATCTAGCCAACTATAGTTCTCTGATATGTATCTGGAAACCTCATTTAAGTTGAATTTTTGGTTTCATACTCAAATTTGTAGAGTTTAGCACAATTTTAGGTGACAAATGCATGTGTAGGTTTAAATAGCGCACGTATGCCATGGTTTAGCACATTTGTAGAGTAATAACATATTTTTATGCTAAAACAATGCTTATCTAAGGTAGGTTAGTGCTCTGTATGTGCCCTAGGTTTCTATTATAGCACATAGGCTGATACAGTAGTGCATTTGTGTCATATTATAGCACATATGTGTAACAAAATAGCGCATACGTATGTAAGCAAGTATGTCTAGAGTTGAGTTGGTGACAACATAGTCTTTTAACACATTTGATAGATATGAAGGCACATTTGTATATTGTGGTAGTACGTTTGTGTTTCATAGCACATTTGATGCATTAATTGGCACTTTTGTTTATCACAATAGTGTTTAAGACATTTGTAACACATATGTTTCTGGAAATAGTGCATCTGAATGACAAAATAAAACATTTGCATCAAATGGTCTTGTAACAAATGTAGGGTATGTGGGATAATAGATCGTCCAAAAATGTCAATAGTCCAATTTGAAAAAAATGAATGGAAATTTGTTGTAGGATATTTTAGGAATCAAAATAGATTGGATAGTTAGGATAACCTATTCGCACAACTATAAACAACCTATAAATGGAATCTAAAAGTGATGTGTAGGAGCAATCTAATAGGTTAGATAGATACATGTTGCCACCTCAGGATACAAAGGAGGAGGAAACATTATGTTCAACTCAAGATGTAGAGATAGACAAAAAATTGGTTCCTGATAGAACTATTAGCTTAGTCTCTAGATTTTTGACCTAGATTGATGTAGGATAATCACTATGATTGCTGGATTGATGTATTTTTTTTATGTTTGTGTAAGGTGTGTAGAAAAAATCTCATGGTGCATGATTTGTATCCTTGGCCGTTAGAGTCAATCGATAGATTTTTGGTTGAGGATCGACAGGTGATAGATAGATGTGGGTTCTAATATTTTCTTCATATGTCATGGCTTTGGGTAAACCAAGAATTATTGATAGCTGTGGATGAGTGGTGGCACTTGGACCACAACACCTTCCATTTTCCACTTGGGGAGATGATGATTACCCTAGAGGATGTGTACAGGATTCTCAAGATCCCTATAGTAGGGGATTTAATATATTATGATCAAATAGATGATGGTACAACCTGCAAATATCTATTTGCAAATGACAATATCAAGGATGATAGTACTCCATGGTTTTAAATGCTTCAATATGATCCATTATTGACTAGACTAGTAGAGTTGATAGGAGGATTTCTCCTACTAGATAGGTGAAGGTGTGGATGTCCAATTGGATGGGGCTACATCATTCAGGATATGATTGATCGACCATGAGGATTTTTGTGGGGTAGTTGCATTCTAGCCCATTTGTATCATAATTTACATCAAGTGGTATATTCGGAGGCCACATCACTATCTATTGGCATGGTACTTTTACAAATATGGACATGGGAGCATCTTCCCATTGCCTAACCTATATGTGTTAAACATCGATCGTAGGATATACCCTTCATATATATGTATTCAATCATTATTGTTTAGCCATATCTAGGCAAGATAGAGTTCTGGAGACACATGTTAGATAACATGGATGAGGTTGTGTGGAGGCCCTGTAGGTATATAGAGCCATGAGTAGAGGATTATGATGAGATGATTTATTTATTTTATCCATGTTATTTTCTTGGTTGGATCCTATAAGTGATTGAGAGATTTTCCTTTGCGAGGGTAGTCAAGCAGTTTGGTTGATGACAAGGGATGTCATAAGGAGCAACACATTATGCTCATGTGTATGCAAAGAGACCAATATGGGGTCCTATATTAGAGTATGAGGCATGTTGAGAGGGTTTTATTCAAATGATAGGGATTCTGTAGAGATGGTCACTGAGGGATGATGTGGTTGATTCCAAGATGGAGGGGGACTATAAGTGGTGGTTCAGAGAGCACCCATTTCCTAGATACACAAAGCCATCCAAGCCAATTCCATCCATTGAGGAGAAATTGAGTGGGGGTGAGGATGATGATGCCATGTGGAGGTGGAGGGAGGGCTAGAGGCTAAGGCCAAGAACAAAGAGGTCGAGGTAGGAATAGAGGCATAGGTAGGACTGTGTTGATGTCCCAATAAAGAGTGATTCCACCAGTTGCATTATAGAGACATATGTCAGTGTAGAAGCTAAGGAATGTAGGTAGAGATAGGCTTAGAGTGGTCCATGGGAGTGGGGGTATTGTGACGAGAGAAAGCATGGGAGCTAGTATGAGTAGTTTTGCAAGTGGTGAGATTGGTGGGGTAGGTGTGAATAGTGATGTGGGGCTCAATAGGAGGGTTGATGATATTGATCGAGGGAGGGTAGGACAACACATGGTGAGACTACTAGAGTATGTACAGTTTGTGAGGAGATAAAGGCATCGAGTATAGGATCCCCCTATATGGGTATAGAATGCCCAAACATAGTTATAGCCAAAGCTTCCTATAGCTCCAAGGCATCTGACATTGATACTAGGTCATCAAATTTGAGTGCTCATGTGTGTGTTGTAGAGCCATATATTGGGGTGATTGAATCCCAAATTAGTCAGTTGGCGAACACAGTTCAAGCCTTTATAGCACTGATGACACTGAGGCCTCCACCTGCACCTCCACCTCTAAGCACAAATGAAGCAACCATGATTCAGGTAGCCTTAGCCATACTTGGTATATAGGGTATAGGTGTATGAAATTAGGCTCAGAGAGATGGGATGGGTGGCCCTAGTGATCAGACACCTCTACATCAAACCTAGAGAGATAGTGTAGGTGACCTAGGCTATGAGATACATGGATGAGATTTTGTATCATTTTTGTGTATCTATTTATTATTAGATATATTTAGAGGGATCTTTTTATAAATGAGAATTTATATTGAGTGTTTTCTCATTTTTGTTAAACATTGGATTCTTGTTTTTGGATCGTGGAATTTTTATGATTTATGGTTGTATGCAGCTATGTAATGGATGTTTATGTGATATGCACATGTTGTTCTGTATTTATGATGTTCTTGTATGTGGATGTAATGTGGACATGTTATGTGTTTGACATTTAGATGGAAAAATTCTTATTGTATATAGATAAAATGTAGTAGATGAATGGATTAATGGAAAAAATGAAATGGTTGAATGTATGAAATGAAATATAAGATCATGGATGAAATGTAATAGTAGCATATGGAAATGGATATGGTTTAATTAGATGAAAATGAGATAATGAATGAAATGAAATGATTTAATATGATGACATGAAATGATTGAAAATGGATATTGATTAATAAAACCTAAATGTGATGAAATGAAATGAATTAATGAAATGATGTGATGAAATGAAATGAACATGATGTAATATGAGAAATGAAAAATGATTTGATGAAATTAAATGAAAATGATATAATATAATGAAATGAAAATGAGATGGAATGAGAATGAATCTAATGAAAATGAGTTAGTGAATGAAATGAAATGGATGTGAAAGGAAATGATGAAATGAGTTAAGGAAAGAAATGAAATGGTGTAATATGATATGAAATTATTAAAATTCATATTGATTAATAAAGCATGAAGGTGATGAAATGAAATGAATTAATGAAATGATGTGATAAAATAAAAATGATGTGATGAAATGACAATGAAACAAAATTGATGAATGAAATGAAATGATTTGATTTAATATGGTGAAACTAAAATGATCTCATCAAATAAGGTAATTTGAGAGAATAAAATTTTAAAAATAATGTTTTGATGAAATGAAAATGATAAATGAAATCAAATGTTTTGATTTAATATTATGAGATGAAAATGCTCTGATGAAATGATTTAGAGAAATGAAATGAATAAAAATTGGATATAGTTAAGTGTGATGAAGATGAACTGAAATGCAAATGAAATGAGGTTAGGTGATAAAATGTAAATGATTTGATGAAATGAAATGAAAATTATGTAATATGATGAAATGAGATGAGTTAATGAATGAAAGGAAATGATTGGTGAAAATGCAATGAAATGGGACTAATGTGGTAATGAAATGGGAATGGTGTGATTTTAAGAATATGATGAAGTGAAAAAAAATGAATTGTGATGTATGTGAGTAGTGAAAATAGTTGTAATGAGATGAAAGTGCTAATCGAATGTTTGAGATTCAAAGGCCACAAAGAGTTCACAAGGCACTAATGATAAAAAATGATTTTGAATGTTAAAGAAAATGAGTGAATGAAATGTGACAAAATGTAATGATATGTAAGGACAATGAAAGTGGAGATGACTTGTGGAAATGAGAACATTAACGATGATGAAAAATGATGTGAATGAGAGGAAAGTGTCAGACAAAATTTTGAGATTCAAAGGCCACAAAATAGTGCCTAGAATAACGTAATACAATCAAAGGAATGAATAATGTGAGATGATGGTGTAATAAAGTGTAACTAAATGTAATGATGTGTCGGTGAAAAACAAAGTCCACAATACATAAGCAATGAAAACATGTTGTGATGTTGGTGGTGTTGTCATTTATTTGTTACCTTTTATTAGTTTTGACTACCAATCGTCTAGATGATTTTGAGTAATATTCCTCATTTATTCCCCCTTTCTAAGAAAACCATTGCTTTAAATGACCCCATATGAAATTAAATCTACATGGATGTAGGTAACTGCCACATTTTGTAAAGAGATGCATATTAAATATCACAAAGATCTAGAAAGAAAGTTAAAGATTAGCATGCAAAGTTAAATGAGAATGATGCTTTAAAATGAAGCCGCATGATGGGCACCAATTTGTACATGAGAGAAACATGTATACATGAGAACTTGGTGTAAAGTGTTGTGAGAATAGTAGTGCACTAAGCTAGACCAAATAAACAACTATCAAATAAGAAATCCAAGAACATCTCATGTTTCCTTAAGTGCTCTTAGATCAACATCTTAGTGACAGTTCTAGAATGGGATTATT